>JARHVA010000253.1:1200000-1800000 GCA_037957365.1 Torreya grandis | reverse complement strand
GAAAATATATCCAAGTGTACCTAGAGAAATCATCAATGAAAGTGAGGATGTACTTGGCCCTTGTGAAAGATGGTTTGGGAAAGGGTCCCGATACATCGTTGTGGACTAACTCCAAAGGTTGTGAAGCCCTCCAAGCTTTGCCTTTGTCAAATTTTTCTTTGGGATGCTTCCCAAGGGAATACCCCTCGGAAAGTCCTTTTGAGAATTGGACATGAGGCAAGCCTATGACCATGTCATTTTTGCAAAGTTGTTCAAGGTAGTGGTAGTTAAGGTGGCCAAACTGCTCATGCCATAATTTTCTAACTCCATTTGAATGAGTCAGCAATGCTATTGGAGAAGAATCTGATGCAAAATGTGAGAAAGTGTATAACCTTGCTTGGTGATCTACCCTACCCACTGCCACTGTAGTATCACTATGCAACACCCTGATAGCCACTGAATCTGGTGAAAAATCAACTCTCATGCCCCAACCAATGTGAGTGATTTGGTACACTGATATGAGATTGGTTGAAAGAGAAGGAACACTTAGAACATTATTGAATGTTCCTCCTTTCATTTCAACTGAACCTCTCCCTGCAAGGAAAATTGATGTGTCATCACCCAAACTAATTGAAGTCATGCTACGAGGCTCTAAAGATGAAAACTCAACTAGTGAAGAGCCCATGTGGTGGGAAGCACTTGAATCAATGAACCATGAAGATGTAGAAGTTGTTGTAGCTACAAGGGCCTTGCCCTTTTCTTTCTCCTTACCCTTGCCTTTTGCCTTGGTAGAATCTTGGGTGGATGAATTCTGCTTGATGGACTCAGGAACACCTATGTTGTTCTTCTCTAGAAGATGAGTTAGGTGATCTATTTGTTTCTTCATACATTTATGTTATCATGCCCTATCTTTTTATAATAGGCACACTAACCTTCTCCTTCTTAGGTCTAACATTGGAGGATGAAGACTCAATGTTATTTTTGGCAGGACTAGCGTTTTCTTTCTTCTTCTCCTGGTCCTTGTTCTTTTTCTTCTTTTCCTTTGTTGAAGTCTTATTCTTACCATTTCTAGCTATCAAAGCTTTGGGTTGAGTAGACTTCATTGTGCCCAATTGAATTAGCTTATCTTGCTCCCTAGTCAAGTCGGCAATGAATGAATCCAAATAAGGCATTTTCTATGTAGTGCTAAGGGCACTTTTTGTGGCATGGAAAGTGGAGACAAATATTGAATAGCTTGGATCTAACTTTGTGAGAATAGAAAGTATGATTTGATCATCTTTCTTCTCTATCTCACATTATTTCAATTGCAATCTAAGGGCCTTAAACTTAGTGAAGAAGTCCTGTAAGGTGTCAAAGTTGCTAGGACTTAGACTTATGAGTTCGTTTTCGAGCTCATGACCTCTCATCTCATCAATCTTCCCAAATAAGTTTTTTAAGGTGTCCCACATGTCATTGGGAGTCTTGGAGGATTCTAAATGGAAGAGAAGTTCTGGAGACATAGACAAGCTCAGTAATCTATAGGCTTCATCACTACGATTGTACCACTTGACCTTTTCAGCATCAGTGTTGGGTTCTACTTCAGTACCCATGGTGATTCTATACAACCCTTTACTTCTAAGAATGATTGACATTTTAACCTTCCATTCATGATAGTTGAAGGGTGTTAGGGGTTTAAGTTGAAAATAATCTATTTTTAAGCTGAATTTAGGTGAAGTTGTGTTGATTGCAAATTGTGAAATTATGCAAAAAGTAGAATGAAAGCAAAGATTTGCAAGTTGTGAAAAGCAATCACATCCCCCCTTGAAATATTGAGCCCCCCAAAAATATGCAAGTGCATGATTAAAAGATGTTGGACTCAGCCGAGAATGCATCTTAGAGCAATCAATGCAAGACTAAAGTAAACAGGACGTCGGACTCTGCCGAAAATGCGTCTCGAGAGACCCAAATTTTAGGCACTTTATAAACTAGTACATTTTTGAAAAATAACAAGCCTAAGTTGTGGAGAATTTAATTACAAACACTTTTACAAAAAATGACACCCAAATCTGAGCTACCGTTTGCAAGATATTAAAGGTTCAATTTTTTTGTAAACTAGTGTTTTTGCAAAAAAAGCACTAAAACATTTTAAAAATGCCTATTATGAGAGAGAAAGTGGCCTTCCAACCACTTGTTGGATTTGGCACAGAACGAGGAATCAAAAGGAGGTTTTTGTGAGGGGGAATTGGCCTCCTGCCAACCCGGGACTCACCCTTCGTCTTCGTAGGTTGAAGATACAAGTTTTAAATGAAAACCCCCATTATTCCAAAACTGTCTAAAAAATTAAATATTTAGTCAAATTGACTAATTTTTGTTTTACAAGTCAATTTTAAACTGAAAACAAATAAAGCATAGATAGAATGAAGGATTGCCAAGTGTCCAAGGGGTGCCACATGGGATGCCAAGTAAGGAAGGGGCGCCAAAAAACACAGTCCAAAATTTAACTTACAGAAAAGACAAAAAAATGCAGACCAGCTAGAAACCATATGGCTGATGGCATGGTAGAACTGAGTGCTTTGCTAAAGGCATGGCAGAACTGAAGGCGTTGAGTGCTGAACGCGTGGTGCTGCTGGCCAGAAGCTAGGCGCAGACCAGAAGCTAGGCGCTGACTTGCAGAAGCTAGGCGCTGACTTGCAAAAGCTTGGTGTGGACTGAATGTTGCTCCTCCCTCTGCTGCTTCACACAATAATGGCGCCCAAGAACAGAAACAAAACTAGCACCTAAAGTGAATACAACCAAGACACCCAAAGGCCAAGGATTCCAAGGAAACGATACCAGAAAATATTTTATTATTATTTTAGATCAGATCTAAAAATAAAAAATAAAGAGAACTCCACTTCCCTTGATTTCAAAATAGACTAAAAGCATAACCAGACACGCGATTACCGGGTTTGCTCTGATACCATATCGGAGTTGTTCCTAGAATCTGGATAACGTGAGTGCAATGGAGACGTGATCACACGAGATAAAGCAAGTGCACACCACATAGATGCTAAAGCAATTTGAAAATTACATAAGAAGATAAATTGCACAAGACAAAATGGAGAAAACCAAAATCTGATTAACATGAGATGGCCAAAGTGAGGAATACATATAGGAGAGTACGTAAGTAACTCCTCCACAAAAGGTGGACAAGGCACCCCAAGAATAAACTGTAACTCCTCCATGAAAGGTGGTGACAAGGTGCTAAGAATAGAGAAGTAACTCCCATCAAGAGAGTTACTTATGACATTCTTATGACACCTATGACACATTTATGACACACACCTCCACATAAGCTAGCATATCCCACAAATGTAGGAAAATTCCATGTATGCACAAGAAATACAATTTCCCTAATTAATAAATAGGGAAAAATAAAAACCTACACTAATACATAGTTCTAGGGAAATCAAGACAAAGTGAAAATTAAAGGTAAAAATCAAGTATCAAAAACCAGTTATATAATTTTTGAATGTAAATAAATAGGTAACCAACTCTTTTCAAATCAAAGATGATATTAATTACTACAAAAAAGAAAGTGAGTTGTCTTACCTATGCAGAAATTAGAAACACATAGAACTCAGTCGACTAGGGCTAATCTAGTTGAACAAACAAAATAGAACAAGGTCGACGCTAGTTGACACAACCTATTGTGAAAAAAATTGAACTAAATTAGGTTGACCATGGTTGACTTAGTTTACTGGAAAGAAGATTAGATATAACAAAGGGATTAGTTTATAGATTCAACAAAGAGATTGAGAAATAGAATTAACCAACATACAAAAAAATACATGAGAGGCCTATTAAATAGGCAAAAAGAGCCACCTAAGAAAATAGGGGGTGGGAGCCACCATAAGCATTAGGTAGCGTAAAATAACTAAGCCCATCAAAACTACCTACCTAAGTGGTTAAAACCACTATAACCATAAGCATATGAAATATACCTTAAAAAATAACCTACGGTAACACAATAATATGCTAATACCCTCCCTAAATGACTAAAACAAAAACAAGAGCAAGTTTATCTCTGAATTTTATCAACTTATCTGAACCAAGTGGTTTAGTCATTATACTAATTGGTTACTCTATAATGGGGTAGTAGAAGAGACTGATGTATTCATTTGTAACCAACTGTCAAATGTAATGATGGTGAAACTCAATGTGTTTGATCTTAGAATGGAATACTAGGTTCTTCACGATCTTCAGAACAATCTGGTTGTCACAAAAAATTGGATTAGGCTTTGATGACTCAAACTGAAGATCCTCCAATATTTTATTTATCCACATAGTTTCACAACCTACACTGACCATAGCTTTATACTCTACTTTTGTTGAAGATAATGCCACTGTAGTTTGTAGTTTTCTCTACCATGGGAAAACTCCTAAACCAAGAGTGAAAACATAACCTATTGTAGATTTTCTTGAATCTATTGATCTGCCCAATTAGACTCAAAATATCTTGAAATCTCAAAATCTATAAACTTATTATATAGTATGCCAAAGTCAAGATTACCTTTGACATATCTTAATACCTATTTTGTAGCTAATCAATGTACTTCCAATGGTTTAGACATGAAATGAGATAGAAAACTCACTGCAAAACAAATATCCAGTCTAGTGGTAGTGAGATAAATGAGACTACCCACTAGTTGTCGATACATTATTTCATTGATCAGAGGTGAATTAGTGTTAGTTGAAATTTTAGCTACAAATTTCATAGGTGTGTGAGTTGGATTAAAATCCATCATTCAAAACCTTTCCAATAATGATTTGGCATACTTACTCTGTGACATGAATACAACAAAATCACCTTGACAAAACTCAACACCTAAACAATATTTTAGTAGGCCTAAGTCTGTCATGTAAAAAGTACAACAAATATCAGCCTACATCTACTGAATGAGACTATCACTACTCCTAGTGATGGCTATATCATCAACATATACAATAAGAATCAAGATATCATCACCAGACACCTTTACATAGAGAGTTGGTTCAGAGTTACACCTTTTGAAATGAGACTCCCTAAGATATGTATCTATCTTCATATACCAAGCTTGAGGATCCTGTTTAAACCCATACAAAGGCTTGATCAATCTATAAATAAGATGTTCCTTATAAAGAACCTAAAAACCCTATGGATGAACCATGTAGACTTCTTCCTCTAGATCTCCATTCAAGAAAGCACTCTTGACATCCATTTGGTGCACCTGACATCCAAACTGAGCAACAATAGCAACAATCAAATGAAAATTTACCATCTTTGTAGTAGGAGAAAAAGTCTCTTCATAATCAACCCCTTCCTCTTGTGCATAATCTTTTGCAACAAGTATGGATTTGTGTTTGTCCAAGGAACCATCTACTTTGCATTTTACCTTGTAAATCCATTTACAACCAATGGATTTCTTTCTTAGTGATAGCTCCATGAGCTCCCAAGTCTTATTTTTCATCAAGGAATCATATTCCAATGGCATGGTTGATTCCTAATCAGACTTCCCTTTGGCCTCTAAAAATGAATTAAGCTAAAAAAAATGTGAAACAATAGATGTTAGAGTAAAATTATCTTGCTCACCTCTATTACCAAACTACTTTCCTGATCTCAATCTTCTTCCTTCCACTCCTTGTGGTAAGTCTCCCTCCTTTAGTGCTTCCATAGTGGCAAAATACCACTTTGGCTTCTTTGATTGTTATATTGGAACCTCACAATGACCTACATCAATTCCCTCCCTGGAATGTGACTCCACTGATGAACTAGAATCTTGATCAACTTTCACACCATAACTTATAATAAAATCATTAGAAGAAAACAATGACTCAATATTTGAAACTATACCAGTTATTGTGAAGTATGACATTTGTTCATTTACTATGACATCTCTATTTACCATAAATTTATTAGTAGAAGTATCAAATAATCTATAGGCCTTTGACTACTCACTGTACCCAACAAACATGTATGCTTTGTTTTTTGCATCCAAGTTACTTCTCTTTTGACTAGGAATAACTACAAAAGCTACACAACCAAAAATTTGGAAAGCATTTGCATCTAGAGTTTGACCTGACCAAGCCTCCTTTGGAGTTATATTCTCCAATGCTTTTGTAGGACTTCTATTGAGGATGTACACCATTGTATTCACTTCTTCTACCCAATATCTATATGGGGCATTTTTGCTTTGGACCATACATTAAGCCATGTCTATCACCATCTTATTTCACCTTTCCAAAACTCTGTTTTGATGCAGAGTGTAACGGGTAGTATACTGTCTATATATGCCTTTAGAGGCACAAAACTCTTTGAACTATTTTAAGATGAACTCACACCCATTATCTATTTTAAGAGATTTCACTGACCCTCCCACCTATTTTCAACCATAGCTTTCCAAGTGAAGAAGTTAAAAAAACAATCAGATTTATTCACTAGAAAGTATACCCACTTTTTCCTAGAGAAATCATTGACCAACAATAGAAAATAATGGGATCCATAAGGGGTAGGTGTTTGTATTGGACCATGCAAATTTGCATGTACCAAATCCAATACTCTATTAGCTCTTGAAGCTTTATCGACATCAAATGAATGTCTAACTTGCTTCCGTAATTGACATCTAGTACATACATGATGACTATCCTGAATAAAAGGAATCCCCTTAACCATCTTAGTCTTGCTCAATAGAGTCAAATACTATAAATTCAAATGCCCATACCTTTTATATCAGAGTGAACTTATGCTATCAAACACTGCAAGTGCACTTTCCTTTGCTCTTTGTGGATCTACAAGCTTATACAAGTCTTTCTCACCAATCCCAACATCAATAATCTTGTTATCTCTAGTAGTGACTAAATATTGTTGTCTTTGAAACTTTACAACAAAATCGGAGTTTCTAGTGATCTCACTAATGGAAAGCAAATTTTTGTTCATGTCTGGAACATACCTAACATTCTTAAATATATACTAGATATTACCATCAAATTTGATCTAAACATTACCATATCCTTTCACAAAATGAGTCCTACCATCTCCCAAAGATACAGATTCATTATTACTATCATTTTCAATAAAATCCACATACCAGTCCTTATGGCATGTATAATGGTGAGATGCCTCTAAGTCAAACTACCAAGCTTGATCTATCATAGAATTACCACTGGAAGCCATGAAAAAAAAATCAGGAGATGATTCTTCGCCTTCACCTTCAACTACATTCACATGATGAGCTTTCTTTCTAGGTTTAGCCGTATCTTGTTGTATATTCCTACAATCTTTCTTAAGGTGACCAGGTTGATTACAGTAAAAACATTTCAACTTATATCTCTTATTAGAACCACTTGTGTAGTTTTTGTTGGAGAACTAGTAGTTTTACCAAACTACTTACCCTTTACCTTGATGAATAATTCACTCTCTATAGAAGTAGATGTAAACAACACTGTCTGCTCTTGTCATCTCTCCTTCTGCAATAATAATGTGAACAACTTTTCAAAATCCAAAGTCTATGTCTCAGCAATCATGTGTAAGGACTCCATAAATGACTCAAATGAAGGTAGAAGATTTTGCATAACTAGAACAATCAAATCTTGCTCATCAACATGATTTTTCACAGCCTGCAACTGATCACTGATGTCCTTGGTTTGTAATAAAATCTCAAAAATGGAGCCACATTCCTATATCTTAGTAGAAAAAAAAAATCAAATACAATAGCCTCCCAACTTCATAAGCTTGGTATTTAAAAGTAAGATTTGTTCATAAAACTAATGCAATGGTCACATTTTTGACCTATAAGATTAGATTATCTGCTACTAACAATTTTAACAACATAAGAGCTTCTCGATGATGTTTATCATAGTCATCATAACCAATGGCAGGACTTTGCTCTTTACCAAGCACTATTTGATCAAGGTTTCGATATTCACATATCATCAAAACCTTGTGACTCCACAAACTAAATTTTTTGCCTATCAATTTTTGTGAATATGGCAATAAGAGGTGTTATAAACTAGCAATTTTGATTTAGTTTTTCTAAAAAATGCAAATACCAGAAAAACTATGATGACTTTACACAAAATTCCTCCTACCCATTGAGTCAAATCACAAACTGGTCAATACCTGCAGTTTTCGGCAAAAAACACCACCATTTGGGAAATTTTAAATTTTTTGTTTTTAAAAACATAAAAAATGGACAAAAATAATTAAATTAGGAGATCTACAACTCTGATTTCAAAAATTCCTTCTCTATCAACATCCAAATCAAAAACTTAGAAAATGAAGAAATTTTTACCTTCTAGAACTTTTCTAATATAATTAGTCACTAGTAGGTCCCCAATAACCCTTATAAGCTAAAGTTTTGAATTATTTAAATTCAAAATTAAAATGAATTGAAATAATAAAAATTTATATTAAAATTTTCATAAAAAAATCAGCCAATCAAAAAATTTGCTTACTAGCAAAACTTTAGATGCAGATTTTGAGAGAAATACTTATCCAAATTGAATTTCATCAGTTCCTATCATCTCCTCTCAAAAAATAGAAATTTTTAGACCCCTCACTTGCCAAAAAAAGTGTCTAAATGAAAATATGGTCACTTTTCAAACTTAATAGAAATGGCCACCTGAAAAACATAAGAAAAATAAAAATAGACCTGTGAGCCTCTTCTGCTACTTCTTACTACTATTCCTTTGCTAAGATAGGTTTCTTGATGCTTCTCTCCTAATTATTGGCTTTCCCACTGGTCACAAGAATAAAAAAAAATCTTCCTCTCATGGCTTTCTACCGAACATTTCATGCTCCTCTCTGACAAGACTATCCTCTCTTGCTTCACAGGCTTCCTCCCAAGCTTTCTAAACTGTAAGCTCTGATTACCATATTAGATTTAACAAAGAGATTGAGAAATGGAATTAACCAGCATACAAAATAATACATGAGAGGCATATTAAATAGGCAAAAAGAGCCACTCAAGAAAATAGGGGGTGGGAGCAACCATAAGCATCGAGTAGCATAAAATAGCTAAGCCCATCAAACCTACCTACCTAAGTGGCTAAAACCACTATAACCATAAGCATATGAAATATACCTTATCAAATAGCCTAAGGTAACATAATAATATACAAAACTAAGTTGGCCAAGGTTGACTTAGTTGACTATGTAGTATAGTTTTGATAGAATTGAAAAATTGAAAAACAAGAGTGAAAAATGAAATAATGAGTTGTTTAACTAGAAAATAGAATTTTAAAAATTGTTTAACAGTTTTATTTATCTAACATAAAAAGCAAAAAATGTAAACTAGGTCAAGTTAGGATAATCTAGTTGGCTAGAAAGACCCTAAAAAATATGACTAGGTCGACCATGGTCAACTTAGTTGGCTGATTGTGAGTGTTGTAAATATGAATGTTGAAATTGGGTCATTATACGTAATAAAGATTACTGTAAACAAATAGTTAGAACTAAGTCATTCATGATTGATTTAGTCTTATAGAGGTAGAAACCTAAAAAAATATGAAGATTAAATAGGGTCGACCATGGTCAACTTAGTTTGTAGAAAGCTAAAAACTAAAAAAATGATATAAGACCAAGTTGACCTACCTCAACTTGGTTGGTTGAAATAGAAAACTAAAAAATTGTAGAAAATGAACTAGATCGACCTGCATTGACCTAGGTGGTTGTAGATGAAAATATATATAAATAGAGAATAAAACTAGATTAGTGTATGCCAACCTAGTTGATTGTAGATGAAAATTAAAAAACAAAGAATATAACTAGGTCGATCTATATCAACCTAATTACTTTTAGATGAAAATTAGGAAGCAATAAATAAAACTCGGTCGATCTGCATCGATCCAGTTGCCTGTAGATGAAAATTTAAAAGTAAAGAATATAATTGGGTTGATCTACATCGACCTAGTTGAATATTATAATAAAAATGCAATGCAAGGGTTAGATTCATGTTGATTTCACCATAATGTATGCAAAAAATTAAGATAGATCTATAACTTATCCTACTCAGTAAATCCAAGCTCGAAGAAGGTAATCAACTAACATCTATTGCAATACTTTATATATCAGGAACATGACTAAATTAGATCTACTAAACCTAAATAAGGGGGCACTTATCATGCAACATGAAAGGAGAGGGTTCTAAATCCTCTAAATAAATAATATTATGAAATAACCCTAGCTAGGTCTTATTATACATAAAACTAAATCTAATATAGTGTTATCAAATCTTATAACACAAAGGGTGATGGTTTAAAACAAACAAGGGATCATAGTAGGAAAATAGGGGCCTAGATCACCTAAGGTGGAAGATGGAAAGCCTATAAAACCCTATAGATACACTAAGTTTAATTTTAGAGGTAATATAAGCAAGGATTTATACATTCATACCAATTACTTTGTGTAATATATATCTATCAATTGAAATAACAAAATTTAGAGATACTTATCTTTGGAAAAACTTGTCAAGTTTCAATATCTCGTTTGGCCAATGGTGCTTTACAAGAGATTTTTGTGTCTTGGAAAGGATCAAACTATAGTTTAAATCATCTCTAAGCTAAAATATTCTTACTTACATCCAAGACATACCATAATACAAGTTATCTTTCCTCCAAAGTAAAGTCTAAGCAATAGATCCTTGAAATGTATATGTAGCACAATTATGGGTTATAATAATGTGAAAATAAATGTTCCTCTCTATTGGATTGAAGTGAAGGTTATATTTATAGTAATGGATAGGTTCTAACCCTTCCATAATTTGAGCTGATAATATCATCCTACCATAACCCAATTTTAAAAATTTATTATTTTGCCTCGAACTAGGTTGACCTAGTTGTGAAATGTAAGTCATAAATTTTACAACTGGATCAACCATGACTGACCTAGTAGTAGAAATGAGTTTTTTCTTAGTTAGGGGATGTTGAGAGGACAATTTATTAGGAAGTTGGATAAGTGGGATTTATAGTGTATTTAGGTATGATATAATTAACCAATAATCTTGTGATGCACTAATGGTCTGCCCACCCCTTTCCTAGTGCACCCTTTAAGGAATGCACCCATAGAGATTGAAACTTGATAGGTTATTACAAGAGAAAAAGCATAAATAAATGATAAATTTTAAAATTATTATGTGTATCAATATGTAACCATAAATTCCACCTATTATTAGGTGCACATCATTGAGTTTTTGGAGCTTATTTACATATAAGGGATTATAATAACATAAGAGTTTGAATTAATATTATAAATCCTCTATTTATGTGACATGCTTGTATAAACATTCACTACTATATACAAGGAAATGCATCAAATAAAAAACACTACAATCTAAAAAGTTGGAAGGCACATTAGCATTAACCTTTAGGTGGAACCCCTTAGCAACCTCTTCTTTGCAACTTTCATCTCTTTCTATCTTTTAAAGTAAATGTAAATTAACTACATGGATGTATCTCTATTGTTAAAATACTTATTATTCTATAGTGTCATGCCATTATAATGTTTTTTTTTATGATGTACATTTTTTCAAGTATATATGTGCCAGGGGGGGCCTTGTATTTAGAATTACACCACTTTTTCATTCACAACCCATCTTCATCCTTCATCAAAATTCAATGTAATGCAAATGCACTAAAAATATAAGCCTTTATTTTTTAGATTCATAGTGTGTGTTTTATATTATATATCTTGTGGCTTCTATTCATCCATGTTTCCAATTTATGGATGCCTACATCAATTATAATAGGTTTAAAAACATATGAAAATGCCATACTCAAACCCTTGAAAGAAATGGAAAGGCCATACAAAACATATAAATAGTGAAAGATTTCAAGGTGAGATGTATAGTAATGGTGAAGGGTAATCACGACGTATTTAAGATTATATAATATTATATATAATGTAATAATATAATATAATAGCTTCAATGGACATGTTACCATTTGGAATAATTTAAGAAAGAAGGGATGGCATAATTTTTTAATTTTAATAAAGCGAGGTTTTATAAAGTGAAAGATTATAAATTGATAGTCATACCACACTTGAAATGCATGGATGCTTACTTGTATCATCTTTTTTGAATGAAGTTTCAAGAAAAAATAATCTAATATTTATAATGGAGGTGATGGTGGAAAATGAGATTGTGTGTTCCTTCATATGGTAATGAGATGTTTGGGGAGGAGATGTTTTGTTTCACAATGAGAATGAGCAATGATGAAGAGTTGGGTAAGGACAAGTCCATACAAAGCATGAAAGTGATTAAATATTTCAAAGTTTACTAGGTGGTGATGGCAATGAAAAATGAAAGGTATTTTAGGGGATACATTATCTATATGCTATATACTATTATAATATATTATATTTTTAATTATTATATATAAATATATGTTATGGTACTTGTTGGAGCATCACATTGGATGTGGAACTCTACTGCAATCAAATCAGTTCCTATGATGTCCTTCCCCACTTTTGACAATATAAAATTACCAATCAAAGATGTCACCATGTATAACATTGTGAACCCCTGTTGAATGGATGTAAGTCATATAAATCCACTATCTACCTTGAATCTAGGTTTGATGTACAATATGGGCTTTCTCATATTTGATATTACTTGAAATACCATATCATTTCCCCTCACCATCACTATGTAGGTTACCTTGATATATTTCACCACTTTATCATTGCTCAAATTCATCATGAAAGGACATGTCT
Organism: Torreya grandis; assembly: GCA_037957365.1. NCBI lineage: Eukaryota > Viridiplantae > Streptophyta > Pinopsida > Cupressales > Taxaceae > Torreya > Torreya grandis. The sequence continues at coordinate 1,787,312 of JARHVA010000253.1, read as the reverse complement.
CCTTACACAACTCATTTCCAAGTCATATGAAGAAACACACAAAGTTATGTTACACTATCACCTCCACTAGACAATATAAAATTATTCTTGCTTAACACTTCATGCGAAAAGGTGATATGTTGTCATTAATCTAAGGTTTTGAGTGACTTATTACTATCGATTTACATTATTTCACTTTATAAAATCAAGTTTTATGAAAAACAAAAATTATAACATTTTAGGCGCAACTTGCACCTTTGGGCCAACTGCTAGTATATTATATATTTTGTCTTTAATATTTCTCAAAAATGTCTTTAAGTACCCCATAGCCTAGCCTTCCTTAGTAATATAATTATTCTTCTCAATGATGGATACCCATTTTGTGTTGAACATTATGATTTGGAGCTCAACTGGCTTTAAATTCCTCTTATTGTAGACACAACCTCTAAGTTTGGGCATGTCAGGGACCTCATCAAAGAACATCTCAAGAGAGGATACAACCTCATACAACTCAATAATAATCATAATATCTCCAATATTTCCCACCAAGTATTGGGAAAAAAATAAAATAAAATCTACATTTATTTCATCATCTTCATTCAACCTAAAGAAACCTAAATAAAAAGGAAGCTTAATTTATATTTTATAGCCTTTCCTCCTTGAGATTCATCACATCTTTTATATTTTAGAGATGGATATCCTTAAGCATATTTACAAGATGTATAGGAGTTTTAGCATTGCACATGTCTTTAGAAATTGGTATGCTCTTTTGCTAACTATGTTCTAATGGCCCTTCCCTACTGCCAACATGGAATGGCTATTTTATTTTTGTTAAATATTTATTTATAATTATGCCATGGGATGGTGATTTTATTTTTATAGAATGGCACATTAGAATAATAATAGTCATAGGATTTGACATTTATATTTTGGGTCTTATTTAATAACTGTAACCTATCCAACTTTGCCCTTCATATGCTAATGATGTAGGAACATCCTAGGGGAAGAGAAATATCACATTGAGAAAGGATTGGTTTTAGTGTTATACACTTTGGAGTTATGTATGAGTGTGGAGGTTTTGAGACAGTGTTAGGAAATCACCAAGAGTTGCAAGTTTAATGGTGTATAAAAATACAAGCTTGTGATAAAATACACAAGGCAGATAAAGATGATAGAGAAAAGTAAACAATATTTTATAAGGTGGAATTGATATTCCATCATATCTATGCATTTTAAAAGGGTTTTGACAATAAAAAGTGACCACAAGATGGGAAAATGTGGGATGATTCCATGTGGCACAATATCGTAAGGCCTTAAGGTCATAAAGAGACAAAAGGCCAAGGAGCATAAGGATTGAGATTATGCTAAGTGACACAATCCCCTAGGGCCTTAGTGTTGCAACATAAAGGATATATATTAGTGAAGAGGTACAGGATGGTGACATGTGTCACCATCTTATAGGGCCACAAAGTCCACTATCAACAAAAGGGAACAATGTTTCAGATGTAATACACATTGGAATGAAATTTATAATGCCATGAATCCACACAAAGGCGAGAAGATACATTGAGAATGAAAGTTGAAACACAATGCGATGGTGCATAATAAATCCACATGTTTTATATAGGCCACTTGTGAAATAATCATTTTAGGTTGGATTTAACAATCCAACACATCCACATGGTTTAGGGCACACTTAGAGATTTTTATAAACCATTTGATTTGTAGTGATGTAGAAGTACAATGGAGCCCCATGTGAATCATTATGTGAAAGGAAAGGTGGTCACAAATATTCACAATGGTGGTGGTTGAGCACTAGTGTTGGATATGAACTATGAACATCGATATAATTTAATGTGTGATGGCCACATTGACTGCAATGAAATCTTATTGGCACAAATCAACATGGGGAGTCCCTCCAACATTAAATGAAGTTAGTGGAGTTAGTCCATTTGATTAGAATAAAATGGATCCAATCCATCAATAATGGGTGTAGAGGGAGGAACCATATAAAACACAAGCCACTATATAATAGAGAGAAGGTTCAATGAGTTAGAGTTACCCAGATTGGTAGAGGAATTTAGTAAGAGGCCTAAGAGTTCTTAATATAGGGTTGAACAAGAAAGGCTTAGAGAAAAGGAATGTGTAAAATAATCATGTTGAGTCATAATATAGTAGTAGAGTAAAAAAAGTGTTGTACATCATGAGATAAAGGTTGAAGTGCTATGTTAGATTGGAATAAAGTTAGAGTGCATGTATGTTACCTAAAAAGTTGAATTTAATGATAATAATTAGTTTTTGTTGTGTAACATTAAAGATTACATGGTCTAAATTAGTTTTTATCTCAATCCCCTAATTGTGACTTCATCATTTGGTATCATAACTTATAAGATAAATCTGAGAGAAGGTGAATGAAGTTGACAGTTTGTGAGGAAAGTCTATTTCTATAAGTTTTTGGGTAGAAACAGAGAGGAACGAGACATTAAGATTGTCTAAAAACATATTCCAACTAGGAAAGGGTTGGGTATAATGTGTTGGGTAGTTGTCCTCTACTAAAGAGAGTATGAATATTATAGAATAAGAGTTTTTGTGCCTCAAAGAGATGTGAATTATGATGAATATGAACAAAACACTGAACACATAAGGCAAATACTAGCTAATGAGGGTGGAAGAGCTAATGGGAAATCATGGAAATCTATCTAAAGTATACGAAAGGGAGTGAAGATGGAATTGTCTAGTTTTACTGGGTCATTAAACTCAAATTAGTTCATTGATTGGGTGACTAAAATGGAGAAATACTTTAATTAGGATGAAGTGAAAGACCCAATTAGGGTAAAATTTTCTCAAAAAAGTCTTAAGGGACATATAACCTTGTGGTGGAGAGAAGTATATATGGAGAGCCATAGAAGAGGCAAAGACAAAATAAATAAATGGGACATAATGGCAACCAAGCTTAAGGGTAATTTTTTCACTAGATTATAAATTTAACTTGCTAAAGAAACTTCATAATTGAATACAAAAGGATGGGTATGTTAAGGAATATATATAAGAATTCTACAAGATGATTATAAGGTCAACACGTTGAGATAGATAAGGAAAAGGTAATTGGATATGTAAATGGGTTGAAGCTAAGCATTTAATATGAGTTTTGAATGGTGAGGTTGCACACTATTGATGGGGCATAGTATTTTTCCTTGAAATATGAAGAGACACTATGTATAATATAGATCAAGATAGCATGGCTAATATCTATGAGAAGAGAGATGGTTGATAAAAGCAAAAAAAAATCTTTCAAGAAGAAAGTGAAGATAGTTTACCTTGTGAACAAGGTTGAAGAGGGATATGAAGAGATCAACAAATCATGGTAGCGTGGAGATGAAAAGATGAAAAAAGAGATTTATAGCAGCTACACATTTGATGGTGACTAATTTAGTTGTGGTACATTTAGACAAGGAACACTTTAGTGTCCCTAAGGAAGTAAAATCATAATTTACAAGAGGAAAGGTTAAGGAGAGGCATATTCATGTTATGAATCAACCATGAATAAGTGGGGAGATGAGAAATAAGTTTCAACAAGTTAAAATTCATCCAAGAGGTACATGATGAATTTTATGACAAGGAAAAGTAACTTAAAATCAATAAGAAATCAAGAAGATCCATGATAGAGGAGAATAATTTTCAAGAGAAGATGCAAGGTGCAAGGTAAGTGTCATAATGTAATTCTATTTAGTGGTATTACTGACAATTTAGTGTCAAGAAGGTTTATAAAGAAGATTGATTTGAAGAGTGTAACACACCCACAACCATATAAGGTATCAAGGTTACTATATTTCCATGAGATTACTATTTTGGAATAGTGTGAAGTGGATATGAAGATATGAATCTATCAAGAAAGGGCATTATGTGATGTTTCTCCCATGGATGTATGCAATATAGTGTTAGACAGAACATTACAATATGATAACAAATCTCACTTTGATGGGGAAAAGAATGTTGTTTTAGTTATGAGAAAAGATGGAAGGAGGACAAAGTTATCTCCTTTGAAAGAAGATAGTGGAGTGGTAAAGCTCAAAATCCCTTTAGTCTTGTTGAGTACAAGAAAACATCTTTTGAGTAAATTAAAAAAAGAGGAAGTCTGTTGTGGCCAACACACCCCCTTCTTCAGAGAAGTGGGGGACCCCTCTTTTAAAAATGCTCAATTCCCTAGATTTTTAATCCCATTATGATTTGTATCTTTTCATGAAAATCCTCCAACCTCTATTTTGCCTTAGCTTTCCAAGCATCTAACATAATTAAAAATGATAATTTGGTCTCTATTAAAGACCATTATACCCTTTTATATTTAATCATAGTTGAGTCCTTATTGCATCCTAATAAGAACAAAATGCTTTCATACTTATAATATTTTATTATGCTAACTATTTTTCATAGATTTGGACTTGTATTAATGATCCTGGAGTCTTAGTCTCCCAGAGTCCTGCTTGGCATCACATAAAGCTTTATTGGTAAGCAAGTGAGCATTTGAATGGATTATGTGTCTTCCATTTGTACTTAGTCTTTTTTTCTAATTTTTTATAAAAGGAATAACTAAATTAGAAAGCACTCAAATATAAGAGATGTTAGATCCCAACCAATAAGGTTACCCTAGTGTCAGATGTGTTAGTCTCATAGACCTATCAGACATGTCAAATCTTGGGAAAGCTTGATTGAGTGAGAAGGCACTGTGTGTCTTGATGTATAATTGACAGCCTCTTAGACTTGTCAAAGATGTTAGAGCTTGAGAGATACTAACTAAATGAGGAAATGCCACATGGATCTCTTTGTCAGAGCTATCAATCTTTAGGACTTGATAAAGATGTTAGAGCCTGAGAGAGCTTGACCAAATGAGGAAATGCCACATGGATCTCATTGTTAGAGTTATCAATATCCTAAACCTAATAGAGATGTCAGAACCCTGGAGATCCTAACCTACAAGACCATGCCATGTGGCCCTTTCATATAGATTGGTAGAAGAGACCTGAGACACCTCAAAGTGATCATAGGTAGGTACAATTAAATTTAAAAGACTAATCATAGGATGCCACATGTCACCTCACTCCTCCAGTTAGCATTTATTGCACCTAAATGTGTAAAGGTGAAGTATCAGGCCATGCCTGGGTGTTATCCATCACAAGTAGGTCCAATTAGTGATAGACACATGGCACAATCTCAAAGTTATATGGGATGCCACATGGGTAATATGACCTTGTGCCTACCATACTCTCTACATTAACTAAATGGGAAACTGAGCCCTGATTAGACAATTCAAAACATCCTTTTGTAGTCTCAAAATCTAGTAGTTGGCATGTATTCAAAATCTATGAGTTTAATTTGATATTAGGAAATAAATGAGAGGATTGAGCCAACAACTCAAATTTGAATTCTTGTGGGGTGAATTTATAAGCATTGTTAATATAAGAGATATTTGAGGATCCATATAAGTTTCCATGTCAAACTCTTTTATCATTATTGCTTCCATCTTCCCAAAATTTATCTCTTCACTTTCTACTCATTCTTATGCCCCCATGCTTTTCTTTCTCAAAATTCAATGGCGTAGAATACCTATCCATTTTATACCATGGATAATTCATATTTAACCCTAAATTTATGCCCAAATATATGGACACCACCTTCCCTAAGGGCCTAACTAGATTCAAACATTATAATGAAATATTCAAAGAAATTTAAACTGTGTCAAAGTATACATCCAATGATGATGAATATGAGGCTGAATTCTAAGATACCCTTAGGGAATAAAAGAAGTGTGGGTTAAATAGAACCACAACCAAGCCAGAGATCTTCCATTATGCAGACTTCTTTGAAAAATTATTGCTCACTTATAAATGAGTATAGGATGATGTTCATGATCTTGTGTGTTATGTGGGCTCTAAGCACAAGATCATAAATATTTTAGGGAGTGTATTCAAGGCCTACTATTACCTCTCAGAATACATAGTCTTTTACAATGCAACCATGGTTGATGTATGGACTAACATGTATAAAACATATGATGTCTTAAGGGATTGGGTGGAAAACCTAGATGCCAAATGGGTTAACAAGGAAAGCATATACTCTTACATGGTATACACCTTTAAAGAAGGGATTCATGTAGGGATGATCTTGCTAGATCAACTATTCAGGGTAACTAACTATGTGCACATCAATCTCTTATGGGTTCCCCTAATGCATATAATCCTCAAAGGTGATCATGTCTCAAACCTTAGAGGCATGATCAACTTTAACCTTATCAAATAATATCAAATGCTTGTGGCAGAGGTAACTTTTATATAATGAGCTACTTGGTGGATGCAGTTTGCACCACCATTGTGTTTAAGCCTTTTAACTTTCCATCATGGTTTCTCAGAGGTGCAGTGGTCCATGTATTTTTTTATAAACTATATGGCTACCATTACTAGAATCACATCTGAGAGATTTATGCTTCCTTCTATCTAGTGGTCTTTATGGCCATCAATGAGGCAATAATGCCTCCTCTCTCCAATGAAGTAAGTTAGTCTCTCACCTCCATAGGTGATTACTATTATTATAGGATGACAACATAATTTGAGTGGCCAGTATCGTCAAAGTTCCCCTTCATTTTCCTTACCAGGTCCCATACTGGTTGGTAGAGCAAGAGATTTCCTATCAATTTGTTGAAGGCATCTTTGATCACTACATCAACTGCTAGTAAAAGGCTTTCTCAATCTTCCCCATCACTATCAAGCATCATGTATGCAAAATCTTGCCCCTATTGTATAATATGGTTATAGGTATGGATTTTTATACCCTAGGTAGGATAGAACATAGAGATTAGGACCCCCATCACATCATCAGGGCCTATGTGGGGAGGTTTCAATCCCAACTCAACATCAATTATGACCACTAGTCCAATGCAAAACATGATGTCCACCTTGATATGACCTTAACCTATAGTGCATCTAGGTATATGTGTGGCCACTTTGTGGCTTATATACCTTCATATTATCTTATTGCATTTATCAATGTTTTTAGTATGGTCAACCTATGAAATAACCATGGTTAAGTAGAGTATATATAGGAGGTAGTGGTTAGTCATTTATCATCATATTTTAAATTATGTTCTTATTGAATTATTGTAGAGGTTGACCCCTTAATGGATTTGTCATAATATCTAAATATTTTTTTCTTCTACTAATCATTGTTGTAGATCTATTTATTAGATTCTTAATTCTGCAATATATTATTTTATTGTTGGGAATTATTTAAGTAATTTCATTACAAGTGGTATCAAATATTTGATTTGGGAAAGTTTCTATTATCACTAAATCTTGCACCCTAGAAGAAGTTGTTCAAGCTTCTTCCAGATTTGGGCAACATGGGAACATTTCTAGGTATGTGGGTGTACCTATATTGAAAATGAGCCTCTAGATTTAAGGGCTAACTCCATGAATGTATCTTGAAATGATATTATCTATGCTAACTGATCATTTATGGGTTAAAGAGTTAGAGATTGTAAGAATTGAACCTACTCTAAAGGAGGTGATACACTAGAAGGTTTTCCATAAGACTATTGTACATATTTCATAAAGAGACAATGTCCACAACACTTGTCTAAGAGTCCTAGGATACACTATCATTATTGTTTCAATATGAAGGTGATATGCATGAAGACTATATAAAGGAAATGAAACCATAGATTAGTTGTAGATACTAAGGTTCTTTGTACACTTAAGAACATATCCATACACTTAACAACACTTTATATAACCTGCTAGGCTAGAATCACTTGCATCAAACATGAAAGGATTAAGAGAAAGCAAGGACAAATGAATATCTATTAACCATTCACTATATATCTCTTCACACACTTTGACAAGCTGATATATGAAATCAAACTAGATTATATTTATTGTTCTAAGGAAAAGTACAATGTCAAAACTAGCAGGGCTTCACCATATATGGGGTGGTATCTTCTTACAAAATCCAAAATGGTAGTTACTAATAGAATTTTAAAAAGAACATGAAATGATGCAGTTTAAAGGTCACTCAAACACATGTCCAATAAATAACCAGTTACATTGCAGGGGACTAGGGTGTGAAATAGATGATAAATGTCTCTTAATATTAATGTCCATATAAACCATGATAAACTCTCCAAAATGGTGCAGGGACTCTTCAACTAGCCTTTATGTAACTACATCATGGATCATCTATCAAGCATTTGAAACTAAACTAAGAGAGTTGACACATATGTTATGATAGTAATAAACATTTTTTTAGATAATATCTTCTAGACACTTGTATTTACCATATACAGTCATTTATTAGTGTTCTGAACCCTGATTCTTTACATCCAATAGTCACTATTCATCTCAGGTCTTTGACTGAGCTTTCATGGTGGCACATGAATCTAAAGAGCTTGCTCTACTACAGAATCCTTGATTCTACATATTTGCCTATGTGACATTCCCTTGCCACATTTGTCATTCTATTTTAAACTATGTATACAATACTTGCTTGCTTTGGTAAAAAATGTCTCTTTGGTTCAACATTTATCCATAAAAAATTAGCTCAAACCAATTGCATTGCTCTGAAATGGATTTATTCTTATTGGCCTCATAGATCCTCACTGTCAAATCTTGAATCTTTTGACCTCTTGCATACCATAGGATCAAGATGTATAAAGGAACGCTGACATTTTATTTTCTACCATGAAGATCCTTTAACATGTTGGCTTTTGCTTACACCATTGGATCAAGATGTACGAGTAAATGCTAGACATAGATATCATTGGGCCCACTTTCCTATCAGTTCCTATGCACCATTGGATCATTGGTATGATTGAACACTGATCATTATTTTAGATTGGACCCACTTCATTATTAGTTGATCTCATACTGTTGGATCTCTGCTCAGTGAAACTACTCTATTAAATCTTGTCCAACCTTTATCTTTTTAAGGGATTTTAAATTGGGGACATTTTGACCTATTTGACCCAATCATGAACCATTAGATCTATGTGTAAATATATAAGATCATGAAGACTATTAGATCTTGCTTAACTTTAAACCCTTTAAAGACCTTTTGAATATAAATAGCTACTTTACGGAGATCAAACTTGACGCTTACATGAATGTTCTACTCTGTAGGTCCAAATTTGAAGCTCCATACCTTGATCTAAAAATATCATGCGAATATGAAATTTACAGAGCATGTTGAAGAGGTTCATGGCACTGCAACATTTTGGCTCATGAGGATTTTTTATTGAACTTATCAAATGCATAAGTGAGCTAGTTTGTTCATTTCTAGATGATGTCTAGGTGATGATTTGGTTCACTTAGGCTTATGATTGAACTACTACTTGATCTTTGAAAGCTCAAATGAACTTATTTTGGCTTGTACAAACTCTTTCAATGACCTTGACTATTTGAACACCATGAAAACTTGTCACTTGCTTATATGACTCTAAAATGATCCCTAAGACATCAAATGACACAAGAAATAAGCTAGACTATGACCAAAGCTAAAATGACATATGAAATGATATCAAATAAACTAAAACATACCCTATAACATTACAAAAATCCCCTATACAAGATCTTGACTATAGGGGGTCGACCCATTTTAACCTGTGGTAAAAATGGTCAACATTCTTGGTGATTTCTTAAGGGTGGTATGCTTATTATGCCATGACCAATTGCCTAATCTTGTCCATTGGGTTACAGAGTCATAAGTAAATAGGTTTGACACATAAATTACCTTGACAACACACCAAACAACAAAAAACAATAATAATAGTAAGACACAAATCAAGAAACACACATGTGTTTCATGAGCACTTATGGAATACAACACAATAAGAAAAGAAACATACACCTATTATAATATTTACAAACCTGACCTTCAACCTTTAATATTAGGGTTTCAAATATATACCATTCATAGGGATAGGCAACTCTTCTCCATTCATCCTTGCTAAATGAAAATAGTTGATTTACTTGTACTTGATGATGACATATGGTCTACTCCATAGGGTATCAAATTTGGAATGTCACCCTAGTTTTCCTCTATCTTCATCCCATTTCAATACTATGTCACCTTCTTGAAATGATCTTGGAGTTACCTTCTTATCAAAATAATTCTTCATTAGTACTTGTTGATACTCCATAGCTTGATGAGCTTTATCTCTAGTCTCTTTCAACTCCATTAATTCTGTCAATCTCATCTCCATTAGAGTGTAACACTTAAGAAACTCTAGTTGATGTGCTAACTCTAAGGTAGGCAGCTCTTGAGAAATAGATAGCCTAGCTTCCCTTCCATAGATGAGCACAAAAGGATAATTCCTTGTTAACCTATTGGGAGTTATCCTATCAGCCCATAAATTTGTCTTCAATTTGGAGTGCGCAGCCCTTTGGTTATGATCTAAGGTTTTCTTGATGATTCTAATCAGATTTTTGCTAGTGGATTCATCCAACCCATTACATTAATGGTAATACTTAGATTAAGTGTTCAATAATATGCCATTACTATTTTCCCAATTAGTTATTTTATCACCCATAAAAGCAATAACATTATCTAAAATAATGGTAGAAGCAATGTCAAACCTTGTGATGATGCTCTTATAGAACTCCAAGATAGAATTATCATTAGCTTCTTTTAATGCTACTACCTCAACCCACCTTTTAAAATAGGTAGTTTCTATGAGTATCCATTTATGACTAGTACTTGATGGAGGTTTTATCATACCAATGAAATCAAGACCCTATTAAATGAAAGGTTGGTCTACCTGGATAGGATTCAAATAAGAGATACAAGATTATATTTTCCCACAAAGAAAGCACATTGTACACACCTCACCCAAGCATGGAAATCTTTGAAGAGGCTAGGCCAATAATAACCTGCCCTGATGATCTTGGCAGCTATAGTTTTTAGAGAGAAATGAACTCGTATTGTCCCATCATGGAACTTTTCAAGAAACACTCTAAACTAATCATTATCAATGCATCTCAATAATACACCATTAATGTCTCTTCTAAAGAGCACACCATCCACAAGACAAAAGGGAATATATTGTAACCTAAAATATCTCCTTTGTGATCTACTCATATGATTAGGATAGTCATCATTTTGAATAAATATGATTAAATCCTGTGTCCAAATTTGTAGAGGTAAGGAACCAGTTGATTGTGAACAATCATGATTGACTAGAGCTTCCTTTTTTATCTTATGAATATCTGAAGCTAAATGATCACAAAGACCTTTAACCCTTATTAATTTTGTCACTTTAATATCGACATCATATTCCATTATTTTAGTGATCCACCTTGCCCTCTTTTCACTAAGATCTTTGCTCAAGAGAAACTCTTTAGTACTAGGATGAGAGACCATAACATGAATATTATTATTTGAAACCATATGTATGAAATTATTTAGTCCCCTTACAACAAAAAGGACTTATTTCTCTAAAAAGGTGTACTTGACTTCATAATCTTCTAAACCTTGACTAAAGAATGCAATTGGCTGCTCCATACCTTCATCATTATTTTGCGTTAACATGGATGATATAGTATCAAGATTAGAAAATGAATACAACATGAAGTATTTAGAAAATTCAAGATTCATAAGAGTATGATCTTGTGCAATTGCTTTCTTAATGGCTTCAAAACTATTCTTACCTTCCTTAATCTAGGAAAAGACTTGATTCTTTCTGAGCATAGTTGTGATAGGTTTCACCAAAGATGCACACTTAGGTATGAACCTCATTAAAAAATATATCTTTCCTGATAAACTTGGAGACCTTTCTTAAGCAAGGTAAATGATAGGCCAAGAATAACCTCTATCCTTTCAGGATCAATAGCCAAAACATCTTTTGAAACAATGTGTCCCAAGAGCTTACCTTCATGGACAACTAAGATGCATTTATTTGGATTAAGAGATACTCCATACTACCTGCATCTTTCAAACACTTGTCTCAAGTGTTTCATGTGTTCATTATCATATTTATAAAACACTATTATATCATCTAGATAAACTAGTAACATCTCATTGATCAAACCTTTGAAGGCCATGTCCATTGCTCTTTGAAATGTGGGATCGGTATTGGACAAACTAAAAGGTATCTTCCTATAAGTGAAAGTTCCCTATTTATTAGTTAAAGTTATCTTAAACTGATCATCCTCATTGATTAAAATTTTATTATACCTTGAATGTCCATCTAGAAGAGATAAACATTGAGAACCTGAAACCATTTGCAAAATCTTCTCCATTGAGGGTAGAGGATAGTGATATTTGAGTGACACTCTATTAAGATCTCTAAATTCCACACAAAATTTTATCTCCCCATTATTATTTATAATATTCATAAGGTTAGATACCCATGTTAATGATTAATAGGAAATATTATTTTAGATTCAAGAAGTTTGGTAATCTCTAACCTCATGAATTTTTCAACCTTGGGATTGATGGGTCTTTGCTTCTGTCTAACCAGTTTAACTCTAGGTTCCAACTCAATAGTATGGTGTTATACGCTAGGATCAAATCCTTTGAGGTATTTATACTCCCAAGTAAAGATATCATGAAACTCTTTACAAAACTCAATGAATGCTTGCTTCTTTAAATTAGAACATACCTTACCTAGTTTGAGGTGTTTATCCTTGAAGATCAAGATGCTTTCATAATTATCCTCTTTTGTAGACATAATAAATTTCTCATTATTATTTTGATAATTATAATTGAAGATACTCTCTAAGGTCACCAAACCCTTAGGTATCTTATTGGTTCTTAGCTGCACAATCTGATCACCCAATTATTCTTAGAACCTCTTTTGATTCCTTGAAAAAAACTCAACCTCATTTTGCAAGAATCATGTAATGTGTCTATCACTATGAAAACCTTGACAAGACACTTAATTATTAGGTAAAAAAGTTTTTATAAGTTTCTTAATATGAGACTATTTTCCCTTCTCTTTTATGGTAGTTGGAATATCAAATTGAGTTCCTATGACAGCTAGTCTATCAGCATGACTATTCTGCTCCCTTGGGACCAATTATATATTAAATGCATTGAAGTATTAAATAAAATATCATACCCTATACTTATATTAATTGATCAAAGTGTTCTTATAATCAACCACATTCCTAACTTGATGTACAAACAATTCACTATCTCCATGTACCTGCAAATTCTTGATTCCTTTTCTCCTTTCCTATTGAAGGCCATGAATTAGACCTTCATACTTAGCCACATTACAAATACAAATAAAATGAAATATATATGGAGAATAATACTATAATTTAAATGGGAGACAAATATAACACTAGCTCCTGCACTAACTTTACTTCTTGTACCATCAAAAAAAATCTTCTACATCTCATCATCTTCACCTTCTTCCTTGCCAAGTAGAGATGTTGGTAATCCTTCATATATACAATACACTTCTAAATTAGTTTCCTCAAAAAAATCATAAGGATCATGCTAATAAGTGTTAGTGTCATATTCATCAAGAAATAAATCTGAAATACCCTCAAGCTTGGAAGAAGTGCCATCATCTACAACAAAGTTCTTTTCTTCATGGGCCACACAATTCAAATTGGAACTTGTCTCAATGTAAGGTTCAATATGAATCCTTAAAATAGGTTGTGTCCTAATTATCACCTCAGCCCCATCCCTTGTTCTAAAATCCAAGAGAGACTATTCAACTAAGAGATAACCACCTATCTTGGTTGTGACCCTTGATAGGCAGATTGCAAAGTGGGTTGGGCGATCAATCACAACTGTGTCTTGCAAGATAGGAAAACTAAGACAATCGTACAAGAAAGCATTTAGGTTTTTTTTATCAATCCAACTATTTTGGTAGGTATACTATATAATTTAAGGACCCCTTTGCTATGTGGATCATATTTAAATCCTAACTTGTCAACAATAACTTTGGGCATGATAGAAGTATACGCTCCACTATCAACTATGCAATTGTGTACCAACTTATCACCTACAATGAGGGTAAGGTAAAATGGTGGAGGTTTCTAGGCTATATTGGATTATTAAATAATGGTACTAAGAGTATTTTCAAGGGTAACATGGCCATGACTTTGATTTGAAGGTGAGACACTAGCAGGGATAACTTATAAGTACTTTTTTAGGATTTCTTTTTTACTAGGCATATGAATAACATCCCAAAGAGAAATGGATATTTTAGTGTTCTTAAAAGAATATACAATGTTTAAAGAAGCCATACCTACTTTCTCTTGGGATCTTGTAGGTAGAGAATTACTTGGAATTTGAGGAAAAGGAGCATACCTAACCATATTTTGACTTGATGGAGGTGTAGGAGCTTTTGAAACTGTCACATTTATAGCTATATCTTAATGCCTTGTAGGAGGATTGGATGAGCCATTGGTCATGATAATAACACCTCCTATAGCCTTCCTCTTGGCCCTTGTATTTTTTGTGATAGAGGCTCCTTGATTTAGCACAAAAGTGTCGTTAACCAAAAAATTGGTGACTATCTCTCCTTGAGATTTCCAATATTTATTAACTTGCATCACCACCTCATTTTCATTTGATAGGAGGGGAGTAACTCCTCCTTGAGCCACTAGAGATTACTCTCCATTCTCATTGGCATCCATTGTTAGAACACAACTATCTACTAAGAGGGGGGTGAATCAGTAGATTGACTAAGTTGGTCCTTTTTAGCACTTTTTATGTAGATTAAAAATACATGCAGAGATCACATACACACAAATATGCATAACACTAGATATACTATGAAAAACCTAATATGGGAAAAACAACCATGAGAATAGTTACTAGAATCTACTATTCTAATCCAGCCTCACAATCAAGAACCTCACTAGTTATAATGTTTAAGGGCACCAACCCTAAGGAGACATTAATCCCCTGATTTAAGAGCACCTACTCTAAGGAAGCACCAACTCCCTAACTGAACACCAACTTAGCTTATCTGATGGCAGCCATCAATTAGATCTATATTCAAAATATGAATCTACAATTATAGATTACAATATTGATTCATAAATTAATCTAATTCAATTCTCTATTATAGGTTTGATTCATAATTACTCATGTTCTGCACATCTCTGTCTTCTATTCTCTTCCTCTCTACCCCTCTATCTCTATGTCTCTATATTTATCTATTTAACACACTCCATCTCTCTCTCTCTCTCTCTCTCTCTCTCTCTCTCTCTCTCTCTCTCTCTCTCTCTCTCTCTCTCTCTCTCTCTCTCTCTCTCTCTCTCTCTCTCAATTTGACTCTTTTTAGCAGTAACAACTCTAGTAGCATTTTTTGTATCCTATGTATATATATATATATATATATATATATATATATATATATATATATATATATATATATAAGCTTTTAATCTAGGTTTCCACATCTTATCTATATTCATACTTGTTTAATAACACATCACGCCAGTTCTGGACTTGGTTCATATTTCTTGAACTATAAGTTTCTCATGTCTTGAAATCATGATCCACCACCATGATTCTTGGTCTTATTACTATTTTTAACATATACTGGGTTGTGGTTTTGATGTACATGCAATATTACACAAATTTTATTGATCACCACAATCTATTTTGTTGTCTGTGTCACATTTTATGGTTTACCTGCATGTTCATCTACTCGACCATTATGATGAACAAACCTTTGAATACTGACCATTGATCTTAAGTTTCTCATCATGATCTGATGACCCTCATTCAATTTAATTAACTTTAAAATGCATCCATTAGATGAATTTCTAACAAATTCATGTGCTCTATTGGATCCTTGTATGCTTCTGGGCTTTAATGTTCAAACTTTAAAATACATATATTGGATATTTTGATCCAAGATTCCACATGCCATAATATCTTCAAAGTTGCATGAAATTTACCTTTGTCTAACATTAAACATCAATCTTTTAATATCATCTTGTTGCTTCCTTAGTCTTTGGAATGAATATGTTCCATTGATCTCGTCAAACTAGCTTTATCTTTAACTCTCCTCCGTGTCATTAAACATCAAGCACTTGATCTCATTGAGTTCACTCACTCTATTATATCTTCATTACATGATTACATGTTTAATATTTGATCTTCTAATAATATCAAACTTTATCTCTGATAAGCTCCCTAAATGTGACACTTGGCACCCTCAAGTGCCTTTCTGCACCTTTGTTGTTAGTTCCTACTATTGGCATATTTGGCATCCTCATGTTAATCCTTGACTATTTGACTTTAAACCACTCTATATATTTACTATGTAAGCTCCATCATTTTGACACTTGTCACTAGGTTGTTTACTCAAAAGTGTCTTTGACAAATTGACTTTTCTACACTTCATTAGATCTTCAACGTATGATTAAGCACTATCTATTATTCAAGATGGAACAAATCTTAAGTCAAGGACTTAGGAAATATAAAGTCTTAGAACATTACTCAAACTACTAATTGCTAGGTTGAAGGGGCCAGTTACACAATGATGACAAGGGATTAATTTATAACTTAAGTAA
Organism: Torreya grandis; assembly: GCA_037957365.1. Taxonomy (NCBI): domain Eukaryota; kingdom Viridiplantae; phylum Streptophyta; class Pinopsida; order Cupressales; family Taxaceae; genus Torreya; species Torreya grandis. The sequence continues at coordinate 1,770,801 of JARHVA010000253.1, read as the reverse complement.
CCAATTCCCATTTATAACTAGTTAATATAAAAATAGAACATGCCTATGAATACCATGGCTTAAACTCTTAGGGTTTAACTGAGAAAACCTTTAATGTCTGAGAGCAAAGATAAATCAATTTTGAGCTCATTTCTTCTCAATTGAACCTACAGACCATATATTTAAGATGCTCTTGAAAAACCCATAACATATCTTCTATTAATTGCTCTTTAAGTGGTCTAAAAATGGTCTCTATAAAAACATGATAACTTTACATTATGCTAGTATAAAACATGTTCTTCTCTCCATCAATCATGCCTAATATTTTGACATCAATGACATACATAATGCCCCTTTTAACATCAATGACAATAATATGGCCAACAATCTCCCCCTTTGGCATTGATGGAAAACTAAATGCTCTGATCTTATAATACTCTGCTCCTTCTCTAGCATTGCTTGCATTGGCTTCTGATGAACTTGCGCTGAAACTGTTCATACCAAACTTGCTCCCTCTTAGGTAATGAAACATTTGCCTAAACTCAACTTGGACACATGCTCTATTCTTTTAAGCTTTTACAGAGAACATTTGCACTTTTTCTCCCCCTTTAACATCAATAGCAAGGGGACTCTAACTTTCTCACAATTTGTCTAAATTTTTCTCCCCCTTTATTAGATAAAGGAGTTTTCCCAAGAATCTAAAACCATCAACTCATTATAACTTTGAAAAAATATGCATACCTGAGTTGCCTTTTCTCTCTTCTTCCATAAATTATTTTGTTGGAAGAGGTTTGGTGAATATGTCTCTAATTTGGTCCTATGTTGGCACATATTCCATTATGACCTCTTGATCTGCAACCTTTACTCTTAAGAAGTGATACTTGATTGATATGTACTTGGTTCTGGAATGCATAATTAGATTATTTGATATGTTAATATCACTTAAATTATCACAAAGAATAGAGATAGGTGATTTGTATTATATCTTGATGTCTTTGAGTGTTTGCTTCATCCACAAGACTTGACTGAAACATGCCACTGCTGCCACATACTTAGCTTTTATTATAGAAAGAGTAACTGACTCTTGCTTTTTACTCAACCATGAAACATGTTTGTTTCCAAGGAAAAAATGCACCACCACTAGTGTTTCTTTTATCATCCACACTTCCTATCCAATCAACACATGTATATGTTGTCAAAGTGAAATCTTCATTTTTAGGATACCATAAGCCATAGTCAATTGTGATCTTGAGATATCTAAATATTCTTTTCACCACATTGACATGTGATTCTTTAGGAGTAACTTGAAATGTTGCAACCATGCACACTGCTTGCATGATATCAAGTTTTGATGCAGTTAGGTATAACAAGCTACCTATCATTGATCTATAAATAGTCTAATTTGCATCAAGGGAATCATCCTCTTTGCTCAAATTACATCCAATTATCATGGGAGTACTTATTGGTTTGTTGTATTCTATTCCAAACTTCTTGAGAATTTCCTTAGCATACTTTGTTTGAGATAAAAAGATCCCTTCATCAGATTGTGCTATTTGTAGACCAAGGAAGAAAGAAAGTTATACATGCATAGACATCTCAAACTCATTTTGCATTTGAGTAGAAAATTATTTTCACATTTTATTGTTTCTACCACCAAAAATGATGTCATATACATAAACAACAATAATAAACATATGTTCACCTTCTAATTTGAAGTATAGATTGCTATATGCACATCCTTTATTGAATATTTATTGTTGTAGGTACTAGTCTAATCTTGAATACCATGATCTAGGTGTCTATTTTAGACCATGTAGAGATTTATTCAGTTTTCACACATAATATTCTTCATCTGATATCTGAAAACCATCAAATTTTTCTATGTAGACTTCCTCTTCTAGGTTCCCATTCAAGAAAGTAGACTTAACATCCATTTGATAGACATTGAACTTATTATAAACAAAGAATGCTACAAACATTATTATGGCTTCCAATCTAACAACTAGAGCAAATGTTTCCTCAAAATCTATGCCCTCAACTTGTGTATATCTTTTGCACACTAATATTGCTTTAATCCTTATGACAGTTCCATCCTTGTTGAGCTTGTTTTTAATGACCCATTTTATACCTATTACATTGTTTTTTGAATGTTTTGAAACTAATTCCCAAGTTTTGTTCTTTTCAATTTGGATCAATTCTTTTTCCATGGCTTTTATCCAATTCTCATCCTTGCTAGTTTCAACATAGCTCTTAGGTTCAATTCTAGACATTAGAGCAAAACTTCTTGCTCCTTGTTCATTGCAAATATTCTCCTTGTCTAAACTCCATTATTATTGCCAATGATCTGCTCTATAAGAGGATCCTTTTGAAAAAATCTTACAGGTGGATTTTTATTTATTTCCTTAGCCTCTTCCTTAGCTGCTTCTTCAAAATCTAATTCTTCAATACATATTTCTTTGTCAGGTTTACCTTGTTTCAAGCCTTCTTCAACATTGACATTGATGCTCTCTACAATCTTGTGTAGCCTCTTGATATAACATATGTAGGCTTTATTTTGGGTGGAATAACCAATAAATATTCCTTCATCACATCTTGATTCAAATCTTCCCAATTTATCTTCTTTTCTCTTGATGTATCATTTGCTACCAAACACTCTGAAATACTTCCCAGAGATAGATTTTCCATACCATAGTTTATAGGGATTTTTATCATTGTTTACCATTAGTTAAACTCTATCTAATATATATAATACTATTTGGACTATTTCTCTCTAGAATCCATCAGGTAACTTAGCCTCTTTTAACATTATTTTGGTCATCTCCTTGACTGTCTTATTCTTTCTTTCAATAATTTCATTATGTTATGGAGTCCTTATTGCAAAGTAATGCCTTTTGATTCCATGCAGTTCACACTACTATATGAAATAATTTGAGGTGAATTATCCACCTCTATTAGATCTTAAACATTTGATTTTTTAACCAATCTCATTTTATACCATGGCCCTAAAGATCTTGAATCTTTCAAATGCCTAAGACTTATCCTTCAAAAATGTTACTATTGACCAAATTTGAATTCTAGTCAAATTGGGTCAACCCATACTATTTTTAACTTTTGAATAAGGTTTCATGTGTCCTATGGGGTCTCTTATTATCCTATATGTCTCACTTATCCTTCCCCTAGTCCTTGTCTAAGCCTGTAACTCTTGAAATGGCCTAGTCAACCAAAGTCAAAGTTGGTCAAACATGGTAAAACTTAGTTAAAGGCTCAATTTATGTTGTACATGTCCTAATATGGTCTTTTATATGTTTAAAGGTGCCTTCAAGTCATAAATTGGTCACTCACTAAGTTTCACATGCAAAAAGGGTCATTTGGCCACATTTTTAGCTTATAAATTGACTTGTACGGATGGTGGAGTTATAAAAAATTTCACAAAAGGGAATATCAACATGTAATAGGTCAATTTCAGTCAAAAAGTGGTCAATGTCACCTCAAGAGTTAGTTATGCAGAAAAGGGGAGTTTCTTCTTAATTTTAGGCCCTCTTAGGCACTTGTATGAAATAGATGATCTCACTTGCAGCTAAAAACATGGGTGGAGTGCCTCTTCACCTCCTCACACTCTTTTCACATTTGGTTTTCAAGGAGGATGTCAAAAATTTCATCTGCAACTTCTTTTCTTCCATTTTCTCTTTCCAAGCCAAGAAAGGCCATTTTAAGGTGCTTGGTGTGGACTGTATAGGTGGAATTGGTAAGAATGGTCTTGGTTGGTGAAGGGTCTCTAAGTTTACTTGATTTTTATACCAAGATTTCTCAAATTGGTGTGTCCTCCTTTATTAATATTTTCTAACACTCCAAGCAATTTTTTATGCATATGCAACCATGAGGGGGTCACTGTTTGCACTTGTCTTAAATTGCTTTGGTTTGATGGATTTATTTGTTGCAAGTGTATCTCCATGATTTCAAAGAAATTTCCATGGTTTTCTTGGTTTTGAAAATCTCAAATTCCCAAGAAAGCCTCTTCTAGGCTTGTAGATGCTTCCAAATTAGTCCTTTCACACTTATAATAATCTCAGTTGCCTTGAAAGTGATTTATTCACATTGAAGGAAGTGTTTTGATGTTTTTTTGGGGATTTTATTGATGTATGTTATGAATATAAGGATTTACAATTCCATTTGAGATGCTTGGAAGGTCTTACCTTTCATTTTCTTGTTCTTTCATGTTTTCCCTGTATATCATAGTCAAAAAACTTCATCTATAGAAGCCTAATGATGTCACTGATAAAAGGTGGAAGGTTTGATATGGCCTTAAATATCTTGGGACTTATAAAATGCATTTAATTTTTTGGTGAAGGCATATAAGTGTTACAAATTCACACACTTTGAATATGGTCTCAGTTTTGCCTATATATTGAGAATAAACATCTATCGATGGTACCACAGAATGTGAATGTGCCTTCTAGAGTTATTTTAATAGTTGATCAACTCCATTTTAGGTTCATTTCTATATAAAGGTAAAAATAGATCTCTTGATGGTGTTATATTAACAAGAGAAGTGTCAAAACAATGAATGGAAGATTAGACTGAGTTCTAGGCCTATTGTTCCTAAAACCACAAAATAGAGGCCCAAGAGGTTTTGGTGGGCCTCCCAAGGTAAATTTTCAAAGGGTTTGGAGTCCTAAAATTTTAAATACTTATATTCCATACAATATACAATTATCATTCCAATTTTAAGGGTCAAAAGGTGAGTGAAGGATGAATAATTGTAGTCCAAAGTTGCCCAAGAAACCACTGGATTTTGACAGTGAAACCTACATAATTTTGAAGGAAATTTCACCTTCCACTTCATTTTTAGGGTCCTAAACTATGAAAAATAAGAGTTAGAAATTCAAAATGATCCAAAAGACACTCCTGAGCTAATATGCTAGAGAAAAGGTGGTGTGTTAGTTTTGACTCCTAAACACTCTCCCCCTGTCCATACAATGGCTTGAGACAAGGTGGACAATGGCTTGAACATTGAGATTGATTAGTGTTAACTATCTAAAATAGACATAAAAGGAGAGATATTATGAATATATTACATTAAACCTAAAGAGAGTTTTTCATAAGATTGTAACACACTTTGAAAAATCCCAAGAGCATACATAAACACCTATAGGCCTGAGAAGTGGTACCTATAGCAATGTTGGTAAGATAGTGACCTATGGAGTTGAGAATAAGTGATGTTTTGAGAGGTTCACATAGAATATTTATAATATATAAAAATTATGTGAACTCAATTTGATTTTAAAATACTCTCACACACCTGTAAACAAGATTTCTCAAATTCTTTCCACCTTCAGGCAAGGTCAACAAGCCCTTTTATCAGTCAAAGGGCAATGAATAAATTAGTGGTGTCTTGATGGTTATTGGGAAAAAAGAGGATATTACAGGTATTAAAATATTTATATGGTTTTAATAAGTAAACAAATTTCTCTATTACAATCACCAAACATTATCCAAAGCTCTGAATGCACCTACAGGCAAGTTTCTAAAGAGAGGTGCCTCAGTCTAAAGGAAGGGACTGTGTTAGGTTCTAATGAAATATGTATATGAATGAAGATGAGAAATGAAATTATATGAACTAAAAATTCTTAAAATATTTAATACACATCATGGACAAGGTCTCGAGAGATTGATGACACCCACCTATAGGCCTGTATGGACTGAGATAGGAAATAGACTGAGACATGGGTTTTGAAGAGCTTTCAAGTCACTTTTAGGTTGAGGGAGTGATAAAATAAAGGAAAAATGGATTATAAATCTTAATTAAGGTATTAAAAAATCATTTAATACCCATTTTTATGCCTATAGAAACCTCCAAACATAGTCAAAAGTGTCTTTGTCTTAGTCAAATCATAAAGCCAGTCTAGCAAAAATGGGGTATGCAAATGTTATAGTGAGAATCACCTTGGAAAATGATTTAAATAGGGATTATGTATAGAAAAAAATAACCTTAGGTAAATCATTTAATTATTAAAAAAAAAGGGACTCCATCATCAAAGCATACACAAGCTTATACCCTGCCTACCCTAACAATCACCTCCTCAAAAGTCTACCTCAATTTCTTTGAGAGTTGGAAGGGAAAATGGAAGAGTTAAGGTATAAAAATTGGTAAAATTGGTCCTCATGACCTAATAAATCCTCTCATAACTTATAAAATCTTTAATGAATAGGGATAATACTCTCTGGTTTATCTCAGAGGAGGGGTAGTTTTCCCATGCACAAGACTAGTAGTTTTGAGGAAAAGTGATGAGTAAGTGACCAAAAGGAAAGGAGAGATAAAATTATGGTTGTAAAAGCTGTATAAAATCCATTTAAACCTAATTAAACTTAATATAATTTTTGAGGATAAACAGGATAGTCTAGACAAGGAGGTTTGCAGGTAGGGTAGCTAAGCATGGTATGCGCCTAAGCCCTCATGAGGGGTCATTTTCACTTTTAACATTTGAAAAGCATTGGAATGTTTTGGAGCATATTAATAGAGGTTGAAATGATATTTATGATCTATTTCATAATTTTATAAGGCTAATAAAGGGTTTTCAACCATCAAGTTTCAGGCAAACCTATTGGCAAGGTCTAAGCCTAATGCCAAATAGGGGTTAGGTTTCATCTTAAGCTCTTGATAAGATATTAAAATGATTGGAGGATGTTTATATGGAATATATATAAGTTTTTCAACCTTTGGTTTGTATGAGATACACTAAGAAACCATTTTTTTGGCCTAAGATGTGTTTTGACCCTCACATGATGCAAAAAAGATTTTGAATGCCAACTTCAAATGCTTGGATCTTCTATAGTACTTTTCATGGGACCTTAAGGTGATTGGAAAATTTAGGGAGGGTACTTAAGAATCCCTCAATGGAATTTTGAAATATTTCTAATGTATATTCTTTATGAAAAAATGTTAAGACCAAAGCCACCTCAAAACCCTTGCAAACCCTCCATAAAATCTCGACTGGGAAAAGATGGAAAGTTAAGCATGAAAATGAGATGGAAATGCCTTGAAACTTTGGGAACTTGCAGTACACTCCCTCCAATGACAATTTTTTTTACGAACCTATACGGATGGGTCAAAACAAGGCTATTTTTGAACTTTTTGTGTGTTTTGCAGGCATGGTGAACTTTGAAGAGACCAAACCACTTTTGGGAGAAGGTTTAGGACTTGTTATAAGTATTCATGGTCATTTTATATCTTAAATTATAAGTGTGCCTACCACCTAAATCATTTTAGCTAGTCCAATGGGCAGGCAAGTGAACACTTAGGGAAAAGGTTAAAACTCAACTAGGGAAGCCTTTTAAGGCTTATTTATTGAAACTAATGCTATGGACACCTTAGACACATGTAAAAACTTCTTGTGCATGGATAAGATTAAATAATTGGGAATGTTTTAGGTGCCAAGTGTGAAAGTTGCATAGAGAGAGCTCATTTTGGGACAATCATGGATGATTGTGCATGGCTAGAATAATAGGGATGATGGAGAGATAATCCAATGCATGTGAGGGATTATTTGTAACCCCTCATACTCAGATCCATCATCAGAACTAATCAATTATAGTGATAAGGTAGTTTTGGAAGGCAAATCATGAGAGATAATTTTTTGTGCAAGGAAAAGAGTTTTTTAGGCCACTTTACAAGGCTTGGATGATTGGAGATGACACTTGTAACTCTTGAAATTAAATGGCTCACCCCATCTCTCTCTCACATACATTTTTAACTACTTTTCTCAAGTTGACACATGTACAAGTGACTCTTGGAATCCCTTCTCTCTCACACACATATAATTGCTATAAATTCTAGCCTTTTGGCATTGTATAGATCTAACCACAGCTGGTATGGTGAAGCCCTATTGGAATGACATTAAACTTTATCTTTGAACATTTAATTCAAGTCTAATTCTGAGTTATGAACATTTTGTCTAAGTGTGTGAGTGATGAATAGTGGAGCTAAGTGATAACATCATCCTTACTCCCTTTATCCTTCATGTTTAAGCAAGAGTTCTAATTTTAATAGGTCACGTGAAGTGTATTGATTTTAATAGGATCTTATTCAAGAAATAAATTATCCTTATGGTTAGCAATCTACCCCTAGACCAGTTATCTTGTTGATTGTTCCATGTATGCTACCTTCACATTGAAGCAATTATGTTAGAATCCTTCAGTGCCTAGAGTTGGTCTTGGAAAGCTTTGTTGCTTAGTAGGAGTTTGATAGTTTTTGGGATATATCTTGGTGGATCACATCTTTAGTGTACTTTCCATTTTATGCAAACCTTCTAACTCTTTTCATGAACAAGCATTAGATCAGGTGATAAGCATTTTAAGAAGAATCTAGGGAGCTAGCCCTTATAAACTAGAGATTAATCTCTCTTACAAGTTCCCCATAGCTTAAGAGATGATTTAATGTTGCATCAAATTATAGGATCTGAATAGAGTATCCTAGGGTACACAATTTGATGCCAACAGTTACCCATGTCATTGTTGAATAATCATATACAAATAACATGAAGTATATTTCTCCTTTAGATCTTTTTGTCTTAGTAAGACCACAAAGATCAGTATGTACTAATTCTAAAGGATTTGTAGTTTCATACTCCTTTGTTTGAAATTTAACCCTTGTCTACTTGCCTTGTTGACATTCCTTGCAAAGTAGTGTCTATGAGTTTGGTTATCTTAGGAATGTGTCTAACACACTTATTTGAGCTCACCTTTAGAAGGTTTTCAAAATTGACATGGCCCATTCTTCTATACTATAACCAACTCTCATCAATCTTTCCTATCAAGAAACTATTACCATTCAATTCACTAAGATTATAAATGTTACTTTCAGTTCTTTTCCCTTCAGCAACTACTCTTCTAGATCTCCTTATCTTATAGTCTTCTATATTAAATATGACCTTATATCCATTGTGACATATTTGGTTGACACTTAATAGATTATTATTCAATCCTTCAACATAAAATACATCATGTGTAGGAAGTTTTCCATCTATGTTCAAGGTTATTTTACCTCGGATATTTACTATAGTGTTCTCTCCCAAGTTGATAGATCCTCCCTTATATTTTCTTAGTTTGATGAACTTTATCTTGTTACCAATCATAAGTTTTGATCAACCACTAACTATTACCCACAAATTTTGCTCCTTGGCATGGAGTGTAGTTTGAACAATCATAGATTGATCTTTCACTTTCCACACATCCTTAGGTTTCTTATTTAGCTTACTTTTATACTTTTTAGAGACTTGTGAACATTTACTCACACTGGGAGGCATACCTTTCTTCTTACTTTGTGTTTTTGGTCTTACAAAGTTTGTTCTACATTGTTTAGCTATGTGACCAAAATTATTGCAATTATAGCATATTACATTTGTATCTATCAAGGGAGCAAATAAATTTTTACTTAAAAAGTTTGTTCTCTTTTTAGGTATAACCCTATAATCACTAACCCTATAACCAAACTAATTACTAGTATAACAATAACCATAGAAAGATGAGGAATACCTGGTCATAGCATTTCTTTATGCAAGATGAGGAAATCTTCTTAACTTTGGCTTCTTCAAATATTTCACCCTTATGAAACCATCTACATCAAATACCTTTGTCTTCTTCTTTTCTTCATGATTCTTTTTGGCTTTCTTCACATTAGCAATGCTTCTATTTATCTTTGTATCTTTGGAGGCATTTATGTAAGCTTTTTAATTCTTTGTTCTTGATTCTCCTTCTGATATGAAGTTGTCATATAAGTTTGCAGATGTACTAGTTATGGAATTTTTTTATTTTTCATAACCAAGACTAGATCTCTCTTTTTAAGGCTTTTGAGAGTTGATCAATTCATCAAGAATGTTTGATCCTCATTTTAGCTTCAAACTTTCATCTATTTATTCCTTAGCTTTAACGAGTTCTTTTCTCAAAGCCATTATTTTTGCTTCTAACTTCATGCACTCATCAGATTTAGATTGTAGTTCAAGTTTGACTACATATTCTATTCTTTTGGCTTCTTCAACTTGTGTCTTTAGGCTAACCACCATTTGATAAAAAAATTTAGAATTTTAGACATTTTTTCAATCTCATTTTATCTAAGCTTCTTTTGTTTTGAGTTCTCTTTTCTCAGCTTGTTAATTTCATCTAGAGCATAGATGAGTTCACACTCTAGATCTAATTCTCCTTCTTCTTCTTCTTCATCTAAGTCTTTAACTTCTTTTAGATCCATAGAAGTTGATCCTAATGTCATGAATATGACTTATTTTTCCTCAACCACAAAATCACAGTCATGGTCATCATCAAAACTATCATTGTCATCCAATGAATCACTATCTTATTTTGTGTACATGGCTTTCTTGTTTTTGAATAACTTCTTCTTCTTGGAATAATGGGGTTTCATCTTTTTACTATCCTCTTATTGCTCAGAGTTATCATTTTTATTATAAAGGCATTTAATATCAAAATCTCCTACTTTACCACAATTAAAGTTTTTAAAGGGTAACTTATGTTTGTGCTTTTTAAACCCTCTTCATAATCTTCTGACAAAGTTGGCTTCTTCTTCATCAATCTCCTCAGCTATGAATGTAGGTTTTTCTACCTTTATTGGTTTAGATGCTTTAAATGTAGCTTCTCTCTTAAATGTATCTATTTCTCCCATTCTCATCTCATAGGCTATGAATGTTCCATTCAACTCATCAATAGTGAGTTTATCCAGATCTTTTGATTCCTATATTGCAAATATTTTTTAGTCATACCTTGATGGCAGAGATCTTAGGACCTTTTTGATAATAACCAGATCTTTCATCTCTTATTTAAGTCCTCTAATTGCATTGACTATTTCATCTACTCTGAGGAGGTAGTCTACAATTTTTTCTTCTTCATTCATTTTAAATCTATCAAACTTTCCTTTGAATGTTTGTAACTTAGCTTGCTTTACCTTATCATCACCTTCATAAATGATCTTAAATTTGTTCTAGATATCTTATAAATTTTGACAATACATCACTTTAACAAACTCTAACTTAGATAATCCACATAGAATAACATTTTTAGCCTTAGCATTGCTCTCATATGCTTTCTTGGTAGCTTGATCAATAGGTGTTATAGCAGGAGTTGTATAACAATTTACAATAGACATCCATACATCAAACCTTAATGAAGATAAATATGCTTCCATTCGAATGCTCCAAAATGCATAGTTTGATCCATCAAAGATAAGTGCTTTATTTGAGGAAGAGCCTTCTTGACTAGCCATTTATGTTCACCATCCAAAATCTCCCTGAGCTGATTAAGCTTCTTCTAGGGTATCAAGGCTCTGATACCAATTGTTAAAACATAACTATATACTAAGAGGGGGTAAATTAGTAGATTGACTAACTTAGTCCTTCTTAACACTTTTTATGTAGATTAAAAATACATGCAAATATCACATACACACAAATATGCGTAACACTAGATATACCATTGAAAACCCACTATGGGAAAAACCACCATGAGAATAGATGTTAGAATATACTATTCTAATCTAGCCTCATAATTAGGAACCTCATTGGTTTCAATGTTTAAGGGCACTGACCCTAAATAGACACCAATCCTTGATTTAAGAACACCTACTCTAAGGAAGTACCAAATCCCTAACTAAACACCAACTCAGGTTATTTGATGGCACCCACCAATCAGATCTATATTCATAATATGGAGCTAAAATTCCATATTATAATATTGATTCATAAATGAATCCAATTCAATTCTCTATTATAGGTTTGGTTTGTAATTGCTCATGCTCTGTACATCTCTCTTCTCTTATCTTCCTCTCTACCCCTCTGTCTCTATGTCTCTATATTTCTCTATTTGACACACTATATCAATATCTTGCTCTCTACCTCTCTCTATCTCTCAATTTGACTCTTTTTAGTAACAATATCTCTAGCAGCATTTTTCGTATCCTAGATGACATATATATATATATATATATATAAGCATTTAATTTAAGTTTTTGTATCTTCTCTGTGTTCATACTTATTTACTAAGACATCATGCTAGCTCTAAACTCAGTTCATATTTATTGAATTTCAAGTTTCCCACCTCTTAAACTCATGCTCCACCACTATGATTCTTGGTCTCATTACTATTTTTAGCATATGCTAGACTCTGGTTTTGATGCACATGCAATATTATATAAATTTGATCGATCACCACAATATATTTCATTATCTATATCACATTCTATGGCTTACTTGCATGTTCATCCACTTGACTATTATGATGAACAAACATTTTAATATTGACCATTGAGCTTAAGTTTCACACCATGATCTGATGATCCTCATTCAGTTTGCTCAAATTTAAAATGCATCTATTAGATCAAGTTTTGACAGGTTCACATGCTCCATTGGATCCTTGTACGCTTTTGGGATTTAACATTTCAACTTTAAAATACATCCATTATATCTTCTGATCCAATCTCCCACATGATATTATATATTTAAAGTTGCACAAAATTCACCTCTATCTAATGTTAAAAATTGAGCTCTTAATCTCATCTCGTTGCTTTCTGAGTCTTTGTAATAATACACTCTATTGATCTCATCAAAATAACTTGATCTTTAACTCACCTTTGTGTCATTAAACATTGAGAAATTGATCCCATTGAGTTCACTCACTCTGTTAGATCTTCAATGCATGATTACATGCTCACCATTTGATATTTTGACAATCTCAAACTGTATTTCTGACAAGCTCCCTAAATGTGACACTTGGCACCCTCACGTGCCTTCTACACCTTTGATGTTAGTTCCCACTATTGAGACACTTGACATCCTCATGTTAATCCTTGACTATTTAACTTTAAACCACTCTATAGAATTACTATGAAAGCTCCATGATTGTGAAAATTATCACTAGCACATTTAATCAGAGGTGTCTTTGACAAATTGACTTTGTTATGCTTCATTGGATCTTTAATGTATGATTAAGCACTATCCATTGATTGAGATGGAATAAATATTAAGTTGAGGACTTAGGAAATATAAAGTTTTAGAACATTACTTGAGTTAGTAATTACTAGGTCAAAGGGTCCATATACACAATGATGACAAAGACTTAAGTTATAACTTAAGTAACCAGTTACTGTTTATAGCTAGTCAACATAAAAATAAAACATGCTTATGAATGTCATGGCTTAAAACCTTAGAGTTTAGTTGAGAAACCTTGTAATTTTCAAGAGCAAAGATAAATCAATCTGAGCTCATTTCTTCTCAACTAAACATGCAGACCATATATTTAAGATGATCTTGAAAAACCCATAACAGATCTTCTATTAATTGTTCTTCAAGTGGTCTAGAAATGGTCTTTGTAAAAGCATGATAACTTTTCATTGTGCAATTGTAAAACATGCTCTTCTCTCCATCGATCCTACCTAATCATTTAACTTCAATGACATCCATAATGCCCCTTTTGACATCAATGATAATCATATGGCTAACATCCATGAATTGGTCTTGTTGTCAATCTTCTCTCTGCACTAAATTGCTATGAATTGGTACCATCTCCCTTGCATTGGTGGTAAAATTAGGATTTTATACATTGGACGGCCTATTTGGGTTAGGATGCCATTAGCCTCTTCCTCTTCCACATTAATGACTATATTTTTGTTGATAAGGGTGTGAATTTTGATGGACATATTGCTACATATTTCCTTTCCCAAGCTTGGTTTCCAACCATTGAATATATGAATCTTTGTCCATGCCATTATCTGCCTTCTTAGGAGTATCTTTGGGCTTGGTATTGACATTAGGAATTTGAGACACTTCTAGAGTACTAGCAGAAGCATGAGTCAAAGGAGGCATAGACACATTAAGAGTCAACCTTCCATCTTAGAAGATACTATTCTTAGCTTTGATAGCAAGATCATATGCTTGAGGAGGAGTGGAACCTCCCATATATTGAAGCATGATAGTAATTTTAGTCCCAATGGCTCTTAAGTAAGTAAGGAACACAAAGCTAGTAGGTGGTCTCATGGGAGGAGGTAATCTATTACAAGTCTTTTGAAACCTCTCGTTGAAGTCATGCATGGTTTATTTGGATCCCCTTTTTATCACATTGAGCTAATGTATGAGAAAGGCATGGTTCCTTTCATTTCTAAATATGGAAGTCAAAAACACTCCAAACTCATCCCATGTTGTGATGCATCCACCTTATAGATTCTTATATCTATTAAGAGCCTTCCCTTAAAGGGACATGGTAAGGAGTCTGATGGAAATGTTCTCTCAAACAATATTATGGAAGCTACACAAGTTAGAAACATATCTAATGTGCTCACTAAGTGTGACATGACTCTCACCATTGAATGTGGGCACACCTTTTGTGGTATTGGGAGGAATGGCATCATATACTTGAAGTTAGATTGGATTTTTAGTATTGAACGTAGGGAAAGCATGAGGTCTAGCCATGTCTTCCTCTTCAATATCTTCAATTTCTTCAGTCTCTTCACTCTCTTCTTCTCTAGCAAGATATACTTTCTCTTCAAAGGGTAAATTAGGCTATGGATACTGAACTTTAAGAGGAATTTCAAGCTGAATAAGTGGATTAATGGGATTGAACTCTCTTTCAAAGAATGACCTAGTTAGAACCATGAATTATGAAGTCAAGTGTATAATAAAATAATGGCCTTGACATAGATTTACCTAGAAGAAGTCACCAAATGCTGAGTAACACACTAATTTGTAGTTGATGTTGTCAAAACCAACATTAACCTTGACAAGTTGTCTTAAAGATAGGGTCCCACCAGGTGTGCCAGAACTATTGTCACTAAATCTTGCACCCTAAAATAAATTTTTCAATCTTCTTATAGATTTTGGCAACATGGGAACATTTTCAGGTATATGCGTGTACCTATATTGGAAATGAGCCTCTAGATTTAAGGGCTAACTCCCTGAATGTATCTTGAAATGCTCTTATCTATGCTAAATAATTATTTATGGGGAAAAGAGTTAGAGATTAAAATAATTGAACCTAATATAAAGGAGGTGATACACTAGAAGGTTTTCCAAAAGACTATCATACCTATTTCACAAAGAGACAATGCCCACAACACTAGTCTAAGAGTTCTAGGATGCACTAGCATTAGCATTTCAATATGAAGGTGACATGCATGAAGACTATCTAAGGGAAATGAAACCATATATAAGTTACAGATACTAAGGCTCATTATACACTTAAGAATAGATCTATACACTTAACAACACTTCATATGACATGCTAGGATAGAATTACTTACATCAAACATGAAAGGATTGAGAAAAAGCAAGGATAGATGAATATATCTTAACCATTCACTATATATCACTTCACACACTTTGACAAGCTAATATACTAACTCAAACATATTACATTTATTGTTCTAAGTCAAAGGACAATGTTAAAACCTATAGGTCTTCACCATATATGGGGTGGTATCTTCTTATAAAGGCCAAAGTGGTAGCTACTTATAGAATTCTAGAAAAAACATGAAGGATGCAGTTCAAAGGTCACTCAAACACATGTCCAATTGATAACCAGTTACATTATAGGGTAATGGGGTATGAAATAGACCATGAATGTCTCTTAAGATAAATGTCCATATAGACCATGATAAACTCTCTAACAGGGTGCAGGGACTCTTTAGCTAGCCTTTGTGAAACTACCTTCATCATGGATCATCTCTTGAGCATTTGAAACTAAACTAGGAGAGTTGACACATATGATATGATAGTCATAGACATTTCTCAACCACTAGCTATCTTTTAAACACTTGTATTTACCATTTTTAGTCATTCATTAGTCTTCTAAACCCTGATTCTTTACATTTGGTAGTCATTATTTATCTCGAGTCTTCGAATGAGCTTTCATGATGGCATATGAGTCTAAAAAGATTTCTCTACTATAGAATCCTCAATCATATTTAGTTTCCCATGTGGAATTCCCTTACCAAATTGGTCATTCTATTCTAAACTATGTTTGTAATACTTGTTTATTTCGGTCAAAAATGGCTCTTTAGTTTGACATTTATCCATCAAAAATTGACTTAGACCAATCGCATTGCTTTGAAATACCTTTGTTCTTATTGGCCTCATAGATCCTTGCTATTATATCTTGAATTTTTTGACCTCCTATACACCATAGGATCAAGATGTATGAAGGAACACTAGCCCTCAATTTTTTTCCATGAAGATCCTTTGACATGTTGACTTTTGCTTGTGCCATTGGATCAAGATGTATGAGCAAATGCTAGTCAAAAATATCATTGGGCCTACTTTCCTATCAGTTCCTATGCACCATTGGATCATTGGTATGATTTAATTTTGATCGTTGATTGAAATTAGACCCACTTCCTTATCAGTCAAGCTCTCACTATTAGATCTTTGTTGAGCGAATGTGCACTGTTAGATCTTATCCAACCTTTAGCTTTTTAAGGGATTTTAACGTAGGGACTATTTGACCTATTAGATCTTGATCAACTGTAAAATCTTTAAGGAATTTTTTAATATAAATGGCTAATTTATGGAGCTCAAACTTGATGCTTGCATGGACGTTCTACTCTGTAGGTCTAACTTTGAAGCTCCATAAATTGAGCTAAAGAGCTCGTGTAGACATGGAATTTGTAGAGAATTTTTTTGGAATGAAGAGATTAATGGTGATATAGAATTTTAGCTCATGAGGCTTTCTAAGTGATCTTATCAAATGCATATTTGAGCTAGTCTATTCATTTTTAGATGATATCCTGGTGATGGTCTAGTTCACTTAGGCTTATGCTTCAACTACTGCTTGATCTTTGAAAGCTCAAATAAAATTCTTGAGGCCTGTGAAAACTCTTTCCATGATCCTAACTATTTAAACACCATGAAAACTTACCACTTACATATATGACTCTAAAATGACCCCTAAGACATCAAATGACACAAGGACTAAGCCAGATTATGACCAAAGAGAGAATAACATCTAAAATGACATAAAATGAACGAAAACATACCCTATAACACCATAAGGTTTTCCAAAATAATATCATACCTATTTCAAAAGGATAAAATGTCCAAAACACTAGTCTAAGAGTCCTAGGATGCACTAGCATTAGTGTTTCAATATGAAGGTGAAATGCATGAAGACTATCTAAGGGTAATGAAACCATAGATTAGTTGAAAATACTAAGGCTCATTGTAAAATTAAGAATAGATCCATACACTTAAACACACTTCATATGACCTACTAGGCTGGAATCACTTGCATCAAACATGAAAGGATTGAGAGAAAGCAAGGATAGATGAATATCTCTTAACCATTCACTATATATCGCTTCACACACTTTGAGAAGCTAATATTTGAACTCAAACTAGATTAAATTTATTGTTATAATGAAAATTACAATGCCAAAACTAGTAGGGATTCACCATACATGGGTTGGTATCTTCTTATAAAGGACAAAATGGTAGTTGCTTATCGAATTTTAGAAAGAGCATGAAATGAAGTTCAAAGTTCACTTGAACACATGTCCAATCAATAACTAGTTACATTACAAGGGAATGGAGTGTGAAACAAACCATGAATGTATATTAAGAAAAATTTCCATATAATCCATGATTAAATCTCCAAAATGGTACAGGGACTCTTCAACTAGCCTTTATGAAATTGCCTTCATCATGGATCATCTCTCAAGCATTTGAAACTGAACTAGGAGAGTTGACACATATGTTATGACAGTCATAGATATTTTCTCAATAGATGGATATTTTTTAGACACTTATATTTACCATATATAGTTATTTATTAGTCTTTTTAACCCTAATTCTTTAGATCTAGCAGTCACTATTCATCTCAGATCTTCAATTGAGCTTTTATAGCAGCACATGAGTCTAAAAAGCTTGATCTACTACAAAATCCTCAATCCTACGTAGTTGCCCATATGGAATTACCTTGACACATTTCTCATTATATTTTAAATTATGTCTATAGTAATTGCTTGTTCCATTAGAAAATGGCTCTTTAGTTTGACATTTTTCTATCAAAAACTAACTCAAACTAATTGCATTGCTTCGAACTGCCTATGTTCTTATTGGCCTTATAGATCCTTGCTTTCAGATCTTGAATATTTTGACCTCCTATGTAACTTAAGATAAAGATTTAATAAGGAACACTAGCCTTTAATTTTATACCATGAATATCCTTTGACATGTTGACTTTCACTCGCATTGTTGGATCAAGATGTACAAGCAAATGCTAATCGTAGATCACATTGGGCCCACTTTCTTATCAATTCGTATGCACTATTTGATCATTGGTATGATTGAATATTGATCATTGATCTATATTGGACCCACATCCTTGTTAGTTAAGCTTACATTGTTGGATCTCTGCTCAACAAACCCACACCATTGGATCTTGTCCAACCTATAGCTTTTTAAGTGATTTTAACCCAGGGACCTTTTGACCTGTATAACCCAAGTATGAACCATTAGATATGTGTGTTAGTATGTGATCTCATGCATACCATTAGATATTGATCAACTTTAAACCCTTTAAGGACCTTTTGAATATAAGCAACTACTTTACAGAGCTTGAACTTGATGCTTGCACAAAAGTTATACTCTATAAGTCCAACTTTGAAGCTCCATAACTTGAGCTAAAGAACTCATGCGGACATGAAATTTGTAGAGCATGTTGCTAGCATGAAGAGATTCATGACACTATAACATTTTGTCTCATGATGATTTCTAATTGAACTTATCAAATGCATAAGTGATTTGGTCATTCATTTTTGTATGACGCCCTGGTGATGGTCTGGTTCACTTAGGCTTGTGCTTGAACTACTGCTTGATCTTTGAAAGCTAAAATGAACTTCTTAAGGCCTATGCAAACTCTTTCCATGATCTTGAATATTTTAACACCATGAAAACCTACCACATGCATATATGACTCTAAAATGACCCCTAAGCCATCAAATGACACAAGGACTATGCTAGACTATGACCAAAGCTAGAATAACATCTAGAATGACATAAAATGAACTAAAAAATACCTTATAACATTACAAAAATCTTGTATACAAGATCCTAACTGTAGGGAGTTGACCCATTTTAACCTATGGTAAAAATGGTCAACAATTTGTATGATGTAGTTTTTCAAATCGAATGTCTTGAGCACTAGAAGGTCGAAAAAATAAAACTTATGATCTAGAAAGAATTATTTTTTCATCACTACAATTTTTTTCATGTATTTTTTTACAAAAAATTGAAAAACAATAGTTTGGAAATTTTTTACCTTGTGAAAATTAGTAGTCATTAGATTCATCTTTACGAGATGATCGTAATGGTACATTATATCAATACACTTTTTTAGGCTAAAATTTTTCACCCTTGTGTATATTAATAGTCATCAAATTTATCTTGACAAGCTGATCACAATGATATCATCTTTTGATACACTTTTTTTGTGGGGTGGCAACCCTATAAGGGTTTCTGCATGGTTGGGCCTTACACTCATGGATGTAAGAAAGGGAATGAAATGCCTAAAACTCCTCACAATGATGACACAAAGTTTGGAAATTCTAATCCATATATGTTATAGGTGGTTCAACAACTTAAGTTAGAGTTACAAGCATGGTGTATAAAGATGATCTCGATGAAGTTAAAGGGGACATCACAGAGCTACGAGGGGACTTGAATGGATTACAAGATCAATTACAACAAATAATTAGGAAATTGGCCAACTTTGTAGCTCAATAATTTTAAAATAACCCTTCACCACTCTATTTTGGTTATCCTCCTCCAAAAAATCACAACACCAATCCTGGTATGATGATGTAATTACCAAAAGTAGACTTACACAAATTTGATGGTAATGATCCACTCATATAGCTTACTCAAATAGAAAATTTATTTGATCTACATCTGACTTCCTATTCACAAAATGTGTTCATGGCCTCTTTATATCTAAAACCTGAGCAATTAATTTAGTATCACTATTTTGTGCTCAAAATAAAAATAATGGTGTCCCAATTTCATGGTTGGTATTTTCTGAGGTGTTATAGCTCCACTATCACAATAATGTCTCTAAAAACTACTTCAGTGAACTAACTAAAGTGTGCCAAACTAGGACTATAAAGGATTAATTCGTTAATTTCATAATCTCTCCTTATGTGTGGCATACATCACTAAGGAAAATATAACTAACCTATTTTTGGGTGGCCTCAAAGATAACATCCAATTAGAGGTTTGCATGTTTCATCCTAATAATTTATCTAAATTCATACTAAAGAAATGCATGGATAAGGAAAAAGAGTTGATCAAATGAATATCTTTCACTAATGATCATGAATACACCTTCCCAACACCATCATTTTCTCATCCTACCAGATTGACATCTCGGTAAATTAAAGAAAAGCATGCAAAAGGTTTATGTTTTGGCTACAATAGCAAATGAATCAAAGGACATTGGTGTGTTAAAAAGAATTTGTTATACATTGAAGTCACCAATTAGGAGGAAGAAGATGACAAGGCTAGGGATAGGTTTGGAAAACCTAAGGATGAAGCTAAAGATTCTCAACCTACTATTTCATGTCATGTACTTTTAGGCATTAGTACTCCTCAAACTCTTGAGGTGGTGGGTTTCTTTAAGAAATAAAAGATAACTATGTTAATTGACTCTATGAGTACACATAACTTCATCAACAATAAGTTGGATACTCATTTGAATTGTTTACATTACCCATCTATAGAATTTTAGGTCATGATTGTAGATGGTGGTATGGTACAAAATTGTGATGGAATATGCCATAACATTGAGCTTACTATGGAATACTACTTGTTAGATTCCCCTATGTTTGTTATTACCATGGGAGGAGATGACCTTGTTTTGGGAATGTAGTGGCTCACCACTTTAAACATTATTGAAATGAATTTCTAAGAACTATTCATGAGGTTCCATTTATAAGGTAGGAACTTTAAACTGTGTGGATTATGGACTAAATATCCACAACGTATTAGTTCTTATCAGATGATGAAAATTCTAAAAAATGGTATTGAG
Organism: Torreya grandis; assembly: GCA_037957365.1. Classification (NCBI taxonomy): domain Eukaryota; kingdom Viridiplantae; phylum Streptophyta; class Pinopsida; order Cupressales; family Taxaceae; genus Torreya; species Torreya grandis. The sequence continues at coordinate 1,749,756 of JARHVA010000253.1, read as the reverse complement.
GGATTTGTGGCACGCTTATTTTCCATAGAGGTTCAACCAACCAAGGATTTTATACATCTTGATTTACAAAGGGTGTTAGATGACCATTCTATTATATTTGGTGACATTCTAAAAGGACTTCCTCTAAGCCATGCACATGATCATGTCATCAGGCTCATTTTAGGAAGTACACCACCTAACATCAGACTCTACAAGTACCCTAATGCCTATAAAAGTGAAATTTAAAATATGGTACAAGAGATGATGGAGGTAGGAATCATATGACATAGTTGAATCAAATATTCCTCCCCTATGATCATGGTACAAAATAAGTATGACACTTGGAAGATGTGCCCAAGCTATAAATAACTCAATAAGTACATCGTTAAAGATAAGTTTCCTATTCCAATAATTGATTATTTGCTAAATGAATTGCATGGTGTTGTTTATTTTACCAATTTCCACCTTTGCTCTAGATATCATAAGATTTAAATTCGTGATGGGGAAATACCTAAAATAGCTTTCAGAACTCATGAAGGCCATTATGAATTTATGTTCATGTCTTTTGGCCTCATAAATGCAACCCATACATTTTAGATTTTTATGAATATTGATTTTAGGCCATTTTTGAAAAAAATTTGTATTGGTGTTGTTTGATGATATCCTTATCTACAACAAAAATTGGGAAGACCATTTGAAGCATGTGAAACCTGTACTTTCAGTTCTGGAATAAAATCAACTTTTTGTGAAACCTTCCCAATGTGATTTTTTTTCCAAGAGGTGGATTATTTGGGCCATATTTTTTCACATGGAGTGAAAATTTATTCTAAAAAAATCCAAGTGATGATGTATTGGTAGGTTCCTAAAACCCTCAAGAACCTCCAAGGATTTCTAGGGATAACTAGTTGTTATCACAAGTTTGTCAAAAAATATGGTATAATTAGAGCCCCACTCACCTCTTTATTGAATAAAGACTCCTTCCAATGGACTGATTCAAATACCAAGGCATTTGAATAGTTGAAAATAGTTATGTGCATAACTCTAGTATTGGCTACCCCTAATTTTTCAAAAACTTTTGTTGTAGAGTGTAACATATCAGGATATGGTATGGGGTATATACTCGTGCAAGAAGGAAAACCACTAGCATTTTAAAGTTGAAAACTTAAGGGGAAAAAATAGGCTCAAACCAATCTATGAGAAAAATGTGATAGCTATTTTTCATTCAATCAAGCAATGGAGATCTTATTTGATGGGTTGTCACTTCCAAAAAAGATTGATCATGATAGCCTCAAATATTTTTTGGAACAATGATTGTCATCTAAAGAACAATAGAAATGGGTTATTAAAATGTTAGGTTATGATATTTAAATAGTGTATAAGAATGGAAAAAATAATGTGGTGGAATATGCCCTCTCTTGGTGAGATGAATCAGTCAAGACATTGTTATGCACCATGACCATGTGGTAGGTAGATTGGCTATAGGAAGCAATATCAAAATGGGATAATGATAATGCTACCAAGGATTTAATTTAGACTATTTAGTAGGGTTATCATTAATCTAAAAAAATTACTTGGAAGGGGAATGCATTATGGTATAAAGATAAATTATACCTCTGTAAACATTCTTCCATCAAACATTAAATTCTTTAGTAACTTCATGCTTCTCCATTGAGAGGTCACTCTAGATTTTTGAAAAAAATTCATAGAATAAGGAAAGATTTATTTTGGGAAGGACTCAAGGGGGATGTCCATAAATATGCGTTTGAATGAAAGGTATGTTAACAAAGCAAAGGTGAACCCATTAAGACCATAGGGCTTTTACAAACATTATCCATTCCTAGCCAATGTTGGGAAGAGGTTTTCATTGATTTCATTACTAGGTTACCATGGTTTGAGGGTAAAAATGTCATCATAGTAGTTGTGTATTGGCTCACCAAGTATATTATTTTTTTCCCCTTATCACAAGCATTTATTTCCAAAATATTAGCTTTTTCTTTTCTCAATGTAGTTCAAAAATTACATGGTACTTCAAAGATCATTGTAAGTGACCAAGATCCCATATTTACTAGTAATTTTTTGACTAAATTATTTGCATGTTTGGTAACCCAATTGGCTCATATCTCATCCTATAATCCTCAATATAATGGATAAATAAAGGTAGTTTTAAATGTATAGAAGGGTATTTTCATTATTTTGTTTTTGATAAACAGGGCAAATGAGTTCATTGGTTGTCACTTGCCAAATGGAGATATAACACTTATTTTCACACTTATTCTAAAATCTCTCCCTTTGTGGAATTATATGGGTATCACTCCCCATTCATAACTTTATCTTTGATAGTGCATCCCAAGGTTCTATCTATTGAGGAACACATTCACCATCAACATGAGGTACTAGTTAGTTTTCAAGAAATTTAGCAATAACACAAAATAAAATGAATTAGTAAGTAGATCAACATTGTAGTGAATAGAATTTTGACATAGGTGATTGGGTCTTTGTGTATTTTAAGCCATATGTGTAAATGTATCTAAAGTAACAAAAATGATAACAATCTATCACCTAAGTATTAAGGCCCTTATTAGATATTGTAAAAAATTGATAGTGTGGCTTCCAAGCTAGAATTGCCCCCATCCACTCATATACATCTAATATTCCATGTATCTTTCCTAAAGAAGGTAATTGGACATAGCATTTCCACTTAAAATGAATTAGCTAAATTATATGAAGAAGGTTAATTCATTTTAGAGCTTGAAGAGATATTTCACATTTGTACTAAGCAACTATAGACTAAAGCAGTAAAGGAGTATTTGATCAAATGGAAGAATTTGCATTTTGAAGATGTAACATGGGAGGATGAAGTGTTCCTAAAACAACAACCTATTTTGATTCAACATTGAAGACAATGTTTTTTTGAAGGGCAAGGGCATGTTATGCCCTTAACCTATAGTGCATCTAGGGATATGTGTGGCCTAATTGTGGCTTACATACCTTCATATTATCTTATTACATTTATCAATGTTCTTAATATGGTCATCCTATGAAATAAACATGGCTAAGTAAAGTATATATAGGATCTAGTGGTTAGTATTTTATCATCATATTGTGAATTCTATTCTTATTGCATTGTTGTGGAGGTTTCCCCCTCGAAGTGGCTTAGTCATAATAATCAAGTGGTTGAAAGGGGAATCCCATGGGAACATCTGGGCCTATTATTGGATTTGGGTCAAATTGACCTGCAAAGTAATAATATGGATTTTAATATGACTTTAGAGAACATGAGGAGGATCCTCACATAGAAATTCATTCAAATATCCTCACATACAAATATGTAGTCTGGTAGACACAACACTACCTCTTCTCCCTCACTAAAGTGAGAACATCTACATGGGAGGAAAGAGTGGATGAGGATCCATTCTCTGTGCTTTGGTCATGCATGACATGTTTGGGAAGGTCATGGAAGACATACAAGATTAGGTATGCATGTTTTAGGCATAGGTGAAGAGTACCTTCCCTATAAAATTGATTGGGCAAGTCAAGGAAGAACTCATATAACTCTTCTCAGCTCTTAGTGAAGTGGTCAAAACATTAACCAAAAGTTAGGAACATCTCAAGTGGGCCCAACCATACTTAGAAAATATTTATCTCATGGATTACAAGCGCAAAAATCTCACCATGGTTATCCATAAGGGTATGTTACCAATGTTGAAATTCATGCCTACCTTGGCTAGGAGCCTTTATCAAACCTATGTTAGGACTATGAGAACTACAATTGAAGAATGGTCAGCCTTGGCATAGAAAGTTGTGGGGCCTCTTTAAGAGACAAAGGAAAGGATGTTGAACTACTTTAGGTAGGTCAACATCACTGTGTTATTCCACCTGGATGGCACCTTACTGGACATAGGTGAGTTTGAAGTTTATTTGGGTCACTTTGACTAGGCCATGAAGAGAAAAGTGGTAAAGGATAACAAAGATGGAGCCAAGGTTATTTTAAAACTCTCAACTCAATCTAAAATAAGAATTAGCTAGGTATCAGAAGTGAAAGTGTCCTTAGAGGTTCTATTTCAAGTATGCCAACAACTATTGACCTAGTCAAAGGCGATCTTTCAGGAACCATCTATGAACTTGGATAAGCTAGACTAAAAGTTTAACCTGGTGGTAGTTGTGTTGGTGACCAAAGAGGCACAACCTAAGTAGTTGGGAGGCAATCCTTCTCCAACTTATCAATAGATCAACTGAGTGGCCCCCCTCAGAGTATCTTTTTAGATTGGGGAATATGTTTTTAATTTTGAATCTTTGTAGTTATAACAACCTTAAGTGGCCATTATGTCCAAAGATGGGAATCTCGTGCTACTTGGAGGTAAGCCCCATCCTATAAATATTTTAAACTACAATCCTTTGTAAAGACTAGTAATTTGTGTAAAGAAACTCTGTTAGAAATTTGAAAGAATATTGTTATTTATTTTAACCTAGCTCTCTGCTTATGGAATGTGGTCCATTATTTCTAATTTCTAAGTGAATGTTTAGGAAAGAGAAGTGATCATGTGCTTATTATATGGGATGAATATGGTAGTTAGATTGTGCATTTCTAGTGTAACCCCTTGTATGTTTCTTTCAATCTTTTGTGAATAATTTATACTTTATTTACTTTTAATTATAAAGTGTTTAAAAATCTTTGTATGCCAATCACTACAAATATTTTAAATGTTTACATTATGTGGAGGACTTGTAAGTGAAATGTTATATTGGTGTCCCTTTATAAGCTTGGCCACTGAGTAGCTAAAGTTTGTGTAAATGCTAACCCAGACACAAGGTGGTATAACTATGACTTGGCATATTTCAAGTCTCAAACACTAGCATTATCTGAATTAGAAACACCCCCTTTTATGCCTTACCTTACTCACATTTATAAATTTATTTTGGAAATGAATCACTCTCCCCTATTTTATAAATTAGTAAGGTTTGGCTTAACAATAATAATAGGTAAGGGTTTCTTCAGTTGGTAATGAATTCTAAGTGTAACCACACATACATTGAGCCTATGGTGGTAACAACCACTACTCTCTGAGTAAAATAAGGTTAAATTTATCGATCTTTAGATTGAACTAGCATCAATTATAAAATTAATGAGGGGATATCTTTATCTCATGCATTGTATCCTACTTTCCTCTAAAACACTCGATCTCATGAGTGCCATTAGATGCAAGGATTTTAGGCCCAACAAAAAAGTCCTCATGAAATAAGTTGATGATTAGTTGGTTACAAGTGATGATGCTAATAATATTAAGTAATGAAAATATAGAGAATAGGGATGAATTTTTGGCATCCTCAGAGTTAGAGGATGTGGAGGTGAATTTAGTGCAAGCTAGTCAGAGAAAATTTTATAAACATAGGAAAAAACTAGTTATATAATAGGTGGTGAATCTTTATGGAACAAAATTCACCAAGGTGGCAAACCTCACAAAATTGGCCTTTGTGATTGTGGCGAAAATGAAAAAATCAAAATTTTTTTGTGGATGTAAATGTGAATGTTACCTAAATTATATAAAATATTAATATCATTTAGAAACTTTTAGTTGTGCTCTTAAGGAGATTTTAGTTATGTATTCTATTTATGGACTCAAGTACATGATGGAAAACTTATCCTAATTTGATCAAGTATGAATGATTTTTCTATAATGAGGTGTCATTTTTATAAGATGACAAGCATGCAAGTTGTTTTTAATGGTGGATAATTGATTTGAAAGTTAAACTTTAGTCTTTCAAGGAAATTTGAAATATATCCCATTTTGTTAGATAAGTACCACTCACACTCCCTGTCATGAATGGATAAGGAATGAGATGGCCTAAAATTTATATTTATATGTATCCTTATAAGGTTGTGAAGTCACACTAAAATCACTAAAAGGGAAAGGAAATAAATAATGTGTTTCCATCTTATTCCCTTGCTGGAAGAGAGAGTCATAGTCTTCAATCCTACGTTACCAGAATAGGTGACATAAAGAAAAAATTTAGATCTTCTAAAGGCATGAAGAAATCTTGACTATCAACCAAGAGCATCCTAGGTTATTTATCTCTACTCACCTTTGTTATAAATTGTGGTGTGATTCAAGATGTTAATTGGATTTTTTCTCTTTTGGCTCCCATATTTTCTCTAACAACCCACTCAACATCAGTGAATGGTGATGCTACCATTTCTACCTTGATAGGATCCACAAGCTTACTAAGATGGTCATGGGTGGAGAAATTCATTTCTACAAAACTAATTCTTCCTAATTTTAATATATATGTGGTTATGGTTTGGATATCATTAAAAGCAATACGATATTGGAAAAGCAACATAGGATTCAAGAAGGATTGTAATATTGGAAAAATAACATAGGCTTATAAAATCATTACATAACATATAATAACATTACATGACATATAAAAACATCACTTTTTCATAAAATAGCATTGCATTTGCATTAAAACACATTGCATAGCATAAAAAAGCATTGTGTTTGCATTCAAAAGCATCACATAGGTAGGAAGATAAATTTTCTTTGTGAGTCACTAAACAAACCACTGCACCGAATATGACCTTTATGTTTAAAAATATAGGTGTAAGGAAATAAATAAATCACCACTAAAAATTAAAATGATTCACATTGAGGAAAATCTTCACAAAATTAAAAACATATGCCTAAATGTGATATCAAAACAATAATTAAAAAAAGATAAAAAGGTAGTACATATAAAGGGAAATAGCATTGAATGTTTGTTTTAACATAGGGCATGTGCTAATAATGAAAGAATTTAGAAATCATAGCCTAATAAACTAGGAAAAAATGGTTTTATTTTCATTCTTGTATATCATCAAAGGAGATTTCAGAGGTCAATGTAAAAGCCATAAAGTTTTCAAAAGAAAAAAAGGCTAAATTTAGAAATCAGGAGCAAGACTAAAATTTGGGGAAAGTGGCATCAATGACAAGAGAGTGATTGGATTCCATAAAAAAAATATGAAAGATGTTTAATTTTCTAAAAATCACCTAGAAATGTTGATAGCTTGATTAAATATGGAGTAATTGGAGCTAAACAATGAGGAAAAATGAGTTTTTGTTATATAAGCATCCATGATAGTCATACAATCTAATGAATATGCCCCATTTGGGTATAGATATTATTGTACAAGGTAAGATTCAAATAATCCAAAGAAGTGGGTATTCAAAATATGAATACAAAGGAATGGAAAAGACCTGATGGATGAATGTATTTGGCTTTCCACTCTTTGGATTCATGAACAAAATTGAAAAAATGGTCCTCTCTAGAATAACAAACAATGAGATTGGGATTAACAAAAATCTTATCATTCATATTATTTCTAAAACCTTGTCTAGGATCATTAAATTTATAACTGAAGGGGAGAATATTTCTCACTATCATGCAAAGAGCTTACAATCCATCATACAATAAGTTAAAATATAGATGAATGAGATACATGGGTGAGATTAGTTTTCTTATTTTCTATTAAGGATGAAAAGGTAAGAAAGGTCATCGATCACATAAGAGGCTATTTTTGACATGCAACCATGTATTGGAATGACTTACCAACAAGAGTAATCATAATAGCATATAAGATGGTGATCTCATGTACCAAATTTAACTGTCAGAATACATTTTTTTAGAAATACTAGAATATAGAGAGAATTTTTGAAGTACATTCTTATAGAAAATTCCAGAATATAGTTTTGTCAGTTTGGGTTTTATTTGCATATTGAAATACCCCATATGGGCCAATGATACTTTTCCACAATTATTAACTTGAATTCATATTCAAATAGAATTTATTTTTTGGAGGTAAAAAATGTGGATTATAAGAGAACACAAACTACATAATCATTATGCCTATTGGAAATGAGTGATTTAATATCTCAAAACCCTATGGTTAAACAAATTATTATTGATAAATATTCACCTTATATGTATGCAACATGGATGAGGGATGTAAATTAGGTTTTGGCTGGGGTAAATATGGCAATGTACATAATTGCATTAGCATTCATACTTGGTAGGATTTGATGTTCAAAGAATTAGCATAACAACAAGGTAATATTTATGGGTTGAAGATAGAGCCACTTTTTAAATGATAACCTAGGGTAAAAAAGGATAAGAAAGAAAATTAAAAATTAGATAAAAGAGGGTGCAGGAAAGAAAATACCTCTAAGAGGCATAAATAAGGGTGTAAGGAAACCACTACAAGGAAAGAAAGAGATAAGACAATTCAGGAAGGCCAAACTACAAAAAAATAATTCTAAGAGGCATGAAGAAGGGGGAGGGGAAGAAAATAAAAGTGAAGGAAGAGAGGAGGAAATTAAATAAGGCCCATGTGAAAAAAAAAATTCTAAGAGGCACAAAAAGGGGGTCAAAGAAGCAACTACAAAGGAATGAAGAGAGGAGGGGAGACAAAACGGCCCAAGTGCAACAAAGAATTCTAAGAGGAAAAAAGGAGTTGAGGAAGAAACTTCAAGTAAATAATAAAGGATGAAAGTGAGGAAGGTATGAGTAAAACAAAGAAAGCTTGATCCTTTAAGAATCAACATTTCAGAGATAATTATTCAAAAAAATTGATGCCTTATCTAAGGAGAAAATATAACTAGGTTGAAAGCTATTCCATTGACTATGGAGGGTAGGAAAATAAATGAATAATTGGAATGTTATTACATGTGTATGAATTTTCTGTTGTGGTGTGGAGCTAAAAGCTTCAACTGTTTGCAGACACTAGAAGGAAGGATGCTGAAGAACCAGAGCCACCGACGTCGGCAGTATGACCGACATCGGTCAAGTGCAGTGGAGAAGGAGATCGGCGACGGCAGGTAGTCGGCCGACGTCAGCAGCACCAGACCAGTAGGGACCGACGTCGGTCACCTGTGTATTTTCGGAACTGCTGTTGACGAACAGTCAGTTAGTTGAACTGAGTGTTTGCATGCTAAGGGGGCTAATTTAAGTCACGGGCTGTGTGTCTAATTTTAGTAGTTAGACTTCTATTTTTGTAAGCATGGGATCTTATTTATAGACCCATAAGGCATGTATTGTAAATCAATTCTAAGGCAAGTAAAGGCATTGAAGCTAGCAAGGTCAAGGAGATCTACAAGTGTAAGGTCAAGGAGATCAGCTGAAGCATTCAAGGAGGGATAGCAACTCAGGCTTTAGAGTTGTTGTGTTGAGCAAGAGAGAGAGGGAAGAAGGTCTTGAGGTGTGGCAAGCCTTTGAGGTGGAGGAAGAAGTGGCATCTTCCTTATTGTATTTTCTTCTAGTAATATCTAATACAAAGAGTGTGTATTGTCTCTCAAATTCTTTGTTGTCTCAAGTTTCTAGCTACTTTATCATTCTGGTATAATTCCATGTTTAATTGCATATAAGAAAGTAATCAATTGTGCTCTAATTGGTAGAGCTACAGATCCCCTGACATTTTCATTAACATTCATTAGAATATGGCACATGATAGGCCTCAAACTCCATAGTATTTGAGAATTATTAGAGGTACATATTCCATAGCTTAACAGTGAACATTGCTCAATCTTAAGTAGGCCCTTCTACCTCAGACCAATCTCGTCCTCAAGTAATTGAAATGTTTCAAATAGTTCATACAAATAAATTTTCTAATGTGTAATAGGTATGTATGTAAGGTGGGAAGAGGTGGAAGTTGAAGAGAGGAGACAATAAACGTATAGGTGATATCTTGATAGAAATAGAGATAGGAGATATCCCAATGGAATATGTAATAGAAAAATATCCACATAAAAATATTGAGGATTCAAACATGGAAATTAAGGATTCAAATGTAGTAAAATAATTATTTCCAAGGGGGATCTCCATGGGTTATGTGAAACGCATTAGATTAAATGAAAATCAAACCTAGACATATACAAGGAGAAGACTATATATTAATATTGTAGATAACACCAAAGAATTAGGAGAAGATACTAACGATCTGCATACTATGGTGAATGACTTAACCTTATTATAATTATATTATGATATATTTGATTCATCTGATGAAAATACTTCCATTATGTGTTTAGGGGGAGGTACTTAGAAAAAGTGTGGTGAAAATGATGAAATACATGATCAAATAAATTGTTCCACTTAATATCTAATAATAAATTTCATTTTGATAGGGGTTTAGAATCCAAATGAAGACTTAACCAAAGATCCATCTCATAAAACCACTCTAGAAACATTGCCACATGTGGAGGGTATTAATGATTCTTCTCATGAAGATGCAAATTTTAAACTTGCCTCCATCAAGAAACCTAATATGTGGATATGGAAAACATTTTTAAAAAGGAGATTGACAATATTACAAAACTTTACTTGGAAAATGAGGAAGTAAAAGATGGGAAGGACAAGACAACAAGTGTAAATCAAGTCCAAAGTGTACCAAGACAAAGTAGATCAAATAAAAAGTTAGAGATATGATGAATGAGAGTATTGAAGAACTTTGAAGGGTTCTTAAACCAATAATTTAGCCAAATAATCATAAATGGATGTAATTATTCCATACTATATCTATGTCTATCATAATTATTAATACTTGAGGACATATAGCTTCATAATATTTGATTTTACTTGAAAATTTAACTATTCACCCTCAAGTCTTCTTTGGAAGGGAGAAGGCAGATGATGTTGCAACTTGGAATTCAACACTTTATTGTGAGTATTAGGATTTTTTAGACACTGAAAAAAATTACAAGAAACATAAATGAATTGAAATACTACAAGAGTTTGGTATCCTCAAATGAATTCGTGACATAGACAAATTGAGTACATTGGTAGAATAACTTACTAAGAGTTATCTTAAATTGAAGGAGTATGGAGGGTCTAATTCATAGGCTACATGGTTAATACAGGCACTTAAAAAATAAGTCATAACTACAGAGCAAACATAAAAAAAATAAAGGATCAAGAGTAGGACACAACAAGGACATGAATGTCATTGTATAACTAGGTTATACCCCACTTGGTAGAGCACGATGCCATTAACATTTTGTGGGAAAGAATTCAAATATTGAATGACCAAATATGGAACACAAAGGGGAACCAACCATCTTTGAATGTGAAAAAAATAGATGAGGAAGAGGTTAATCTCTAAAATATATTGATGAATCAATTGGTCAAGAGAGGAAAAAATAAGGCACTAGGGTTGATGATAAAACACCATCAAGAGAGGTTTCAAAACCTTCTCATTTATGTTGATTTCATAATGGAATGGGCATAAAAATTACTTTGAGGCACTAATGTACTCGGTTTCAAAACCTTCTCATTTATGTTGATTTCATAATGGAATGGGCATAAAAATTACTTTGAGGCACTAATGTACTCACAATTGAGGAAGTAAGTAATCTTTTCTTTGAAGAAAATAATGTGAATAGCCATATGGATGATGTTCTTTGAGATTGGGAGGTTGCTAAGGGAGATGTCTTATTTATGTCTTGTTTATTTGATCTGTAATAATTATAGTTATAAATTATAATTCTAAGCTTGCATTATACAAAATATTATAAATGTAATTTATTTTCTATTTCAAATATATAGCATATAAAAGCATCACAATGTACTAAATTTTCATGAATATAATTTATTTTTATATTTTCAAAGGTCTTTTTTGTATATTTACTGTACAAATTATATAACAATTTTATAAAGTGAACATCAACATAAAAAAGAGTATAAAGACATTTTATCTAGATGAACATCAACATCAAAAGAAGTAAAAAAACATTTTTTTATTTTTGAATATAACATCACTAGTCTAAATTCAATGAAAGCTGCTAATTTTCTATTGTTTGAACATTTATATCATCTATTTGATCATTTATTTGACTCTATTATCAAAGTGGAGCATGGGTTTTAAAATAACACAGGACCTACCTGGAAGAACAAAACCACAATAAACAAATCTTTTGAAAAAACACATGGCTGAAATATTATTGCTTCATAAATGCATCTGATGGATGCTACATGGAAGGCATGGAATAAATAACTAGTATGCAATAGTTTCCCAATAAATAATATTTGGCAAACATTCTAAACTAAGCATATACATATAAATAGGGATAAACCCAAATAATACAATCCAATAGAAATTGAATATAAACAACATCATGTATTTACCTATATTGGATTGGTTCAGTTTAGTAGATAATATTTGTGCCGTTAAGGAATCTTCATAACCCAATTTGTTTAAAGGGATGATGGATTGAAAATTGTCCATAGATACACAAACCAACGTTTGTCTTTTGATTCTATCATATAGGGTGCTTAGAAAAGGTTAAAATAGTTAAATAGGAGGATCATTATGACTATAGACCTTGGAAAGTCTTCTGAAGATCAACAAACTTTATTTGATACTATGGATGACTAGCTACGTAGAGACCATTTTATTTTTGTGGGTTGGTCTGGTTGATTTCCTTTTCCTAATTATGTTTATATTTTATATTTTACAAATATGATACTTTTTGGATATATTTAATAATATCTAGCCTTATTCTAATTATGAAATTCTCTATTTCCATAGATTTGGCCATAGATACGAAAACCAATGTATACATTTTGATTATATCAAATAGGGTGCTCAAAAAAGTTTGAAATAGTTAAATAGGAAGATCACTATGACTATAGCCCTTCGAAAGTCTTCCAAAGATTAACAAACTTTATTTTATACTACAGATGGCTGGATACATAGAGACCATTTTATTTTTGTGGGTTTCCCAATAAATAATACTTGGAAAACATTATAAACTAAGCATACACATAAAAATAGGGATAAACCCAAATAATAAGAAGTAAAAAAAATAATAGGGAGTAGACTAAAATCCCTATAAACATGTATGTGAAACCTATGTGAAATTCAAAGTGTTTGAATAAAATAACTTTGACTAATATTATAAAATAGAGCTTAGGATTATTTAGAGGTTTATTTAATGGTAAATTCTAACTAGTAACTAAGAAACTAGTCTAAAATAAACAATCCAACACCCTCTTGTAAGCCAAAGTTATGGAGAGAAAAGCAAATCAGATATGGGTCCCAACTACTATGCCTAATAAGGTACCCATGCAAAATCAAAAATAAAAGAAAAGGAATGACTTCATATTGAATCCCCCCAAGGTACAACTTATTTTATCCCAACCAAATCTCACAAATGAAGGTAATGAGGTGCTACCAAGGGTTTAATAAAGATGTTTAAAACCTGATCAACAACAGGCACAAACTCTAGTGAAAGAACTCCATCACGACTAAATTATAAAATAAAGTGCATATGTATCTCAATGTGTTTTTTTCCTTGATGATCAATAGGGTTTCATGATATTGTAATCACGCTTTGGTTTTCACACTAAAGAATAGTAGGACTATGTTGTGGGAAACCAAACTCATCTAGAAACTATAGAACCCATGGTGCCTCATGACTAGATTTAAAAATACCTCTATATTTAGCCTCAATGGAGGACAATGCAATAAAAATATACTTCTTGAAATCCCATGAAACTTGACCAAAATCTAGGTTGTTGACAAATCCATAAGTGAACTTTCATGTATAAACATTTCCTTCCCAATTCGAGTATGTATATCCCTTAATATGTGAAGTTCCTTATGGTGTATACTGAATCTTAAAGTTTATAGTGCCTCGAATGTAACACAAAATACACTTGGTTTCTTTTCAATGACTCTCATAAATCTCATGGGAGAGTAAAGAGACAATAATAATGTGTGTAAGGTATAGAATATTACCCACCAATTTTCAATACAAGGCTAGATCAAACTTTGGATTTTTACAACTAGTAGGCAAGACAACACCTAACTAAAATGGTGTGGGAGTAGGCTTATAATTAGCCATGCCAAACTTATGAATCAAATCATGAGCATATTATTGTTTCCCAAATTATATCCCCTCAAAATATTGAAGAATCTGAATGCCAAGGAACTAATGTATAAGTCCCAAGTCAGGTATATCAAATTTCTCCATCAAACTATGTTGAACATCCTAAATTATGGTTTTAGAAGTGTTAATGAGAATGAGCTCATTAACATTAAGGACCATTATCAAAATTTCATCCCCTTGACTCTAGATGTAGACATTGGGGTGGGAGTGACAACATGTGAAATTAGAACTAAGCAAAAAGCTATCAATCTTCTCATACCAAACTTAAGGATCTTATTTAAGATCATAAAGAGAAAGATGAAGCATACATACAAGTGAATGGTATTGCACAAAGATTTGAGGTTAATCTATATAAATTTACTCTTAAAGATCAATGTGTAGAAAAGTACTCTTCACATGCATCTGGTATACTGACCAATGGTGCGATGTAGTGAGGGAAAGTACAAAATGAACAAAATATATTTTGGAAACAAGGGTAAAGGTTTTAGATTAATCAACTCCTTCAACCCATGAAAATATTTTGCTACCAAATGTGTCTTGTAATTATCAACAAAACCATCTACTACATATTTTGTATTATATACCCATTTATAATGTACATGTTTTCTTCCCTTAGGAAGAGGCATCAAATCCCATGTATGATACTCCATGAGTGAAAAATATTCCTCTTGCATAACAGTAGCTCAATATGGTTTCCTTGGCACCTCAAAAAAAAATATTGGATCATCTAAAATAACATGAATTATAAGAGAAACATTAGAAGTTTGAGATTGATTTCATCAAGGACCAAAAGGATCACCAACTAAAGAACCAACTACTTGTAGAGTAGAATGAGCCCACCTGGGCACAGATTAAGAAGCGGGTTGAGGAGTTGGTGGTGTAGGTCCATTATTAGTGGCATCAAAAATATCAAGAAGTAATTCCTGATAAGTAGATGAAGAAGAAGGAATGAAAGATAGAGAAGTAGAGAAGGTCTCTTATGGAATAAAATTATCATTAAATATGACATCTTATCGAAATAGGACATCAAAAGTGATTAGATCAAAGAGGCGATAAGCCTTAACATCCTCAAAATATCCAAAAAATATGAATTATGTGATTTTATTCTCCATAGACTTGTGTTTGTCATCAGGAACAAATGCCCATGCTTTATTTCAAATATGTAGAATCCAAAAACATCAAGCTTCATCCCTGACCAAGCTTATTCATGAGTTTTTTTTCACATTGTCTTATGGGAAATTTGGTTCTAGATATAATTTGCATAATTTATTTTCTCAACCCTTTATTGAGGAGCCATGTCCTTAGACTGAATCATGCAATTTTCTGTCTCCTTCAAATTCATATTCTTCCACTCAATGAAACCATTTTGTTGAGGAGTATCGGGAATCATAAATTGTTGCAATATGCCATGCTTAGTACAAAATTCATGGAAAACATTACTATCATATCCCCTCCTCATTATTAGTGCATATATTTTTTATTGGAATAGATGATTACTTCTCTACAAAGGCTTTGAATGCCTTGAAGTTATCAAAAACTTTACTTCTATAATTAAGAAAGTACACCCAAGTTTTCCTAGATAAATCATCAATAAAAGTGAGTGCATATTTAACTCTAGAAAAATAATGAGTGGAAAATGTCAAGAGATCGCTATGCACCAACTCGAGAGGAGATCTTGCTTGGGAAGCCTTGCCTTTTAGAAAAGGGTCCTAGTGTTGTTTTCCAAACATAAATAAAGGATAAGCACCATTAATACAAGATAACTTAGGAAGTCCAATCACCATGTTTTGTGTACTCGTATGTTGTATATATCTATAATTCAGGTGACTAAAACATTCATGCCATAGTTTTCTTACTAAATAAGCATGGACATAAAAATATGAACCTAAAGAGGCCCAAATATGTCAAAAGTGTAAATACATGAACAATGATCTATAATACTTGTTACAATTACATCTTATGGATCTTTAAATTCTCTTATTAAAACATTGTGGAGATAATTCCACAATATTCCCAATGCTTGAATTACATATTTGATATTTAGAAAGAAAATTAATTGTAATTTTTGGAACAAGTACATTATGGATGCATTCATCATGCATATGAACTATGTTGAAGCCCAAAACATCAACTCAAGAAGAGTTTCCAAATTCAATATTAAAAGTGATGCAATCAAAAAGATATGATATAATATCATGAGAATGAGTTATATGTTGATAAACACAAATAAAAAATTCAACTATCATGTGATGTAGTCAATTCCATATTAGAAAGTGCATTTATTTTCCCTAAGGAGGGAGTTGAAGAAGGAGGAGAGGGATCAAACAGCTTGTGTTTTTTCATTGTTGCTTATAAATATTCCATCTTCTTAAAACATATAGACTCATGATGATTTGTTCCAACACAAAATCCATAAGGATCAAAAGCCTTATTTTGTTTGAATTATCATTTAGGCTTAGAATACTTAGAGGATGTAGTAGACTTAGATGACTCAGAAGACTTAAAAGAGGTAGATTTTGTAGACTTGTTTAAGGGTACTATCTTTGACTTAGGTTGAGGTTTTCCATTAGAGGAGATTATCCTAAGTGCATGACTATAACTTGGAAGAGCAATCAAGAGACACAAAATTTGTTTGTTTTCTAGTTAGCCATTCGCAAAAAAGCTCAAAATTAGGCATTTTAAATTCATCACATAAATCATCCATAGTATAGTATAAAGTGGAAGTAAAGATATTAAATAGCGCCTTCAATTTTAATAGAATAAAAAATATATCTTCTTTATTAGTCTTAATTTTCCACAAGAATAAAAAACATATCTAATGGACTTAAGTTTGGTAAGGAAATCTTCAATTGTGGGAAAATTAGAATGCAAGAGAGAAGATAACTATGCATCAACTTTTAATTTCTTGAAATCATTTATTTTTCCAAACAAGTGGTCAAAAATTTTATAGACTTCTTTTGGGGTCTTGGTAGTTGTAATGTGGAACAACAAGTTATCTAATACATTTAGGACAATTGATGTATTTTGGGCTTTATCATATTTACAAACATATGCATATTAGTCTTATTTTGACATGAAAGTCATCTCTGGGTCCTATAACACCCTCCATAAGCCCTTGGAGTACAAAAATTGATGTATTTTTGTCTTCCGAACAAGCTAGTTAGAAGTATTAAGGGGCTTGAAAATATGGTTATGCATTGTGGAGGAGGATGAAGACAAGGAGAAAAACCTTAACACAGGCTTACAAACACCTCCCTTTACAAGTATATAAAAAAACATTTCCTACCTTTACAATATTTTATCCCCACACAATTTTATTTTTCCCATTATTTCTCTTTCACAAATTTGTTTGAAAAATAAATTTCCCTCAAACTAGTCTTTAAAAAAATATAAAGTGTGTGGAATTTGATCACTAGACTTCCTATTTGGAAGAGTCTTAGTAAAATTCTCTTATCCAACTTTCCACTCAATAATTTATGAACAATATCCCACAATATTTTATATGAATAATAAAAAATGTTATTTTGCAAATTATTGGTTGGAAAAAGTGTATGACACTTCAATGCACATGTCGCAGTCGACAGTATTACATGACAATCCCTCATTTATTTTTAGGTGAAGCTACCTTTATTCTAAAGAGAAAAAAAATACCAACCTAACATAGTCACAAATGTACATACTAAATTCATTTGGGGGTTTTCATGTATGAGAAAGGAAATATGAGTAGTAAAGTAAGTTTGAGAGAATAGAAAGTATTAACTATGAAAAGATAAGAAGGAATGTAAATAAGTAAGAAAATGTAGATTCACTTAGATATTACACTTGTTAACTTAAAATGAAATTACTATCAACTTAGACCTTTGTTTGGAAAGAGTAAAGAAAACAATAATATGAATAAATGAACATAATAACATTCACCCATCACTAAAGGCAAGCTAAAATTTCTAAAATAACGTAGCTTTATTGATCTTTTAGAAAAAACACAAAGTTATTTTATTCTTCTTCCTTAAAATTTATCTCCTTGTTAAAGATTAATAAGATTGGTATCCCCTTTGAGAGGCATGCAAGCCTTCTACTTATACTAAATTTTAACCCTAGATTCTAGAAAATAAATTCTAAAAATAGAATTCAGTTGCATAATTTAGGGTGCATGTTAACTTGTTGAAGTTGCAAAAAAAATTGCAAAAACTTTAAAACCATAATGCAACTCCATCTATAAGGTTTTATACAAACAATCTTACCACAACATCTTCATGCTCAACTCCCAAAATCCCACATGCAATAAATAATGTAGTGATGTGTTCATTTGGATGTTGTTTCCCAATAAACTTAGGGAAATTATTCCTTGAGCCTCTTGGTAGTTTATGTAACTACCCAAGAGCTAGTGGGCCAAAGGCATTTCCCCATGGTACCACCATCCTTTGAGAAACTGCTCTTTGAAGTATAACGGTCTTAGGAAGAACAAGATCCTGAATAACCAAGGTACCTCCTTATTACAGCTTTATGATTCTTGGACTTCGAAAACTTACAGACTTTCTAACTCTTATTTTCTTCTCAAGATTCAACTAGAAATTGAGTCATCATAACTCAAAGAAAGGGTCAAATATTCCTTTAACTTTAATATACCTAGTGAAATGTCTTTCTACCAAAATGGTAGAACAACTTCCCTTCTTGTAGATATTTGTGGGTTGCACTAGTTAGCACAAAGCATGCCCCACAATGGGTGCCAAAAAATATTTTTTAGAAAAAATGTATGACACTTCAATGCATGTGTCGTAGTCAATAGTATTGTAGGACAAAGTCCCTCTTCTATTCACAAGCAAAGCTAAATTTATTATAAATAAAATAAAATCACCAACCTAACATATTCACAAATGTACATACTAAATTTGTTTGGGGTTTCTCATATATGAGAAAAGTAATATTAGTAGGAAAGTAAGTTTGAGAGAATAAAAAGTATTAACTATGAAAATATAAGAAGGAATGTAAATAAGTGAGCAAATGCAAATTTATCTTAGATATTACACTCATTAACTTAAAATTAAATTACTATGACTTAGACCTTTGTTGGGAAAGAGTAAAGAAAAAAATAATATGAATAAAAGAGCATAAAAGCATTCACCCATGATTAAAGGCAAGCTCAAAGTCCTGAAACAACTTAGCTTTATTAATCTTTTAGAAAAAGTACAAAGTCATTTTCTTCTTCATCATTCAAATTTCTCTCCTTTAAAAATATTTAAAAATATTGATATCACATTTGAGAGGCATGCAAGCCTTCTACTTATAAGAGATATTAACCCTAGATTCTAGGAAATAAATTCTAAAAATAGAATTTGATTGCACAATTCAGGGTGCATGTTGACTTGTTCAAGTTGCACATAAAATTGAAAAAACCTTAAAACAAAAATGTGGATGTCAACCTATAAATAAGATTATGATAGAACACCGTTACGAACTTCAAGTCATGAAGTCTTCTCTAGCTCTTGTTCCTCATCTCCTTCTACATCATCACAATAATGACTTCCTCCTGTATAGCTTGCTACTATTTTTATTCATATTCCTCAAATTTATTTAATATGTTTTCTAAATTATCATCATCTATGCCTTCATAATGTTGATAAGGAATTTTAGCCTCTACCTACATATTTATCATCTATTGAGGAATTCTTTAAATTTTTAAAGTCCTTGTCCAACTTATCAAAGGTGTTCTAAAAGTGAATAAATATTTGAATTGATTCATAATTAAATGAAGTAGTAAGTTTGGTTTCTTGATTAGGCAATTATTTGAATTAGCCTTGCATGTCTCCTATAGGGATTAATTTTCCTTCATCTCCATAAAATGAACGTGGGAGTTTCTCAATGGCCTCGTTAATTTCATAAATGTAGTCAACTAATAAGATCCTTGACTCCTTAAAATTATTCAAAGATTATTCTATAATGTTGATCTTGAATCTCATAAACCCTAGAAACTTAACTTTTATCCTAAGTCATCTTATGTCAAAACTCCTTCACCAACCAAAACATCCTCATATGCCCTGGTTAGGGCTTGCAACTATGGGAACCAATTCTTCTCTATATTCAACCTTTTTCTTGTAAGTGTATTGTCTTTATTCTTCCATCAAGGAGTATATTTTAATGGCTGAGGCTATAGTTTTTTTCCCTTATTCCAAAAAATTCTTAGACCATTCCTCAGTATCTCTCCCCATTTTCCCTATTCTCTCAATTGTTTGGAGAGTCTATCAGAGTTGTTGCCAAAATCCAGATAATGCGAGTGCAATGGAGACGTGATCACACGAGTTGAAGAAAGTGCACACCACATAGATGCTAAAGCAATTTGAAAATAACACAAGAAGATAAATTACACAAGACAAAATGGAGAAAACCAAAATTTGATTAACATGAGATGGCCAAAGTGAGGATTACAAATAGGAGAGTGCGTAAGTAACTCCTCCACAAAAGGTGGACAAGGCACCCCAAGAATAGACTGTAACTCCTCCATGAAAGGTGGTGATAAGGTGATAAGAATAGAGAAATAACTCCCATCAAGGGAGTTACTTATAACATTTTTATGACACCTATGACACATCTATGACACACACCTCCACATAAGCTAGCCTATCTCACAAATGTAAGAAAACTCCATGTAGCACAAGAAATACAATTTCCCTAATTAATAAATAGGGAAAAATAAAAACCTACACTAATACCCCCCCATAAGCGTAGCTTAGGTGGGCAGTGTGGAAATATAAAATGGGTCCTAGCAACTACGCCTAATGAGGTACCCATGTATAATGCAATCTCCGATAAGATAGAGAAAAGGAGAAAACCCATAGGAAAAAACTCCCCCCCCAAAAGAGAGACATAAAGAAAGGAAGAGGCTAGTGGGCCCCCCTAAAGATGATGTTGCTGCAAATGTAGACCGCACCACAAGAAGAGATCATAGATGAATGAACTTGCTCTCAGTGAAAGGTTTGGTGAAGATGTCTGCAACCTGCTCTGAAGACTGGCAAAATATCAATTCAATGCCCTGACTATGAATAAGCTCTCGAATGAAATGCATGTGAATATCTATGTGCTTGGTCTGTTGATGCTGAACTGGATTCCTACAAATCTGAATGGTACTTTGGTTGTCACAATAAATGATGGTGGGCTGCCTGATAGGAATGCCAAACTCAGAAAGTATCCCCTGAAGCCAAATAGCCTCAGTAGCTGCATTAATAGCTCCCCTATATTCTGTCTATATGGATGATATAGCAATAGCATTCTACTTCTTGCTAGACCAACTGATAGGACCAGAACCTAGAGAGAAACTGTAACCAAAAGTTAACTTGCGAGTTTGTGAATCACTAGCCCAGTCTGAATCTATATATCCAACCAAGTCAACTTCTATGCCAAATCTATAATGAATCTTGTATCTATGTGAACCCTGTATGTAATTAAAGATCCTCTTAGTTGCTTTCCAATGCAGCTCATGAGGTTCATGTATGAATCTGGAGACAAGTCCCACTGTATATGATATGTTAGGCCTGGTGTGAGTCAAGTAGATGAGACTACCAACAAGTTGTCGATACCAAGTGGCATCAACCAATGGTGAAGAACAATCAACCTCAAGCTTGACTCTTGATAGAAAGGGAGTCAGAGATGGCTTGCAATCAGCCATGTGAAACCAAGCCAATAAGTCAAGAGCATACTTAGGTTGTGCAAGAGAAATCCCTAAATCTGACTGTGAGATCTTGATGCCAAGGAAGTAGTGCAACAAACCCAAGTCTGTCATGTCAAATCTATCTTGAAGAGATGCCTTCACCACTGCAATAGCCGATGAAGAACTCCCGGTGATCAAAACATCATCAACATATAGAACCAAAATCAAGAGTGAATCATCTTGCTGCAAGAAGTAGACATTAAGATCAGAATGGCACCTAGTGAAACCCGCTATGAGAAGGAAGGAATCCATCTTGGCATACCAAGCCCGAGGGGCCTGTTTGAGGCCATAAATAGATTTTCTAAGTCTACATACTAAGGAAGAATCTTGAACAAATCTTGACGGCTACTCCATGTAGATCTCCTCCTCTAGGTCTTTGTGAAGAAAGGCACTCTTCACATCCATCTAATGTACATCCCAACCATGTGCTACAGAAATAGCCAAGGTGAGTCGGATAGAAGTCATCTTTGCAATGGGTGCAAAGGTCTCTGAGTAGTCAATGCCTACCACCTGTGAGAAACCCTTGGTGACCAATCGCACCTTATACTTATCAACTGACCCATCTGCTACAAACTTGGTTCGATATATCCACTGCATCAAACCATCTTTCTTCCCTTAGGAAGTGAAGTCAAATCCCAAGTGTGATTTTTGATTAAGGAAGAATATTCTTCCTCCATAGCAATATCCCACTCAAGTACCCTAGATGCCTCTCAAAAAGTTTGTGGATCTAAAACTAAAGCAAAGAAGGCATGTGGATCTCTCTAAAAATCCCCCCTATTACATCTGTCATTTGTGGGATCTCCTGCCCAAGTGTCAGCACTCTCAAGTGTCTGTCTGGGCCAAAGTGGCCTGAAAGTGGGCGAGTCAGGTGCTAACTCCTCATCCTCTGACTGACTAGAGGTGGATGACCCTGCATCACTTTTCTTGCTGTTTGAACTCGAAGAAGAAGAAGATGTATCTGGCTTAAGAACCTATTGTGGCCGATCTAAATCTGATGAGGAATCATCATGAAGAAGTAGATCTGATGAGGGAGAAAAAGTGTCAAGTGTTGAGTCTCTAGAAATATCTTGAAAATGGACACTTCTCTCGATGAACAACTCATGAGTGACTGGATCTAGAAGGTGATATCCCTTAATACCATCCAGATATCCTACAAAGATGCAAGGCTTGGACTGACATTTCATAGCTTTGCATTTCTTCTTCAGAATGTGGGCCATGGCTAGGGATCTAAAAACTCTAAGGTGCTCAACATCAGGTTTCCTTTTATGCCAAGCTTCAAAGGGTGTTATCCCTTTCAAAGCTTTGTGAGGAACCCTGTTTTGAATATAGCAAGCATAATTGATGGCTTTAGCCCAGTACTATGGTGCTAAGGATTTGGAGTGAATCATATAGCTACGCATCTCTTTTAAGAACCTATTCTTGCATTCTAAAACCCCATTCTGTGAAGGACTGTAAGTGACTATGCACTGCAAATCAATCCCCTTTGTGGTGCAAAACTACTCAAACCTGATGCTGACATACTCTCCTCCATTATCAGTTCAAAGAACCTTGATGGATTTCTCACTCTGTTTCTCAACAAGAGCCATGAAGTCTAGAAAATTTTCAAACACTTTAGACTTTTGTTTGAGAAAATATATCCAAGTGTACCTAGAGAAATCATTAATGAAAGTGAGGATGTACTTGGCTCTTGTGAAAGATGGTTTGGGAAAGGGTCCCGATACATCACTGTGGACTAACTCCAAAGGTTTTGAAGCCCTCCAAGCTTTGCCTTTGTCAAATTTTGCTTCAGGATGCTTCCTAATGGAGCACCCCTCGCAATGTCCTTTTGAGAATTGGACACGAGGCAAGCCAATGACCATGTCATGTTTGCAAAGTTGCTCAAGGTAGCGGTAGTTAAGGTGGCTAAACCGCTCATGTCACAATTTGATAACTCCATCTGAATGAGTCAGCAATGCTGCTGGAGAAGAATATGATGCAAAATGTGAGGTGTATAACCTTGCTTGGTGATTTTCCCTACCCACTGCCACTGTAGTATCACTATTCAACTCCCTGATAGCCACTGAATCTAGTGAAAACTCAACTCTCATGCCCCAACCAATGTGAGTGATTTGGTACACTGATAGGAGATTGGTTGAAAGAGAAGGAACACTTAGAACATTATTGAATGTTCCTCCTTCCATTTCAACTGACCCTCTCCCTGCAATAGAAACTGATGTGTCATCACCCAAACTAATTGAAGTCATGCTACAAGGCTCTAAAGATGAAAACTCAACTAGTGAAGACCCCATGTGGTGAGAAGCACCCGAGTCGATGACCAATGAAGATGTAGAAGCTGTTATAGCTACAAGGGCCTTGCCCTTTTCTTTCTCCTTACCCTTGCCTTTTGCCTTGGTAGAATCTTGGGTAGATGAATTCTGCTTGATGGACTCAGGAACACCTATGTTGTTCTTCTCTAGAAGATGAGTTAGGTGATCTATTTGTTTCTTCATGCATTTGTGTTCATCATGCCCTATCTTTTTACAATATGCACACTTAACCTTCTCCTTCTTAGGTTTAGCATTGGAGGATGAAGACTCAGTGTTTTTTTGGTAGGATTGGTGTTTTCTTTCTTCTTCTCTTGGTCCTTGTTCTTTTTCTTCTTATCCTTTGTTGAAGCCTTATCCTTACCATTTCTAGCTATCAAAGCTTGGGGTTGAGTAGACTTCATTGTGCCCATTTGAATTAGCTTATCTTGCTCCCTAGTCAAGTCGGCAATGAATGAATCCAAAGAAGGCATTTTTCATGTAGTGCTAAGGGCACTTTTTGTGGCATGGAAAGTGGAGACAAAGACTGAATAGCTTGGACCTAACTTTGCGAGAATAGAAAGAATGAGTTGATCATCTTTCTTATCTATTCCACATTCTTTCAATTTCAATCTAAGGGCCTTAAACTTAGTGAATAAGTCCTGTAAGGTGTCAAAGTTGTTAGGACTTAGACTTATGAGTTCGTTTTCGAACTCATGACCTCTCATCTCATCAAGCTTCCCAAATAAATTTTCTAAGGTGTCCCATTTGTCATTGGGAGTATGGGAGGATTCTAGATGGAAGAGAAGTTCTGGAGACACAGACAAGCTCAATAATCTATAGGCTTCATCACTACGGTTGTACCACTTGACCTTTTCAGCATCAGTGTTGGGTTCTACTTCAGTACCCATGGTGATCCTATACAACCCTTTGCTTATAAGAATAATTGACATTTTAACCTTCCATTCATGATAGTTAAAGGGTGTTAGGGGTTTAAGTTGAAAAGAATCTATTTTAAGCTGAATTTAGGTGAAGCTGTGTTGATTGCAAGTTGTGAATTATGCAGAAAAGAGAATGAAAACAAAGATTTGCAAGTTGTGAAAAGCAATCACACCCTCCCAAAATATTAAGCCCCCTTAAATATGCAAGTACACACTCAAAAGATGTCAGACTTAGCTGAGAATGCATCTTAGAGAAATTAGTGTAAGACTAAAGCAAATAGGACGTCAGACTCAGTCGAAAATGCATCTCGAGAGACCCAAATTTTTGGCACTTTATAAACTAGTGCATTTTTTACAAATAACAAGCCTACACTATGGAGAATTGAATTACAAACACTTTTGCAAAAAATGGCACCCAAATTCGAGCTACCATTTGCAAGATATTAAAGGTTTAATTTTCTCGTAAATTAGTGTTTTTGCAAAAAAAAACACTAAAACATTAAAAAATACCTATTTTGAGAGAGAAAGTGGCCTTCCAACCACTCATTGGATTCGGCACGAAACGAGAAATCCAAAGGAGGTTTGTGTGAGGGGGAATTGGCTTCCCGCCAACCTGGGCCTCACCCTTCGTCTTCGACAGGCGAAGATACAAGTTTAAAATGAAAACCCCCAAATTATAAAACTGTCTAAAAAATTAAATATTCAGTCAAATTGACTGATTTTTGTTTTTACAAGTCAATTTTAAACTAAAAATAATGAAGCAAAGATAGAATTGAACTACTGGCCAAGCATCTAAGGGTCCACATGGGACGCCAAGCATGAAAAAAGTGCCATTTTCCAAACAAGACTGTTGGCAGAAAAGACAAAAAAATGCAGACCTGCTGGAAACACCGTACGACCTGATGCGTGGTAGAACTGAAGGCACCTTGCTGCTGCTTGGCGTGCTGGAAGGACAGAGGCTGAAGGCGTTGCAGAAGTTGGCATAGACCAGAAGCTAGGCATAGCTGTAGAAAGGATGCACCATCAGAAAATCTGTGCCATATTCAGAAAAAAAATAGACTTGTTTTGGACGCCGTACAGAGGATGGCGTGGCTGTAGAAGCTTGGCATGGCAGAGGCTGAGTGTTGCGCCTGAACTAAATGTTAAGTGCTGCTCCTCCCTCTGCTACTTGCACACAACAATGGCACCCAAGCTAACCGCTGAACCAACCCCTGAAGTGAAGATAGCCAAGACACCCAAAGACCAATGATTCCCAAGAAAATGATACCAGAAATGATATATATATTTTATTTTAGATCAGATCTAGAAAATTAAAAAAACAAAGAGAACTCCACTCCTCTGGATTTCAAAATAAACCAAAAGCATAACCAGACACACGATTACCGTTCTTGCTCTGATACCATATCAAAGTTGTTGCCAGAATCCAGATAATGCGACTGCAATGGAGACGTGATCACACGAGTTGAAGCAAGTGCACACCACATAGATGCTAAAGCAATTTGAAAATAACACAAGAAGATAAATTGCACAAGATAAAATAGAGAAAACCAAAATCTGATTAACATGAGATGGCCAAAGTGATGACTACAAATAGGAGAGTACGTACGTAACTCCTCCACAAAAGGTGGACAAGGCACCCCAAGAATAGACTATAACTCCTCCATGAAAGGTGGTGACAAGGTGCTAAGAATAGAGAAGTAACTCCCATCAAGGGAGTTACTTATGACACCTATGACACATTTATGACACACACCTCCACATAAGCTAGCCTATCCCACAAATGTAGGAAAACTCCATGTAGCACAAGAAATATAATTTCCCTAATTAATAAATAGGGAAAAATAAAAACCTACACTAATAGAGTCTTGGTATCTAGGGTATAATCTTGAAGTTGCAGTTGAGTTGGGCTAAGTAGTCTCTATATCATAGAGGTAAGTTGGTCCACCTTCTCTTTCAATTGATCTTTTGTGGATTTATCATGATTTAATCTTTTGATCAATGAGCCAATAGTGGTTTGTACATCCTCCTTCAATCCTTTATGAGTAGGCTTGTCCAGGTAAACACATGAAACATGGTAAATCATCATGGAATGTCCACAATGTTAAACTTGATTACTTGATCTAATGTGAAGAAAGTATAGTCAATAAGTCTAAATTCCCTTTCATCATCACAATCCATCCAAAAGTCCTCATATTAGGGGATGTGTTTAAAGAACCTGCTCAAAGCATGTTTTGTTATTACCCTTATACAAAATGAAGGATGGCTATGAAATAATTGGAGGGTGACTTGTTCCATGTTTGCTTCTACTAATTTTTATTTATGTTTTATGGCACAAGTATACCTACCAGTAGTTATTAGAAAATGAATGTCGACATATTTATGTTTAAAAACCAAAAGTTTATGTGTCACCATCCATTTCCGCACTAACTCTATGAGCACCCATCTATCATCTACAAACTTTGAAAGCATATAAGGCAAGAGTCACACCCACATAAACTGATGTAAGAAAATGTAGGGAACTCAATGAACGAACCACCCCATCTTGAAATTATGTAGAGGCACCAATGGAGAAACACTAATTATAATCTTAAACATTTGAATGACAAAGTGAATAAAAGCATTGTTGACATGATGAAAATGTTTACCACTTTCACTTATTATAAATTGAGGATAATATTCATATATCCAAGAGGCAAAAATTATACCTACTATGGTCAATCCACTATAGATATCTTGCATGCAAAAACATAACATAAATGAGATAAGACATCATGTAGAACTTGTGAATAGTGATTACCTCGTATAGTTGTTTATGTATTCAATCACTGATCAATTTAGCCTAATTTATGTGCTAATTATTAGCATGAATGATTTGGATATATTGAAACATCTATTCATTAAATTCCATTATTGTAATATTACCTACCACCCTATTCAGAAGAATAATAATGTCATTGATTTTAGGCTTGAAATCATGTTGAGTAATTACCTTGGGAACTCTATACACTAGGGCCTTAGGATTGGCAGACCAATATTTATTCAAGGATCTAAGATAATTATCTTTATTGTCATTATCAAATTATTGGACCGATTCTAGAGTGGTTTCCATGAAAACTTCATGATTAGGAATCTTTAGCATCTCCTCAATGTAGTCTAGACCAAGTTCCAAAATAACCACTCCTTGAGGAGTAAAAACTTCCCTTCTATCTTTGTCATAGTGACTTTCTAGGGACATGACAAGTTCTGAGCACTAAAAAGAGTCTGGAAATGTAACAGCTTGAGGAAGGCCATTATCATAAATGCTTTGTATCCAATCATTCTTAAAAGAGGCATTTATTATTCTCCATAAGTCATCCATATCAATATGCCCATGTACGTGTTTTTGACCTGGTCAATTTTGGAGGGGGTGACCCCTTAGAATTGGTACTTTATCTCATTTATTTTTTCCTTCCCTTTCATCTTGGGTGTTCTAGACTTTTCATAACTACAACAAGGATGAGAGAGCAGGAAGAAGGGAAATAAAGTGTGAATGAGAATGAGAAAATGGTAGAAGAGAGGTAGAGAGAGGGGAGGCAAAATTATAAGAATACAAGGCAATCATGATGCAAATGTCATCATATAATTCTCTCTAGTTATATAGAAAACAATAAACAAATATATTTCCTTGCCTCTGCCTATATCCACCTAGCTATAATTTCACTTGTTTGCCTACCTTTATGGTATATCTTCTTTGATCTCTATCCTTCAATTTCCTTCTTGTCGCTTTTGGTACTGTTCACCTTTTTAACACAATCTAACTGATAACCTTTCATTACATTCTCATACCTTACAACCTTTACTTATTCAATGGTAACGTGTGTATGCTTGCACAAAAGCAACTTAGTCCTCAAAGTATGATTCAAGGATTCACTAGTTCATACAAAGCAATTATAATTCTTAGACATATTCATTATAGTCTTATGGAATCCTTTATTATATTCACACAACTTCTCAATACTCTCTCTACCCTAAATACCTCTCACTTCTCATTGATAGGATCTACTAGTAGCCCTTTTTCCTCCTATTTCCTATGGTATGGACATGTACAATCCTATAATGATAAAATGATACCATATTCAAATACCATATATGTCTTTCCTTCACTTCACAAATTTTCATACTTTAACTCAATGGTTTAACCACTCTTTTAAGCCCTTTCAGGTCATTGTTTAGGCATATTAGGCCTCCTCTACCGTATTCAAAACTCAATCAATATAATATGTACTTATCTATACTATACTAGTCTAAAAACTTTATATTCCTTTATATAACCTTGAAACACATAAAATCATAAATTTTGGTAATATTTTTATTCTTAAAACTCTTTTTACACTAGTTTTAGTGATAAAACCCTAATTCAAGGTTTGTAGTAGCCTGAGTAACCTGAGAAGGGATTAAATTGGTTATCATGCTTCCTAAGGAATTTTAATCAACTATGAATGGTGTTTAAGGTATACCTAAATTTTATACTCTTGATCCAACTATTATAATTCTTCCAAGACACTTATGTTTCCTCTTTTCTCTTTACTCTATGACAAATTATGCAAAATCTATAGAACTGTATGTACCAAGAAGGGATATAAAGATGTATTAAACATTATGAAATGTTTTATAACTTATATGAAGGAATTATAATCCATATAAAAACACTTTAAACCTATTTCAATTCATTTAAGGTTTCATTTACAACTTTTTCTGCCCTTTCTCATTCTTTACAATGGACTGAGTGGGGTTTCTTAGCAATCTATAGGTCTGTATCTGACCTCTTCACCAAATCTTGATCAAAAAAACAAATGAAAAGGTTTAATAATTTATAATATCATGTTAATAATTCATTCACATATTTTAAACATTCTTTCTTAGATTCTTTTTCTTGAAATACATTGCTCACTCTCAATCTCTTAAAACACAAAACACAGTCTTAAATAGGGTACACAGTTTGTATTGCTTTTCTCATCCACAAATATGAAACAAACCTCAT
Source organism: Torreya grandis (assembly GCA_037957365.1). NCBI lineage: Eukaryota > Viridiplantae > Streptophyta > Pinopsida > Cupressales > Taxaceae > Torreya > Torreya grandis. The sequence goes on along the minus strand of JARHVA010000253.1, from coordinate 1,719,913 downwards.
GGCATATAAATAAATTAAATAATGTAATTAAATCTAATTAATAATGTGTTAATAAATTCAAAACTTATCTTTATTAAGCTTCCCTTCATATACTTTATCTACACATTCAATGTATTAGCATACACATATGATACAAGGACTGCCAAATCTTTAATAATAGAACTATCTATTAATGTGTTTGGGGTTCTCTTATTTTTACCTTTGATTTTACCCTCATTACTCTTAAATACAAACAAAGACATAAAATATATTTTATTACCAAATAACCATCTTAACTAACTTCTAACTCCCTTCTTGTACATTGGGAGTGTGTAAATTGCCTATACTAACATAACCATCAAGGTGACTCATCATGTGAGTCATGTATGTGTTGAGACACATTTTAATACCTTATATGACCTAATCACACAACTTAAAACATTGAAAATCCTTTATACTAGGTTAAAGTCTCCTAACTTCACATTGAAATTTGAAAATTCAAATCAAGGGTTTTGGCAGGAAATGCCAAAAGGACCCTGATTCAAATTTAACACAAAACTAGCAACTAGTATGGACTCCTAAAAACCTCCTATGACAAAAAAAAACTTACGAAAACATTGGGTAGTGATGTTCCTACATCAAATCATGAAGTCTCAATTTGGGGGAAGAAAGAAACTTTGATGTCAGGGTTGTGAGAGTGCACTACAACTGACAAACCTTGATGTGGGGAAAGATAAAAACTCCAATTTTGAGGTTTTATGAGTGCACAATAGGTGTGAAACCTTTATGTTGAGAGATCCATCAAAAAAAAAAAAGGTACATAATAATTAGCAAATAATGATGTGGGGAGATATGAAAACTCTGACATCATGAGTGTGAGGGTGTAGAGCAGTTACAAAATCTTGATGTAAGGAGAGTTGATAACATTGATGTTTAAAAGGTGAATATGTGAAAATTACCAAGTGTTTTTGTAAGGATTTGATGAAGCAATAGGTATCAATGATAACAAGTGAACATTGAGCAACAATAGGAAAACACACTATTTACAATAAAATCATCCAAAACCCCACTCCAAAACCCTAAACACATTGTCATGGAATAACATGAAGAAATTCTGAAGCAAACAACCTCTAGTTTCCAAGAAATGGTAGAAGACCTTCTAGAGTGAAAAATGAAATCATAGAGCCCAAAATTTTGTTGTCCAAATGATAAAAATGATAGGGAAAACTTAGTTAAATAGCGTTAGGTTAAAAAAAAACCCCACATATAAAACTCAACCCTCATTAAAGAGAGTCAAGTTAAGAATAGAAGGTTGTATTGAAACCGTTAGGGCTTGACCGCTATGTTCTAGTCTTGGAACTCTGACCTTCTTAAAAAAACTCTTTTTAAATTTTCAAAGATTTTTAGGAAATTTTAATTGGGTACCCCAAATTTTACTTGTGAAATTTGAGGGACAACAAAAATAAAGAAAAATAATGCACTTTTTAGTATAACACTTACATGCTCATTTGGTGTGTGCCATGAAAAAGTAAAAATCCAAAAACAACACTTTTTTCTAGCTCATGCCATTTTAGAAACTTTATCAAATTCTATAAAGGTTTTTTTGGTCAAAACGAAACATCATTTTGTATTTTCCAACCACCACTTTTAAAAATAAAATTCCAATGCCTCACTAAGAATGATAGGCACAAAAATTAAAGATTTTTTATTAATCTTCCATCCAAAAAAAAATCAAGAATCAATGTGGAGTACCTAGGTTGAAAAGAAGCACTAATGTGGAGCACCCAACCACCAAAACAATAAAAAATCACTTATTTTCCAATGCCAAAGTTGATTGGATAACAATAAATGCATACATACATTTGTTTTAATTGCTTTAATCTAGGTAAATACCCACTGCAAATTTGACTTCAATGCCACCTTTTGTGGTTAAACATAAAAAGCATAATTATGTCCTTTTTTCGGACACTTCAACAACTAGAACAACAATGGTGCCCAAGTAGAAGTAGATTAACAAAATAAATACTTTACAAATTTATAGAAACTTTAAAAATAGTGTCCAAGTGAAGTCTTCAGCATCTGGTATTAAAAAAATATCTCTTTACAAATGCCAATATCCAAAATGGATACAAATAATTTTTATTCATAAATTTTAATGGCTGGAAGATCGTATAAGTTTGGAAGAAAAATAAATAAAAAATCAAAGCCAGTGGGCAAAGCTTGATGAGAATTGACAACCAAAGAGTCTCAAATGCTCTAAATCCATATCAGAGTGGAGCACAGGTTTTAAAAAACATAGGATCTACCTGGAAGAACAAAATCATAATAAACAACTCTTTTGCAAAAAACACGGTTGGAATATCATTGATTTACAAATGCATTTGATGGATGTTACATGGAAGGCCTAGAATAAATAACTAAGATGAAATATTTTCCAAACAAATAATAGGAGGCAAACAAGTTAAACTAAGCATACACATAAAAATAGGGATAAACACAAGTAATAGGAAGTAAACAAAATGATAAGAAGTAGACTAGAATCCATATAACTGTGTATGTGAAACCTATGTGCACTTAAAAGTGTTTAAATAAAAAAATTGACTAATCTCCCAAAATAGAGCCTAGAATTATTTAGAGGTTTGTTTAAAAGTAAATTCTAACTAGTAACTCAGTAATTATTATAAAACAAATATTCCAACATCTCTTGACATTCAATCGATACCATATTTTCATCCTTATTATCAATAAGGTTATCTATTGTGTTGGTGGCATTGTTATTAACCCCTCTCATTTTAGTAGTCGACTTTCATAATTCTAAAGCCTTGGAGGGGAATTTATTCACAATGTACTATGATGTGTAAAGTCTCAAACAATTTTCCAATTTTTTTGTCAAGCTTGTTATGTAGTTTGGACTTTATAAAGGACAAAGCATTGAAAAAAATCATCTTTAACTAGACCCACAATCATTGTTTGACATAGATCGGCCAATAAAAAAATCACCCAAAATTTCTTGCAAAACATTTATAAAACCTATTTTTTCCATATCCAGATTATTTCTCCACATTAAGAGGGATCATCCAATAATTTGAATTTATCAAGCATTGTAATGGTAAACTACTTGGATTGATCACTCAACATGTTGTTTAAAATACTTTGAATATTAATTCCATTGATATCAATAATCTTATAAAAAAAAATTAGTTAAAGTAGTCAATTTTTTGTGGCAGTCTTCATGCAAAGAAAGTAGATGTTGGGAATGTTTCCAATAAGTAGGATTTAATATAGCCATTACATTGATCAATTCAGTCCTATGAAAAAAAACATTGTTTTTTTACTATAGAAGTTGCAATCTCTCTTAACCTTATCCTCATCGATGATAAAATATCATCAAAGACCATCCTTGTGATATGTAACTTGTTGATGTTACCATTGTTTAATATTTAAAAGAAGTACATGGGTATCTCAAATCTACATACAAATACACATGGTTCTCAAACATATTACACTTTAGAAAGTTTTTTGGATTTCCATTATTTTTCAAAGTGTTCCAACTCTCAAACTTTGGACCCAAATAAGTAGTCTCTTGATTGAGATAAAAATTCTCTATTCCCAGACAAACATGTCTCCTCAAACTTTTAAAATCAACAATATATGCAGTTCTTTCTTAGTGTTAGTAGGATACTAAGAAAAATATTTCATGGGTATTTTTGTATAATTTGTATATACAACTTTATATTTTGTATATTATAAATTCTCAAGTAAGTAAAAACTAAAAATGTAAGGTTGAACGTTTACCTTAGACTGAAAAGAATGAGAAACAAAGAGTCAAGAATCTGAAGTCATGTTGACTCTATAAATATCTAGGATTTGTAAGAGGATAAACTCTTTCTATAAATTAGTTCTAAGTTTAATGTACTTATTAGTTATTTTTTATTCTAGTCTTTTCATATTTTTTCATGTCTCTCTCTTTCAAATTGATGTATCCTAGCCTTCACACTTTGTGTAATTAATTATGATTAATAATCATGAAGTTTATGATTCATTCTATGGAAAATATGTTCATCTATGCAAAGTTTACTCTTGAATCATGTCTTTTAAGTTATCCTAATGGAATAAGTGTGCATTACATTGTACATAATCATCAATTTTTATATATTTTTGATCAGTAAATAGGGTTGTGAGGTCCTTCACACATTTCATTAATAAAAAGAGTTATTTACAAAAAGAGGTATATCTAAAAAGGAAATAAAAAAATACCAAAGTTACCACCAATACAACACCTAAAAATACTAAAGCTCAAATTGTTTTTCCAAAGGAGAAGCGAAGTACATAAAAAAAAAATTAAATGTTTAACTTCCTAGAGAAGAGAAAATAGAGTATGTCACTGAAGCCCACATGAAGAACATACTTTTGCATCTGAAGGTCCTCCACTTTTGTAACCTATAAAGTAAAATTATCTTTCACTACCAAGAATCTGCACTTTTTTGACAAACAAAATTACTTGAAATTTTACACAAGGTGAACTTTTTCATTTTTCAATCAAATAAATTTTTATAATGGAAAAAGAAGAGTAGCAAAATACACATCTTGGATTTCATAGACCTATTTTTAAACTAAGGGTACAAGTTTATACCCTCTCGTCCTTTGTATTCAAAGTGTGTAGAGTCTTCCAAACATTTATAACAATAAAAGAGTTACAACAAATAAGGTCCAAAAAGAACCCGTGAAGATGTAATTGAAAAGTGTACTACAACAAATAAAAAAGACCAACACTCCACCTCCAAATCCAAAAATTAACTAGGAAATTTTAAGTGACTTCAAAATAAAATTTTATAATACTCACACTCCCAGATTAATAAATCAAAGTTTGATTAGGTTGGATGTAACGAATGAGCTCCTTCTCATATAATTATCTAAAGTCACATGGTGTTTTTTGAGGAGTTTCCAGAGGGGAGAGAAAATTTTTATACTTCAGCTAGTTTCCACTTATCCAATTATTCTTTTTATTTTAGAGGGTAGGCCAACCTCTAATCAATTATTTGGAACCATAATGGGGAAAATTAGAATCTAAGTCTAACCTAATTCTCAAAGGCATTAAGAACACATGGACGTAAAAGATCATCTTGGCCAAGACACACAATAAAGTAAGTGGGGATTTTGGATCCCTCATCCTTAACCTAGCCACTAGAAGTAGCCATTTATTTGAGAAATTGTCAAAAAATCTTCTTAATAAAAGGCTCATCCAAAGTCACAAATTATTCCATTTCCCATATCCTTCCCCACAAACTGAATTCCAAAATGCTCCATCCTTCATTTCCTCATGTATCTTCTTCATGATTTTAAGGGGCATAGGATGTTCCCTCTCACCATAAATGGAAAAATATATTCATATTCCTCATACACAATCCTTTCTTGAGCATTCAGCCATTCATTATTGATATAAGACATCAAGGCTCTGATATTTACCTCCCTATTAATTTTATTTAGATTCAAGGAGGAGAATATGGGAAAAATAAGATTGTGGATATATGTTGCACATATTAGATTTATCTCTTATTCAGAAAAAAGTCTAAACATGTTTTTCAATAAATCTAGTGATGTCAAGTTTGGCATCTCATTTTTAAAATTATATCTTTAGTATAATTTGAGCTATCTCTTTCAGGATTATTGCATAAACTTTAGGAGGGGCATTACAAGGAAAAATATTAGAAACAATATTTGGTACCAAGTTAAGATTTTAACTAATCTAGTTCCTCATTTTTTGGAAATATTATCTTTCAATAATTTCCTTTTTTCTTCATCAACATTCTTCCATAGCTACTTAATAATATTTCCCAATTTTTTTATGATGAAAAGGGCTTCATCAATGGTGAGTGTGGAAGAAGGAATAGGTGTGTCTTGAGCAGAATTAGTATTAATATTCAATATCAAATGTGGGACTAAAACAGGGTCTAAAATGTTTCTTGAAACATCAATTCCAACATCCTTATGAGGGGAAGGATTGAAAAGTTCCTTCCACATTAGTTTTCCTTCTTTTTGTAGACCTATTAGTATATGAATCCTCATCTTGTAGATCGTTTAATATATTTTGAGTTAAATGAACTCAAATGAATAGATATAAACTATTGAAATTGAAATGTTATAAAATACAAATATGATAAATAAATATAGTATGCTAAAATAATATACTAAAAAATACATAATTTAGAGTATGTTAAAAATAGTAAATTGGCCTACAGATGTGAAAACCTCTCTAAATTAGAAATTATGTTGAGTGTGATTGAAAACTGCTTGACAATACCTAGGTATTATGTCATGATTGAGTGAAATAATTTAAACTATGATGGGACAAGTCTGCAAGAGGTCATGATCACATTACGGCCTTGTTTGCTGACTATGGCCACATCCTAGTTGACTATGTGATTATTTTAAAATATGAATTTGTGTAACTATATGCAAGGTTTTGATGATTAATTATGTGTGTTGAATATATGCACAAAAGATATGAAAAAGACAAACACTTGTTCCTACATAAAAAACAAGATATAGATCAAATTTAAATGGATGAATTAGGCAAGAAGAATAGCTGAGCTATCCTCAAAAAACCTTGCATAATTTGAGTGTTATCTACATAACCCAAACAAGCTCATGTTGATGTCATAATCCCTCCTAGGGTGGTTGTGCGATCTAATATTGTGCAACTATATGATTTTAGCTAGAATACTGATTGAAAAACTTGACAATGGATATCCTTGTGTTAGCATAGGTTCATATAAAACTCATCAAAACATACTAAAATAAGGATAGTTATGTGATAAGTGATAGCAGTATACAATAAACATCAATACATATTGAAGCCATCTATTTATTAAATAGAACAATTATAGAGACACATGAAATGTAGACTCATTAGTTATAGAACATTTAGTATAAACTACATGGTTAATAGATTTATAAAATAGAGCATTCATTATGCTTAGAAAAATGATAAAAAATGTATAGGGAAAACCATTTTAGAACTGTATATAAATATTTATCCCATTAGAAATATTTTACAATACAACAAAGCGTTATATATAGAGATTGTACAAGGCATTATCACTTCATATTCCAACATTTTACTACATCTAAAGGGAAGACTCTTCACATTCTAAACACTAATGTTATGATTTTAAGTACCAAATACATATGAACAGAGATACAAAAGACAAAATAGTGCAACTCGCACATGTGTCCACCAATTACACTCTACAATTTTTTAGCCTTATTCTACTCCCAACACTTTTCCATACCTAAACAGTTGTCTCTTCTTAAGACAGAGTCATAAAAAATGTGTTATGTGTTGAAACTAGAGAACTTTGACTATGTTGAGAAATTAAACTAAAAACAAAAGTTGCATTAATCACTCAAGGTGTCGTTTACTATTTTTCACCCCTTACACATTGCTTAGCCACCCTTTCAAGTTTTTGTTAGGAATAAATATAGAAATTGATGTAGAATAATTTCACAGAATCACAATAATAGATATAAGCAGAGATGCATAAACAACAAAAATAAACATGCATAATAAAAAGACCAAATTTAACATGGTTCACCCAATCTGGGCTACATCTACCAAGAAACACTTGCTCAGATTTTATTACAAGCCATGAGAGTACAAACTACTCTCAGATCAATTTTATCATAATTACAATACACAGATATTGTTTGGGTCTACACTCAACAAACCCTCCTGAATTCACACACTCTATTCTTCCTTCTTTCTAAAAAAACCCTAGTTCTCATAATGTATTACCTATGAAATATCCATCAATACATAATACATCATCAAAGAGATATTAAAAAATAATGGGTATCAAAACCATTGGTAAAATCAACCCAAAATGATTTCCAATTAAAAGGGGTCCAAAAAAATTAAAATTTACAATATTTAAAAATATATTGTAATTTAAAAATAGTCTCCACAACACAACAATCTCCCACTTGGAGACTGATTTCCTCTAAGCAAGCATCTCAACCCTTCACTATCAACTATAAAGGCCAATAGAAAATGAACATAGCTTTAGTTTATCCCTTGTGACCACCTTGGTCATCATGTCTACAAGATTCTAATAGGTATGAATTTTCTCTAGCTTCAACTTCTCTTCCTCTAAAGTTGTCCTAATAAAATGGTACCTTAATTGTATATGCTTCATCTTAGAGTGGAAAGCAAATTTTTTTGCTAGATGTATAGCACTCTAACTATCACTATATAGCTTCCCTTCTTCCTACTTATGCCCTAACTCTTCAAGCAGCTGATGTAGCCAAATCATTTATTTGCTTGCCTCTATGGCAACAACATACTCAGCCTTTATGGTTAACAAAGCCACAAGTTTCTATAGTCATGAAATCCAACTCACTATTGTGTCACCTATAACAAATACATATCCTATTTTATTCCTGTTGTCTAAATCTCCATCCATGTCTGAATCTACATAACCACACAAAGTGGTGTCTAATCTACCATAGGTTAAAACTATCCTCATTGTCCCTCTTAAATATCAAAGGATCCACTTCACTACCTTCCAGTGTTCTCTACCTAGATCACTCAAGTACCTACTTACTACTCCCACTACATGGGCAATACCTGGCCTAGTGCATACCATCGCATACATCAAAATACTAATAGTTGATGAGTATGGTACATGTGACATCTGGATTCTCTCCTCCTCTATCTTGGGACACTACTCCTTTGATAACTTGAAATGACCTGCCAAAGGAGTCCCAATTGGTTTAGCATCTTGCATACTAAATCTCTCCAAGACCACTTTAATGTACTCTTCTTAGGATAAATTTATCTTTCATTCCTTCTTATCTCAATTTATTCTCATACCAAGGGTTTGTTTTGCTACTCCCAAATCCTTCATAGTAAATGAATTACTAAGATGTTCTTTGAGTACCTTTATTTCTTGCATGTTCTTACCTAAAACCAACATATCATCCACATATAGAAAAAGGATAATGTAATCATCGTCATCAAATTTCTTGATATATATGCAATGGTCTGAATGACACTTGGAGTATCCTTGTTCCATCATAAAATTGTTAAATTTCATGTATCATTATCATGGAGTTTGTTTCAGGCCATACAATCTCTTCTTCAATTTGCACACCATGTTCTTCTTCCCTATGACCTCATATCCCTATGGCTATTCCATATACAAGTCCTCCTTCAAATCACCATGAAGGAACACAGTCTTCACATCTAGCTGCTCTAAGTGAAAGTATTTTTATACAACTATCCCAAGAATAGTCCTAATAGAAGTCATTTTTACCACTGGGGAAAAAATATTATCAAAATCAATTCCCTTCTTCTATGCAAATCTCTTTACCACCAACTAGGCCTTGTACCTTTTCTTGCCTCCATCATCTTTTTTAACTCTATACATCCACTTGTTCTGCAATACTCTCTTACCTTTAGGTGGGGTTACCAAATCCCAAGTCTGATTTTCCATGAGAGACTGATACTCCTCATCCATAGCTTGCTCCCACTTCTTCTTGACATCTACCTGCATTGCTTCTTCAAAGCACTATGTTTCTCCATTGTTAGTGAGTAATAAATAATTAAGAGATGGATAAAATTATTCAGGTTCCCTTCTTACCCTAGAAGACCTTCTCACCATAGGAGTTTGGGCTTCTTGTGTAGTAGGCGCCTGAACTAGTTGCTTGGACATTTTATCATCTATAATGTCCTCCAATACTATTTACTTTTTTATATAATCTTCATTTTGATCTTGCAACTGTTATTTATACATGACTTTTTCATTAAATACAACATCCATAGACCTAAATATTTTTTTGTCCTTAACACTCCAAATTTGGAAACCAAAGTCATCCTCATCATAACCAATAAAGGTGCACTTTTCAGACTTAGCCTCTAACTTGGTCCTATCATCCTTATCAATATGAACGAAGGCTTCACAACGAAGGCTTCACAACAAAATATTCAAATAATTGAATAATCAACCTTCTTACTAGACCAAGCTTCCTTAGGTATACCTCCATCTAAAGCAGATGGACCTTTATTTATCAGATATAAAATTGTGTTTACTACTTCTTCCCAAAACTAAAGAGGCATTCCTGCATGCAACCTCATGCTCCTATCATTCTCCATGATAGTCATGTTCATTCTTTTTGACACTCCATTCTACTATGGAGTTCTTGGAACCATCCTCTGTCTATGAATTCCATTCCTTGAACAATAATGAAAAAATGCATTGCTATAATATTCCCCACCATTATCTGACCTGAGACATTTTAACTTAAGACTTGTTTCATTCTCAACCAAGGATTTACATCTTTTAAACATTTCAAACACATCAGATTTTCTCCTAATTCCATACACCCAAAGTTTCCTAGTTGCAACATCAATAAAAGTGACATAATAAGATGACCCACCAATAGAAGATACCTAAACCTACCCCTATACATATGAATGAACCAAGTCTAACTTATTCTCCTTCCTTGTAGGTCCAACCTTGAGAAATTTTTCCCTTTTATGTTTTTCATACACACAATCTTCAAAAAAATTTAAATTAGATCCTTTAAATCTAGGTAACTGATCCTTAAAAATTTGCATACCCTTTTGGCTCATGTAACCGAGCCTATTGTGCCACAAAGTTGCATCTACATCTACAACAACTAAATTACAATAATCAACTCTACTTGATAAATACAAGGTACCAACCTTCTTATCCCTTTCTACCATAAGATCACCCTTGGTCACCTTCCAAGAATCTATTGTGAATGTCACCATACAACCTTCATTGCCTAGTTGTCTTGTGAATACCAAATTCCATCTCAACTTAGGCACATGCCTAACATCTTTTAATAGCCAAGTGTTCCCATTCTGCATCTTGATCTAAACACTTCCTTTTTCTAATATGTTGCAAGTCTCATCATCACCAAGGTAAACATGTCCAAAATCCTCTTGAACACAATCAATAAAATAATGCCTATATGGTGTAGCATGAAAAGAAGCCCCTGAATCTAAAACCCAATACTCAACAATATTATCAATGGAGAGAATTAATTCATCCTGACAAACATTACTCATTGCCACATTCACCTCCTTAGTGTCTTCTTGATTTTTGTTCTTGTTCTGAAGAGACCAACAATCCTTCTTCGCATGCCCAATCTTTTCATAGTGCCAACATACCATCCTAGCCCTTGATTTTGACCTTCCAAGACTATTTGACTTTCCATGCTTTCCTTTTTCTCTAAACTTTTGTCTACCTCTAATCTCCATTTCCAAAGCATCACCTGAAGTTGAAGTCTCCCCAGATCTTTCCCATCATATTTCCTCACTAAGGATTACTCCTATGACATCCTCAAACTTTAACTTGGCATTATTAGAAACCGAGTTGCTCAAAACATTACTAGGTTATTCCAAATCTCTGGTAAGGAACACAAAATAAGCAAAACCCTAACTTCATCATCAAAATCTAGTTTCACAAAATTCAACATCCTCACAACTGTATTGAATTCATTCAGATGATTAGCAACTGAACCTTTTTCAGACATCTTCATATTAAATAATTTTTTCATTAAAAATATTTTATTAGAAGTAGAGGGTTTCTCATATAACTTCCCTAATGCATTCATGAGACCTTTTGTGGTCTTTTCCTATGATATATTAAATGTGATTGAAGATACAAGGCATAACCTAATGGCCCCAAGTGATTTTATGTTAAGCAGCTCCCAAGCCTCATCTATCATACTCATTGGTTGTTTTACTTTTCCTCCTAACAAAGCATGGAAGTCTTTCTGATAGAGGTAATCCTCCATCTACATCTTCTATAGAACAAAGTTCTATCCATTTAAATTTTCAACCTTTGATCTATGATCATTAGCCATAGCTCCCACTTGAACTAATAACCCTTCCTGCAATTCAATACTTCAGCAAATACAACTTGAAGCTCTGATACTAGTTGTTAGGAATAAATACAAAAATTGATGCAAAACAATTTTACAAAATTGCAATAATAGATATAAATAGAGATGCATAAAGAATAGAAATAAACATGCACAATAAGAAGACCATATTTAACATGGTTCACCTAATGTGGGTTATATCCACCAAGAAACACTTGCTCAAATTCTATTACAAGCCACAAGAGTACAAATTACTCTCAGATTAATCTTCTCATAATTACAATGCACAGATATTGTTTGGAGCTGCACTCAACAAACCCTCCTAAATTCACACACTCTGTTCTTCCTTCTTTCTCAAAAAACCCTAGTTTTCATAATGTATTACCTATGAAATATCCATCAATACATAATACATCAACAAAGTGGTATTACAAAATAATAGGTATCAAAACCATGGGTGAGAAAAACATATAGAGTGTACAGTACATTTAAAATGTGTAGTATTTGAAAATGTATTTTAATTTAGAAATAGGCTCCACAACATAATAGTTTTTGACTAACTAGCATACTTGTCTACTGCCCTCATGAGTTTTCAATAAACTAGCTTAACTAGGTGGTTGACCTTTATAGATTTTCAACCAACCTATCCCTACTCTTAATGCTTAAGGCCATCCTACTTGAGTGTGGAGAATTTATTCAAACTTAAAAAAAAATTAAGAGTGCACAGTACCTACTTAGAAGTTGGTGGCATGTTTTATGTTGATTAAACTAGTGGGTGTTGTGATGTTGGTTTTTATTGAGATGCAAAAGATTAAATTAATGTTATAGAATATATTGGTAGAGGTGGCTACTTTTACTAGATTGCTAGCTAAGAAATCATTATCATGTTATTCAGGTGGAGTACCTATTGTAGTTGTTGAGGAGGAATGAATTATGGCTCTTCAACTAGTTGTGTGATGGAGCTATCCAGAAGTGATAAATCATGTTTAAACATTTTCTAATTAATGAAAAATTCCCACACCATAGTGAGCAATGGGCACAATTAGACTTGGTATACCCTTAGATTTTGAATATATTCATATTTTATGATGGTGATGAGTGCCCTAGATTTTGACGCTTTGATCTATATATCTTGGGATAGCTCTTCCAATTGATCCGCATGCCTCTGCATTTGAACACCAACAAATGTGGAAGATCTTATATTTCCATGTTTGTAGCTTCTGCATGACAATGTCATTTGATTCAAGCAACTACTGGAGTGTATTATCCATTATTGTAGAGGTATTAGAATGATCTTATATCATTGATTTGGCTTTATCCACCTTATTAAACTTTGTTTTGGTCTTGGATAATGAATTGGTGAGTTATTTCTTCCAACTAATCATGCCTTGTTCAATCTATTTGGATTAGACTATAGCCATATCCAAGACTTGTTCATATTCTTCCAAAAGGTCAAAAAGTATCTTTGTCTCCATGTTGGTAATATGATTATCATTGATGTCAAAAGGGAGATATTTAGCACTATTGATGTCATTGATGTCAAAAGGATTAGGTAGGATTGATGTAGAGAAGAAAATGTTTTACAATTACATAGTGCAAAGTTATCATGTTTTTATCGAGACCATTTTTGGACTATTTGTAGAGAAATTGTAGAAGATCCATTATGGGTTTTTCAATTACATTTCATATGTATGGTCCACAAGTTTGATGAAGAGAAATGAGTCCAAAATAATTTATTTTAGCTCTCGGCCATTACTAGGGTTTATCAAAAAAATCCTATGGGTTTTAGTCATGGCATTCATAGGCACTTCTATTTTTATGTTGACTAGATATAGGAAATAACTAGTCACTTAAGTCATAACTTAAGCCTTTCTCATCATTATGCAATTGACCCCTTTGACCTAAAAATTACTGACTTGGAGCAATGATCAAAGACTTTAATATTCCTAAGTCCTTGACGTAATATTTTTTTCAGATTTGATCAATGAGTATCACTTAATCATATGATGAATATCTAATGACATATAACAAATTCAATATGTCAAAGGTACCTAAGAGCAAGCGTGCAAGTACCAAGTGTCACAAGCATAGGGACTGATAGTAAAGTGCTTAGAAGGCACACAAGAGTGTCAAATGTCCTAATCTAGGGAGACTAAGATAAGGATCTAATGATGAACATGTGATCATTTAATGAAGATCAATAGAGTGCATGGAGTCAAAGAGGTCAAAGTGTTTGATGTTTATCAAGTTAAAGACTAAGCTACTTTAAGGTGATCGATGGTGCGTATGTATTCCAATGTATCAGGAAGCAGTGAGATGAGATCAAGTGCTCAATGTTTAACGATAAATAGAGTTAAAATTCATGCTACTTTTAAGATCTAATGGCATGTAGGCGCTCAAATCAAAATTTCAATGGATGTGTTTTAAAGTTGAAACATTAAAGTTTGGAAGCTCATAAAGATCTAATGGAGCACATAAGCCTATCATATCTTGATTTAATAGTTGCATTTTAAATTTGGGACGGATCATTAGATCATGGTGTGAAACTTAAGATCAATGGCTAGTATTTAAATATTTTTTCATCTCAATAGTCAAGTGACAGAAAATCTAGGAAAGATGCATTATACAACATAGATAATGATATAGATCATTGTGATCAAAATTGTGTAATATGGAATGTGCATCAAAAATTGAGCTTGATATATGCTAAATATAGTAAAAGATAGAGAATCATGGTGGTGGTTTGTGAATTCAAGAAGTGTAAAACCTATCGTTAAAGGAATATGAACTAAGTTCCAAAAATGGAGTGTGATATGTTAAAAACCAAGTGTGAACACAGAGAAGATGTGAGACCTAGATTAATGCATATATACATAATCTAGGATATACACTTAGTGTGTGAAAAAGAGCAGAACTAAGGGGTAAAAAAAAGAGAAGAAGAGAGATGCAGAGAAGAGTATGAGAAGTTATAGAATAGATTTATAACATAGAATTAGATTCATTATTGAATCAATTTTGTAATCTAGAGTTGTAGCTCCATAATAGATCTGATTAGTGGGTGCCATCAAAATCGTTGAGTTGGTGCTCAGTTAGGGAGTAGGTTCTTCCTTAGAGTGTGTGCTCTTAAATTAGGGGATTGGTGTCTCCTTAGGGTCAGTGTCATTAAACATTGTAACTAGTGAGGTTTTGTTTATGAGGCTAGATTAGAATAGTAAATTCTAGTAGCTATTCTCACTGTGGTTTTTCCCATATTGGATTTTCCATGTACACTAAGTGTTGTGTCAATTTGTGTGTGTGTGATCTTTTCATATACCTTTTAATTTACATTAAAATAATTAAAGGACTAATTTTAATCAATCTACTAATTTACCCCCCTCTCAGTAGATAGTTGTGTTCCAACAATTGGTATTAGATCCCTAGTTCCTTAGGAAAATCTTAATCAGCTCAAGTAGATATTTGATGGTGAACACAAATATCTATTCAAGAAGGCTCTTCCTTAAATAAAACACCTCTCTTTGATGGATCAAACTATGCATTTTGGAGCATTACAATGAAAGGATATTTATATTCATTAGGGTCTGATGTATGGATGTCTATTATAAATGGATATACAAATATTACTACAAATCCTACTGATTAGGCTACCAAGAAAGCATATGAGAGAAATGCCAAGGCAAAGAATGTTATCTTTTGTGGATTGTCTAACTTAGAGTTTGTTAAAGTCATGCATTGTCAAACTACACATGATGTATGGAATAAATTGAACAACATATATGAAGGTGATGATAAGGTAAAGTAGGCCAAGCTACAAACATATAGAGGCAAGTTTGAAAGTCTTAAAATTAATGAAGAAGAGGAAATTACAGACTATGTTCTTAGAGTAAATGAAATAGTCAATGCAATCAGAGGCATTGGAGAAGAGATGAAAGATTTGGTCATTATCAAAAATGTCCTAAGATCTCTATCATCTAGGTATGATTATAAAATCTCTACAATAAAGGAAGCAAGAGATCTAGATAAGCTCACTATAGATGAGTTGCATGAAACCTTCACAACCTATGAGATGAGAATGGGAGAAGTAGATACTTTCAAGAGAGAATTTGCATTCAAAGCATATAAATAAGTAAAAGTGGAAGCACCTACATCCAGATCTGAGGAGACTAATGAAGAAGAACCCAACTTTGTCAAAAAATTAAGATGAGGGTCTGGAAAATACAAAGGTAAGTTACCTTTTAAATGATTTAACTATGGTAAGGTAGGACATTTTGTTGCTAAATACCCTTATAACAAAAAAGATAATTTTGAACAAGAAGAGGACAATAAAAATATGAAACCTCACTACTCCAAGAAGAACATCTTTAAAAATAAGAAGGGCATGTACATAAGAGTAGATAGTGATTCATTAGATGATAGTAATAGTTCATATAATGAACATGATTGCGCCTTTGTGGCTGAGTGAAATTAACTGATATTCATGACATTAGAATCAGCTTCTATTGATCAAGAAAAAGAAGAGGTTGAAGACTCAGATAAAGAAGAGGGAGGAGAAGTGGATCTAGAGGGTGAACTCATTTGTGCTCTAGATGAAATTGAAAATCTAAGAAAACAAAACTCAAAGAAAAAGAAGCAGGCACAAAAGGAGATTGAAAAAGTATCCAAAAGTCTTGAAAATTTTGATTAGATGGTAGTTAGCCTAAAGACACAACCTGAAGAGGATAAAAGGATATAAAAATGTAGTCAAATTTGAAATACAATCTAAATCTAATGAATGCATGAAGTTAGAATTAGAAATAGTGGATTTGAGAAAAGAACTTGAAAAATATAAAGAACAAATAGACAAAGGTCTAAAGCTGAAAGGAGGTTTATAAATTCTTGATGAATTGATCAACTCTCAAAAGCCATCAAAAGAGAAATCTAGTCTTGGTTTTGAAAAAGGGAAAATTCCAATAACCATTACATCTACAAATTTAAATTATAACTTCAAAACAAAAGGAGAATCAAGAACAAAGAAATAAAAATCTTGCATAAATGCCTCCAGAGATACACAAACAAACACAAGCATTGTTGATACGAAGAAAGCTGAAGGAGAAAAGAAGCCTGAATAAAAGAAGAAGAATAATGAGTCAATCTCTACAAACTCAAAGAAGATGCAGAAGATGAAAGTAACTAATGTAGATGGTTACATAAGGGTGAGAGACTTGAATAATCCAGAGTTAAGAAGACCTCATCATCATGCATAAAGAAGTGCTATGACTAGGTATTATTCATTTTTCTATGGTTATTGTTATACTTGAAATCATTTTAGTCATAGGGCTAGTGAATGTAGGGTTATACCTAAAAAGAAAAAAAACTTTGTAAGTATAAATTCATGTGCACCCTTGTTAGATATAAATGTAATATGTTATAATTGCAATAATTTTGGTCACCTAGCTAAATAATGTAGAACAAACTTTGTAAGATCAAAAATACAAATTGAAAATAAGGGCATGTCTCCCAATGTGAACAAAGGTTCACAAGTCTTTGAAATAAATAAAAATAAGCCAAATAAGAAACCTAAGAATGTGTGGAAAGTGAAAGATCATAAATTTGCACAATCTATGATTGCTCAAACCACGCTCTATATAAAGGAACATAATTTATGGGTAATAGACAGTGGTTGCTCAAAACACATGACTAGTGACAAGAGTAAGTTCATCAAACCGATTAGATGTAAGGAAGAATTTTTTATCTTCGGAGACAATAATGTAGAAAATATCCATGGTAAAGGAACCTTGAATATATATGGAAAATTGCCTACACATGATGTCTTTTTCATTAGCTTTGGTCAATTAGTTTCTAGGTTCATTTATCATTTTGAGTCATTATAAGGGTAAAAAATAGTGCATTTAATGTTTTGTACAAGTTTATTAGGAAATGTACAAGTGTCAAAACATTATTTCATATCCCATGTG
The DNA here is from genome assembly GCA_037957365.1 of Torreya grandis. Taxonomy (NCBI): domain Eukaryota; kingdom Viridiplantae; phylum Streptophyta; class Pinopsida; order Cupressales; family Taxaceae; genus Torreya; species Torreya grandis. Next base: position 1,702,070 of record JARHVA010000253.1, on the reverse strand, counting down.
TCTCTATAAGTCTCATAAAACTAACATAATTGAAAATATTGTAGGTTGTTCAGATAAAAATTAGTTTTCCTAAAGAAATTAAAATAAATAGCACTTATATAGCCTCTTTGGGGAAGTGTGCCACATGTAAAAGGTTGAAATGTGACTCTTCACCTTCCCCATGCTCAAATCCATGTTTTTTAATCTAAAACTGACATTCCATGCTCAAAACCATTCTATCTCTTTTTCACCCTTCTTGGAATAAAGAAGTGACTTGTAGGTTCTTTCTTGGTATGGTCAGCACAAGGGGTTTCAGGTAAAATTATCTTGGGGGCATATTCTACACTCATAGACATATATTTTCATGTCAAGAAGTTTTAGAATGATCAATTTTGATTTATTAACCATCCATTTGAATTTGATTGTTTAAAACTGCCTACTAATCTATACACCCTCTAGATTTTTCTTTGGTTTGGGAGATTCTATACAACCTAGTTTTTTATATTTCTTCCAGATCATGATTAATTAATTTTCCAATGTTTCCCACACTTGGTTTCATGTTTCATGAGTTTTTGATATGTTAGTCGCCTTAATTTGAAGGAAGATACAATTTTCTAAGTTACGGACAGTTTTCACTATTTCCAAGAGTTTTGTGCTTTGTCAATGGTTTCATATGATTGTGATAGGTTATTTAAAATTCATTAAATGTATTATTGGTTTCCTCCTCTTTTAATTCCATTATCTAAGACAATTTTTCCATGAAGTTTCAGTCATGAGCAAAAGATATGCATAGTTTACCATTAACATGCTCATCCACAAGTATTTGTAAGATATTTTACATTGAAAATAGGCTATATTGACTTAAATAAAGTATTCACAAGTTATATAAAATACATATTCACATTATAGGGAGTTTTGGCTTGTTCATGAAGTTTTTCCTCATGCATATTGCTCTAATTCTACCCACTGCATGCTTACAGTCCTCATGCACCTTCAAGACCCCACAAGACAGGTTATTGAAAATCATGTTTGAAGTCCTCAAGAAGTCCTTGATAGTGCAATGGATATTTTATCAAATGTTATATAGGAATAAAATTCATAAAAAGGATCTAAGGTAATGAGACTTGTCTACAAATACTACAGTTACAGCCTATATAGAAGGATGGTCACCTACAAGTGACACTATAGGGGACTAAGGCACTAAATTAAGTATTAAAGCATGTGTTATAACCCTTCTTGGAAGCCTTATATGTAGAAAGTATCTTAACATAGGTGTTTTAAGTGATAGATATTTATATAAAGTTCAAAACCACACTCCAAGATAGTGACTATAGTTTTAGGGCTCCAATCCCTAAACTGAGCAAACAGAGCTCTAGGAGGTTTTTGAAGACCTTTTCAAACATACCTATTAAGGTTTTAAATGAATCTTAAGCATTGGGTCATGTATTAATTATATATGACAATAATTATACCATGAATAAAGGATAATTGAGGAATGGAGATTAGTCTTTGAGGGACTCAAAATCATACTTTTATGCACTGTGAGCAAACAGTGATATCTACAGTTTCAAGCTCAAAAGGAGACTTTCTTCACCCAAGGTTACAACTTGACCTTGATAACATATTTATATGGTTTAATTTGTTTCAAAGAGAATAAAGGAATCAAGAGACCATTGGGAGGAAGGTAACTCATCATTTTTGCCTCCTAAACTCACCCTCAGTCTGTACACTAAGGAAAAGGGAACCTACAGTGGGGTATAGCAAATAGTGACCTAATCATGATGTTTTGATGATGTTTAAGTGTATTCAAGGTAAATATCAACATAAAAAAATTATGTTTTACCTTCAAGGATCAAATAAGGGTGTCTAAGTACCTTGACCAAGCCTAGTAGGAGCTAAATAACCTACAGTCAGTTAACTATGATTGAGATAATGAAGTAGATAGTGAGCAAAATAGTAGTGTTTTGGTGTATGAGTGGTCTAAAAATGATCTCAAATGAACCCTATAAATTTAAAGTGAACCTAATGTAATTATATGAGGTTTTGATCACCTTTTTGAAGCTATATTATACATATCATACCTACAACTTTAGTCTAAGGTAGGGTATAGTCAGGGTCATCTCATGCTCAATCTAGGTTATACAGGGGTTCAAGGGAAGTATGGAGAATATGTGGAAAGTAAAACTGGTAGACAAGATTTTAAAACATTCATATTAATCATAATGACCTCCATAGGCCCTCATAGTAATCCATCAAGCAAAGGGAAGGCACTTTTAGGTGTAAATCACAGTTAAGGTTTGGAGGTCAGTCTTAAGAGTTTAAGTGAGTAGGGAAGAAGCATAAGAAGATTAAGATGTTTCCAAGACAAAGACACCTTCACCATGGAAAATATAACCTTATGGCACTATCACAGTGAATTTTTGAACTGATAAAGGATCTTAAACATGTAAAACTAAGTCCATTCCTAACACCCCTATAGACAATGTCTTTTACAAGTCTATCTTGAAGTTTTGATGAGGTTAGAGGGTATATAAATGAGGTCAAAGACTAAAATTTTGTATAGGTAATAGCTATGACATGAAGAGGCCCATAAAATATTAATCTTGGTCTGAGGGAAAAGGGAAGTGCCCTTTGTTTTGTCTCAGACAGAGGGCACTACCTTTGTGCATAAGCATGCAGTCTTTGGAAAGATGGGTAGTGAGATGAGACCAGAAGCCATGGAAACTCTTAAATAAGGTTTGAAATTTGGATAAAATACAATGAAACATGAAAAACACCTCACAGGATCAAGGATCTAAACAAAAAAAATTAGATGGTTAACTTTGTAGTCAAGCCTACTAGGCATGGTAAAGCCTAGTTCTCAAATGGGAGGCCTTTCATACTTATAAAATGAAAAATGGTTTCCAACCTATATATTCATGATTATGAGGTAAAAATAAATGTTTTTGAGCTTATGGAATGCAATATTTTTTAGTTTTATGGTCTAAACATCAAAAGTGACAGGCAAACATGTTAAACAAGGTGTAGGCCTAAGGCCAAATAGGGGGTCATCCACCATTTTAGCAAGAGATAAGTTTGGTGACCTATTTAAAAATTCCCATAAGGTCAAATAAGGGTAGGTAAAGTAATTTAAAGGTAGATAAAACCAAAATAAACCATTTTTTGGGTCTAAAAGCAACTCATGCATGCAGGAAAGAAGGAAAAGAGCTCGAATAGGTGACTTTGAAAGCTCATATCTTCTTGGAGGTTTTGCATGGGAGTACAAGGAATTTGAGGAAGTTAATAGGATCTTTGAAGATTATATTTTGATAATTTTTTATTTTGGTGGACGTTTTATATTTAAGAACCAACCTTAAGACCAAAAATAGGCCTAAACCCCTACTAAACCCTCATCTAGGACCAGTTTGAAGAAATGGAATTGGAGATGAAATAAAATGGCATATTTAGACTATGAAACCTATTTAATTTTGAATAGGAATCACTCAATATATTTCCCATGCCAACTAATTATACAGACTTGTATGGATGATGGCAAAAATAGACTTTTTCTCACTATTTTGTGTGTTTTTTAGGTTGTAGGAAGTTTCAAGAGATTAAAATCACATGGATGGAAAGATTGAGACTTAAGATAACTCCCCATGTTTCATTCCTTGAAAATTTTCCTAATTTTCTCAAACAAGTCCTTCAACTCAGCCACTCAAAACTAGCCTAATGCACTAGCTAGTGAGGGGTGAAAATCTTCAATTGAACTAATTTTAAAGCTTGCCTAATTATTCCAAGGCCATGTATGGTCTTGAAACTTGTCATTAAACCTCTCCCATGTATTTTCATGGGAAAATAATTCTAAATTTGAGGCCAAGTGTGTAGGGTGCATGGAAGAGCAATTTTTTGGACAACAGATGATGATGGATCACTTTTAGAGGTTTCCAAAGGATCAAGTATGAAACTAATGCATGGATAAACATGTATGATAGTCTCCCATTCCATTAAAATCATTATAATTGATCCCTATTAGTTATAGTATGTTCAAATATGCCCAATCATGAAGGCAATTTTTCTATGCAAAAGGATGAGTTTTGTGCCATTTTACAAGACTTTGATGACTTGGATTGACATTTGTAATTCATGAACTTGCATGTTTCAACCCATTTACTCTTATCATACATTGATAAATTATTTTATCATCTTTACAAGTTTCCTTGTGACCCTTGGACTTCTCTCTCTCTCTCTCTCTCTCTCTCTCTCTCTCTCTCTCTCTCTCTCTCTCTATATATATATATATATATATATATATATATATATATATATATATATATATATATATATATATATATATATATATAAGACATAGCCATTTTGGCATTGTAGGGGATGATCCAACTGAGTATGGTGAATCCCTACTCATTTTTATACCTTTTGATCAATAAAATGACTAAGTGTTACCTCTTCATGACTTTTCATAAGTGATTTCCACTTTAATGATGAATCTTGTTTAGTGAAGACTATAGATTCCTAGCATTTGGTTTCATTCTTTCACCTTGTTTGCAGTCGGAAAACTTCTTCTTGTAGGGCATGTGAAGTGTTTTAGAAGATGTGAAATGTTGAGTGAGTTAGTATTTTTATTAGCTCCATTAAAGGCCTCTTGTTTATTCCTCCTAGATTTTCACATTCATCTATGACCTCACAATATAACATTGATGTGAGAAGAGGAAGATTGAAGGAGTGTATGTTTTAGTTTGTTTCTTGGTCTCAAGTGTAGAATGAAATTAGTTGGAAGTCATAAAATTGATTTGGTGTATCACCACCTTAGTTTAGATTTTCTTTCAGTTATTTTTCTCCCTTTTCATCCCAAGGTTTAGTTTTAGGTTCAATCTTAAGTGGTACATCAAGGAAGCTAGCCCTATCTAGAGACTCACCTTATTCCTTAGGCTGCCTACAAGCTTAGATGTGATTCCATTGTGCCACTTAGATGAGGATATATTTTCATCTCCTCAAAGGTTGTAAATATAAGTGAAAACAATTTTCGGCATGCCTGATGGGACTCTTGTTCCAAAAGTTGGAGGATTTTTGGTGTTGTCCTTCAACACATCAGCCTTTAGAGGCATCTTTTCAAGCATCAATGACAAATACAAAGACATATCAATTGTCAATCAGCCCAGGTTATCCTTTGAAGTTTGATGGTAACATATTTCTTTGTGTTCTTGATTTCAATGAAGATTCATGGCTATTTTTGGTGTTGAGATTTGTCTTACACAAGTTGGTGAGACATATCCATCTTGTCCCATTCCCTCTCAATATGAATAGGTTCTTGGTCAACCTTGTTATGATCATTATCAATCCCAATATGAACATATTCATCCCTATCATGAGATGTATCAGTATTATAACCAGCCTTCTCAATGTTTTACCCCTCCTAGTCAACCTAGTCCTTTGTCTAATCAACCCATTTCCACCTTCAAGTAATCACTTTTGGGCTATGAGAGATACATATTGGATCTTGACACACAAAGAGGATGTGGTATAGAAGTTTCTAATCATGTCATTCAAAAGGTAAGAGATGCATTGGATTTGGTCAAGAGAGAATGGGTACCTATTGAGAGAGCCAATTGGAAAAGGCTCACAAGTGAGATGTTTGATGTGAGTGGTTTAGTCTCTTCCTTAGAGGATAGGCTAGAAGTTCATGAAAGGTAACCCCACCATACCTAATAGCCTTCATATCCATTTCCCTAAGTTCCTTATCAACCATACATGACCCCTACTCATGAGACAAATCAAGTCTATCAAAGTCATCCTTTTCCCATTCAATTGGAGGAGAGAGTTGAAAAGACAAATATTATATTTGATGAAAATATTGATAGGCAAATTGAGTTAGCAAATATGTATATGCAACAGTCCATGTTGGCAACAAAGGAAGTGGAGTTCAAACCCTCATTGCCCTCTCACATTGCATCCCCACCACCTCAAAAGGAGACTCATAATTCCAATGTCCTAAGTTAGAGTAAGATAGTGGAGTCATGGGGAAAGAAGGAGGAGAAAAATCTTGATCAAGACTATGAAATTGAGAAGACATCTAATCTTAATATCCTAAGCTAGAGAAAACTAGTAGAGTCATGGGGAAAGAAAGAACATGGAAGCATTGTCAAAGAATGTGAAGTGGAAAATGGAGTTGATCTTTTACAAGCCCCTCCCACCATTCCTCAAGAAGCTTCTTGTGTTCCATGGTAGCTCTCATGCACTCCTTATCCTCATGATGATTCCTATGAGCTTCAAGAGAGACTTTTCTAAGAGAACTTATCCAAGCAAATAGAAGAGCTAGAGACAAAAATGAAGATCTAAGTCAAGGTGTGATGGAAGTTTTAGACTAAAGAGAAGATCCTATGTCTAAACACACCCCATTTCCTCTTCCTTAAGAGCTTCCCAAAGAGTCTCTTACCTTGCATTCTCAATCTGACTTTGAGATCTATATTCCACGTCCACCAACTAATTCATCTTGTTCTTACCCCATCACCCTTTGCCTTGATGGACCTATGGTATGGGAACCAAAGGAGGATCAGTTGGTTGGTAAAGAAAGAGAACTCTTGCTTGAATAAAACCTACCTTCTTGGCAGCCTCATTGGGATAGATCACATGATTTCAATATGCCTAGTCCCGGCATCACCATGAAGGAGGTTGAAGATCTTCCAGCCCTTGACAAAAGAGATCAAATTATGACAGTTGAATTTTATTTTGAAATCCCCCAAGAGGTCTCAAGTGATGAAGAGAAGGTAAGTCCGTGTGTTGAATATCTTTACTTTTTTGATAATGAAAAATGTTTTCTTTGTGTTGAATAACCTATCTTGAGAGAGGAAAATGAAGAGATATATGATTAATTCATGGCTGATAAAGAAGACCTCATGAGCAATTATGAGGAGGATATCACCATAGGGACTCCCCTTGGTGAACAAAAAGACAAGTCACAAGTTTTTACCTCCATATCTAAAGTAGAATGTGTTATCAAAAAGGGAGAACACTTTGAATCCATCCCTCAAGAAGTGAAAGTCTTGGGAGAGTCTCGTGAGACTAGGGTAAAGGAAATATCCCTTGAAGATGATTTGATCAAAGATGAAGAAGAGGTGATTTATTGTGTGGAGATTTCAAATTGGGTTAATGAGGAATGATGTCTTCCCTTTTCCAAAGAGGAAGAAATGATCATAAACTCTTTCATCACTTTGAAAGATATCATGGATATACATGGAAAAGTTCTTAATCAATATCTAGATGACTTCTTTGAAGTCATTGGGGTAGGTTATAATCCTCTTCAAGGAAGCTATAAGCTGGTCAAAGATGGAGAAGGTAGCATTGGTATACAAGTAAATATGCAAAGGAAAAGCATTCTTTCAAATCTATCCTTTCAAGAATCATATGCATTTGATGATGACATGCATGAAATCATCAAGATGGGATATCAATCTCTAAACCAGTTTGGAGAAACACGTCATCTCTTGAAGGATGAGATAAGTTCCTATTGGCCTCAATATTCTAAATAACAAGGAACCAATTCTCTTGAATCCATGCCTACTAAGGAGATACAAGTTGACTATGAAATGAAGAGTGGGCAGAAACATGAAGTGTGTGAACATGTTCAAGAGGAATATATCTAAATTTGAGACCTATTTAAGGATGACCTACTTGAGATCAGATCAAATGAAGTGCCAAGGAAGAGGTATAGTCCATAAAACACTCAATTCAAAGAGAAGCATGATTGACACTATGTTTCATCTCACCATGAAGATGATTTAAGAAGTTTTCCTTTTGATCCTAGAAAGGAGGTATGTTTAGTTTCAAGTTGTGCATAATAGGTGGTTTCCTTGTTTCCCCTAAGTGCTTGGAGCACATGTGTGTCTTGTTGTGTGTGTGTCTTTTGCTTTATGTGGTTGAAGTAATCTTAGGTTTTTTGTCTTGGTCAATTTTATGGTCAAGATTTTCTTATTTGTCACAGTCTTTAGATGAATCCATAATCCCAATGGATTAATAAGGCTACAGGTCTAGTTAGTATAGCAGGCATACTACCCCTATGAGTCACCAATTTGTCCACCAAATTTGAATTTTAGGTCAAATTAGGACACCCCTAGTAAAAAAAATTATTTTTAGGCATATAAGGGGGTATAATGTATTTCCATGAGGTGTTTTATAGGTCATTTGATGTCAATTAATGTTGTATTATCTTTGGTCAATTTGTTTCTAGGTCCATTTATCATATTGAGTAATTATAAGGGTAAAAAATAATGCATTTAATGATTTGTATGGGTTTATTGTGAAATTTGAAAGTGTAAAAACATGATTTCATATCCCATGTGTCCCTATAAGTCTTAATAAACTGACATAACTAAAAATATTATAGGTTGTTTAGGGAAAAACTAGTTTTCTTAAAGAAATGAAAGCAAATGGCACTTGTACAGCTTCCTTGGGTAAGTGTGCCACTTGGAAAAGGATAAAATGTGACTATTAACCTTCCCCATCATCAAAAACATATTTTTTTATCTAAAATTTAATGCTCAAAATCATTAAATCTCTTTTTCACCCTTTTTGGCATAGAGAAGTGACTTGCAGGTTCTTGCTTAGTAGGGTTACCACAAGGGGTTTCAAGAAAAATGATCTTTGGAGAATATTATAAACTTATAGACATATGTTTTAATATAAATAAGTTTTATAATGATCAATTGTGCTTTATGAATCATCTATTTGAAGTTGACTGTTCAAAATTGCCTACTAATTTGTAAACCCTCTAGGTTCTGCTTTGGTTTAGGAGATTTCATGCAACCTAGTTGTTGATATTTCTTCCAAATCATGTTTAATTACTTATCAAATTATCCCCACACTTTTTTTCATGTTTAATGATGTTTTTATATGATAGTCACCTCAAGTTGTAGGAAGATATAAATTTCTAAGTTACGGGCAGTTTTCACTATTTCCAAGAGTTTTACGCTTTGTCAATGGCTTCATATGATTGTGATAGGTTATTTAAAATTTATTAAATGTCTTATTTGTCTCCTCCTCTTTCAATACCATTATCTAATACAATATTTCCATGAAGTTACAGTCATGAGAAAAAGATATAAATAGTCTACCATTAACATGCTCATCCACACGTGTTTACAAGAAATTTTATGTTGAAAACAAGATATATTGACTTGAACCAAGTATTCATAAGTTATATAAAAACCATTTTCACATTAGAGGTATTTTTCGATTTTTCATGAAGTTTTTCCTCATGTGTATTGTTCTAATTCTGCCCACTACCTACTTATAGTCCTCATGCACCTTCAGGACCCCACAAGATAGGTTATTGAAAATCAAGTGTGAAGTCCTCAAGAAATACTTGATAGTGAAATTTATATTTTATAAAATTTTATATAGTAATAAAATGAATACAAAGTATCAAATGCAATGAGCCTTATATGAAAATACTATAGTTGTTGCCTATATAGGAGGATGGTCACCTACAGGTGACACTACAAGGGACTGAGGCACTAAATTGAGTATTAAAGCATGTGTTATAACCCTTATTAGAAGACTTATATGTTTAAAGGATATTAATATAGGTGTTTGAAGTGATAGATAGTTATACAAAGTTCAAAACCACACTCCAAGATAGTGACTGCAGTTTTAGGGCACCAATCCCTAAACTGAGCAAACAGAGCTCCAGGAGGTTTTTGTAGACCTTTTCAAACATACCTATTAAGGTATTAAATGAATATTAAGTATTGTTTCATGTAGAAATTATATATTACAAGAATTATACCATGAATAAATGACAATGGAGGAATGTAGATTAGTCTTCGAGGGATTCAAAAGCATACTTTTATGCACTGTGAGTAGATAGTGATATCTATAATTTCAAGCTCAAAAGGAGACTTTATTCACCCAAGGTTACAACTTGATATTGATAACATATTGAGATGGTTTAATTTATTTCAAATATCACCAAGGAATCAAGATACCATTTGGAGGAAGGTAACTCATCATTTTTACCTCCTAAACTCACCCTTAGTCCATACACTGAGGAAAATGGAACCTACAACAGGGTATAGCAAATAGTGACCAAATCATGATGTTTTGATTATGTTTGAGTGTATTAAAGGTATATATAAACATAAAAAAGTGTTTTTTTTCCTTAAAGGATCAAATAAGGGTGTTTAATCACCTTAACCAAGCCTAGTAGGAGCTAAATAACCTATAGTTAGTTGACTATGACTGAGATAGTGAAGTAGACAATGAGCAAAATAGTAGTGTTTTGGTGTATGATTGGTCTAAACATGATCTAAAATGAGCCATATCAATTTAAATTTAACCTAATAAAATTATATGAGGTTTTTATCACCCTTTTTAATCTATATTATACAAATCATACCTACAACTTTAGTCGAAGGTAGGGTACAATCAAGGTCATCTCATGCTCAGTCAGGGTTATACAGGGATTCAAGGGAAGTATGGAAAATATGTGGAAATTAAAAATTATATACAATAATGAAACACACTAATATTAATCACCATGTCATATATAGGCCCTCGCAGTGATCTATCAAGCAAAGGGAAGGCACTTCCAGGTGCAAAGCACAGTCAAGGTTTGGAGGTCAGTCTTAAGAGTTCAAGTAAGGAAGAAGCATAAAAATATGAATATGTTTAAAAGATAAAAAAAAATTCACCATGGAAAATATAACATTATGTCACTATCATAGTGAATTTTTGAACTAAGAAAGGATCCTAAACATGTGAAATTGAATCCATTCCTAACACCCTTGCAGACAGTGTCTTTTACAAGTCTGTCTTGAATTTTTGATGACGTTGGAGGGTCTATACATGAGTTAAAATATTAAAATTTTGTAGAGGTAATATTTATGACATGAATATTCCCATAAAATATTAATCTTGGTCTAATTTAATAGGGGAGTGCCCTCTATTTTGTCTCAAATAGAGGGCACTCCCTTTGTGCATAAGCATGCAGTCTTTAGAGAGATGGGTAGTGAGATGAGACCAGAAGCCATGGAAACTCTTAAAGAAGGTTTGAAATTTATATTAAATATAAGGTAACATGGAAAACACCTCACAAGATCAAGGATATAAACAAAATGTTTTAGATGGTTAACTTTGCAGTCAAGCCTACTAGGCATGGTAAAGCCTAGTTCCCAAATGGGAGGCCTTTCACACTTATAACATGAAACATGGTTACCAACCTATATATGAATGATTATAAGGTCAAAAAAAAGGTTTTTGAGCTTATGTAATGAAATAATTTAAATTTTTATGGTCTAAACATCAAAAGTGGCAGGCAAACCTATTAAACAAGGTGTAGGTTTAAGGCCAAATAGGGGGTCATCCACCATTTTAGCAATAGATAAGCTTGGTGACATATTGAAACATGCCCATAAGGTCAAATAAGAGTATTTTAAGTCATTTAAAGGTATATAAAACCAAAATAAACCATTTTTTGGGTCCAAAGCAACTCATGCATGCAGGAATGAAGGAAAAGAGCTCGAATAGGTGACTTTGAAAGCTCATATCTTCTTAGAGGTTTTGAATGGGATTATATGGAATTTGGTGAAGTTAACGGGGTATATAAATATCATATTTTCATAATTTTTTGGTAATTTATGTTGTATCTTTATGAACCAACCTTAAGAGCAAAAATAGGCCTAAAACCCTATTAAACCCTCAGCCAGGACTAGTTTGAAGAAATGGAATTAGAGATGAAATCAAATGGCATATTTGGACTATGAAAAATTTTATAGGTTTAATAAGACTCACTCAATCTCTTTCCCATGCTAAATATTTATATGGACTTATACGGATGAGGGTAGAAATAGATTTTTTCTCACTATTTTGTGTGTTTTACAAGTTGTAAGAAGTTTTAAGAGATGAAAACCACATGGATGAAAATAGTGAGAATTAATATAAATAATAATTTAATTTTAATTCCTTTAAAATGTTCCTAAGTTTCTTAAATAGGTTCCTCAACTTAGCCAGTCAAAATTGGCCTAATGCACTAGCTAGTGAGAGGGGTGAAAAGCTTCACTTAAACTGATTTTAAAGATTGAATGATACTTCCAAGGCCATGTAAGGTCTTAAAACTTGTCATTAAACCTCTCCCATGGATTTACATGGGAAAATAATGATAAATTTGAGGATAAATGTGTAGGGTACATGGAAGAGTAGTTTTGTGGATAGCAGATGATGATGGCTCACTTTCAGAGGTTTCTAGAGGATCAAGCATGCAACCAATGCATGGAGAGGCATGTTTGAGAGTCTCCCATTCCATTTCAATTGTTTTACATACTACCCATTAGTTATAGGATGTTCAAAAGGCCCAATCATGAAGGCATGTTTTCTATGCAAAAAGATGAGTTTTGTGCCACTTTACAAAACTTTGATGACTTGGATTGACATTTGTAATTCATTACCTTGAATTGTTTGACCCATATCCTCTTATCATGCATGGATAACTTATTTTTTCATCTTTACAAGTGTCCTTGTGACCCTTGGACTTCTCTTCTTCTCTCTCTCTCAAACTCTATAAGAGTTAGCTATTTTGGAATTATAGGGGATGTTCCACTTGAGTATGGTCAATCCTTGATAATTTGTATAACTTTTTATCAATAAAATGAATAATTTTTACCTCTTCATGATTGTTCATAAGTGTGTTCCACTTTAATGATGAATCTTGTTTAGTGAAGACTATGGATTCCTAGCATGTGGTCTCATTCTTTCACCTTATTTTCAGTTGGAAAACTTCTTGTAGGGTATGTGAAGTGTTTTAGGAGATGCTAAATGTTGAATGAGTTAGTATTTTCATTAGTGTCATTCAATTCCTCTTGTCTAGTCCTTCTAGCTTTGCACATTCATCCATGACCTCACAATGTAACATTGATCTAAGAAGAGGAAGATTGAAGGAGTGTATGTTTTAGTTTGTTTTTTGGACTCAAGTTTAGAATGGAATTAGTTGGAATTCATCAAATTGATTTGGCCTATCACTTAGTTTATATTTGATTTCAGTTATCTCTCTCTCCCTTTTCACCCCCAAGTTTAGTTGTAGGTTCAATCTTAAGTGGTACATCAAGGGAGTTAGCCCTATCGAGAGACTCACCTCATTCCTTAGGCTACCCACAAGATCTATAAAGGTGATTACATTATGCCACTTGGATGAGGATAGATTTGCATCTTCTCAAAAGGTGCAAATCCAAGTGACAACAAAAATATTGAAACATAATTTGCTAAGTGTCAACCAGATGTGTGACAATGAAAATAAGGTCATATTTAATTTAGAAGGTTGTAAGTTAAGGAGATATGGAAGATTAGTTGTAGAATGGAAAAGAACAAAAAGCAATATCTATAATCTTAGTGAAGTGAATGGTGATAGTTGTCTAATAGGAAAGGTTGATGAGAGTGGGTTATGGCATATAAGAATGGGTCATGTCAACTTTTATAACCTAGTAAAAGTGAGCTCAAATAAGTGTGTTATACACATGCCTAAGATAACCAAACCTAAAGACACCACTTGTAAGGAGTGTTATCAAGGCAAGCAAACAAGGTTTGAATTTCAAACAAAGAAGTATTCAACTACAAAGCCTCTAGAATTAGTTCATATTGATCTTTGTGGTCCTAATAAGACAAGAGGATCTAAAGGAGAAGGATACTTCATGTTTCTAATAGATGATTAATCAAGAATGACATGGGTAACCTTTTTGAAGGACAAGTCTCACGCATTTGAAAGATTCAATATCTTTAGGGCCATGGTAGGGATGAGATTGGATGAAAAATCAAATGCTTAAGATATAATAGAGGTGGTGAATTCACTTCAAATGAGTTCATAGGATATTGTGAAAAACATCAAATCAAAAGGCATTACTCTACAGTAAGGACTCCATAGTAGAATGGATTTGTTGAAAGAAAGAACAAAATAATCAAGGAGATGGCTAGAATAATGCTACAAGAGGCCAAGTTACCTAATGGATACTAAAGAGAAGTAGTATAAAAATCAGTATATATCTTGGATAGAGTTCAATTGAGGGTAAACAATGATAAAACCCCCTATGAAGTATGGTATGGAAAACCTACCTTTGTTAAGTATTTTAGAGTTTTGGGTAGCAAATGTTATATTAGGAGAAAAAAAATATCATTGGGAAGTTCTGAATCAAGATGTGATGAAGGAATATTTCTTGGTTGATCCACCCAAAGCAAAGCCTACATATATTACAACAAAAGGCTATATAAGATTGTATAGAGTATCAATGTCAAGGTTGATGAAGGCTTGAAACATGTTAAACCTAATAGAAACATTTGTGAATAAGAATCAAAGTCTAAATATGAATTAGCTAATGAAGAACGTGAGGAAGTAAATAAAAAGCCACTTGCAAGATTATTTTAAAAGGATCATCCTATAGAATAGATCACTGGTAATAAAAATGAAGGAATTTAGATAATAAGAAGAGTTGTAATGAAAAAATATCAAGTAAGTTTTTCTCTAATATCTGAAATTGAGCCTAAAAACTATGTTGAAGCTAGCAAGAAAGAAAATTGGCTAAAATCCATGGAAGAAGAACTAAGCCAAATTGAGAAAAAAAACTTGAAAATTAGTTCCAAGACCTTAAAATAAGAATGTAATAGGTACAAAGTGGGTCTTTAGAAACAAACTCAATTAGGATGGAACTGTTATAAGGAATAAGGCTAGATTGGTGTGCAAAGGATATGCACAAGTTGAAGGCATAGATTTTGAGGAAACATTTGCTCCAATTGCTAGATTAGAATCCATAAGAATGTTTCTAGAATTCTCTATTTATAAGAAATTTAAATTCTATCAAATGGATGCTAAGTTTACTTTCTTGAATGGGAACCTAGAAGAGGAAGTCTACATAGAATAACCTGAAGGTTTTCAACTATCAGAAGAAGAAGATTATGTTTGTAGACTGAAGAAAGCTCTGTATGGTCCAAAACATGCACCTAGATCATGGTATTCAAGATTAGACCAGGACCTACAACAATAAGGATTCAATAAAGGATGTGTAAATAATAATGTGTACTTCAAATCAGAAGGTGAGCATATGTTAATTGTTGTTGTATATGTAGATGATAACATTTTTAGTGGTAGTAACAACAGAATGTGTAAAGAATTTTACTCAAATTCAAAATGAGTTTGAGATGTCTATGCTTGGAGAACTTTATTTATTCCTTGGTCTCCAAATATCATAAACTGATGAAGGGACATTTATATCTCAAACCAAGTATGCTAACGAAATGCTCAATAAGTTTGGAATGGAAGATACCAAAATAGTAGGTACTCCCATGATAATTGGATGTAAGTTGAGAAAAAAATATGAGTCCCTTAATGCAAATCAAACTTTTTATAGATAAATTATAGGTAGTTTGTTATACCTAACTACATCAAGACTAGATATCATGCAAGCAGTGTGCATGGTTTCAATATTTCAAGTTGCTCCCAAAGAATCACATGTCAATGCAATGAAAAGAATATTTAGATATATCAAGAGTACAATTTACTATGGCCTATTGTATCCAAAAGATGAAGATTTCACTTTGATAGCATATATAGATGTTGATTGGGTAGGAAGTGTGGATGATAGAAGAAGCACTAGTGGTGCATTTTTCCTTAGAAACAAACTTGTTTCATGGCTGAGCAAAAAGCAAGAGTCAGTTACTCTTTCTACAATTGAATCAGAGTATGTTACAGCAGTGGCATGTTAAACTCAAGTCATGTGGATGAAGCAAACACTTAAAGATATCAAGGTAGAATACAAATCACCTATCTCTAATCTTTGTGATAATTCAAGTGCTATAAATATTTAAAAGAATCCAGTGATGGATTTTAGAACTAAGAACATATCAATCAAGTATCACTTCTTAAGAGAAAAGGTTGTAGATCAAGAGGTCATAATGGACTATGTGTCAACATAGGATCAAATTGTATGCATATTCACCAAACCTCTTACCAAGAAATAAATTGAGTATCTAATACATAAATTGGGAGTGATTGCTCCTACATCACACCACTAGATCTCAGTAATAGGGCATGGGTCTAGGGGAATGATCACAAAATCTTTGTTAATACATGGAAGAAGAGAGAAAAGGCAAAGTAGGTATGCATATTTTTACAAATTTCTAATGAGTTGATGGTTTTAGATTCTTTGGAAAACTCCTTTATCTAATAAAGGGGGAGAAAATTTTGGACAAATAGTGAGGAAGTTGAAGTCCCTTTGCCATTGATGTCAAAGGGGGAGAAAAAGTGAAAATGCTCTCTATAAAAAAATTTGTGTCTATCAAATGAGAAAATCATGTGTCCAAGGTGTGTTTAGGCAAATTTTCCATTGCCTAAGGGGGATAAAGTTTGGTATGAATAGCTTCAACTCACATTCATCATAAGCCAATGCAAGTACAATCAATGCTATAAAAGGAGCAAAGCATTGATTTTGCCATCAATGATAAAAGGGGATATTTTTGGCAATATGATTGTCATTAATGTCAAAAGGGAGATAGTTAGCATTATTGATGTCATTAATGTCAAAAGGATTAGGTAAGATTGATGGAGAGAAGAACATGTTTTACAATTGCACAGTGCAAAGTTGTCATGCTTTTACAAAGATCGTTTATGGACCATTCGCAAATCAACTGATAGAAGATCCATTATGGGTTTTTCAATTGCATCTCATATGTATGGTTTACAGGTTTAGATGAAGAGAAATGAGCCTAGAAATGATTTATTTTAGCTTTCAGCCATTACTAGGGTTTCTCAAGAAAACCTTATGGGTTTTAGTCATGGCATTCACAAGCACTTCTATTTATGTTGACTAGATATAGGCAAGAACTGGTTTCTTAATTCATAACTTAATTCTTCCTCATCATTATGTAACTAGCCCCTTCAACCTAGCAATTACTAGCTTGGAGCAGTGATCAAAGACTTTAATATTCTTGAGTCCTTGACTTAATATTTATCCAAGTTTTGATAAATGTGTAACGCTTAATCTTACGATGAATATTCAATTATGTGCAGTGAAGTTAATATGTCAAAGGTACCTAAGAGTGAACATGCAAGTACCAAGTGTCACAAGCATGGGGACTAAAAATGTGCAAAAGGCATGCAAGAGTGCCAAGTGTCATAAGTGTGAGTATTGATAATGTACAAAAGGAACATGAGAGTTCCAAGTGTCACAAGCATGAGGACTAATAGTAAAGTGATCAGAAGGCACATGAGAGTGCCAAGTGTCCTAATCTTGGTAAACTGAGACAAGGATCTAATGGTGAGCATGTGATTATGTAATGAAGATCAATGGAGTGTGTATGATGTTTAGTGAGTTAAATACCAAGCTAATTTGAGGTGATCAATGGTGCATATGTATTCCAATATATTAGGAAGTAGTGAGATGAGATCAAGTGCTCAATGTTTAATGATAGATAGAGGTAAAGTCTATGCTAATTTTAAGATCTAATGGCACATGGGAGCTTAGATCAAAAGATCAATGGATGTGTTTTAAATTTGAAATGTTAAAGGTCAAAATCTCACAAAGATCTAATGGAGTGCATGAGCCTATTAGAGCTTGATCTAATGGTTGCATTTTAAATTTGGGATAATTGAGTGAGGATAATTGGTTCATGGTGCAAAACTTAAGATCAATAGTCGGTATTTAAATATTTTTTCATCACAATGGTCAATCGATGGAAAATTTAGGAAAGATGCATTATATGACATAGAGAATGATATAGATCATTATGATCAATCAAAATTATGTAATATGGCATGTGCATCAAAACTAGAGCCTGATATATGCTAAATATAGTAAAAAATATAGAATCATGGCAGTGATGTGTGAATTCAAGAAGTGAAAAACTTGTCATTAAAGGAATATGAACTAAGTTCCAAAAATGGAGCATGATGTGTTAATGACCAAGTGTGAACACAAAGAAGATGTGAGACATAGATCAATGCATATATGCATCATCTAGGATATACATTTAATGTGTGAAAAAGAGTAGAACTAAGGGACAGAGAGGAAGAGAGATGCAAAAAAAAATATGAGTAGTTAAAAAATAGGTCTATAACATAGAATTGAATTCATTATTGAATCAATTTTATAATATGGATTTGTAGCTCCATAATAGATCTAATTGGTGGGTGCCATCAGAAAAGTTGAGTTCGTCTTCAGTTATGGACTAGGTGTTTCCTTAGAATAAGTGCTCTTAAATCAGAGGATTAGTGTCTCTTTATGGTCAGTGCCCTTAAACATTTAACCAGTGAGGTTTTGATTTTGAGGTTGGATTAGAACAGTAGATTCTAGCAGCTATTGTCACCATGTTTTTTCCCATATTGGGTTTTTCATGTATACTGAGTGTTGTGTCAATTTGTGTGTGTGATATTTGCATATAAATTTTAATTTGCATTAAAAGTATTAAAGTAATAATTTTAATCAATCTACTAATTCACCCCCCTCTTAGTAGATAGTTGTGTTCCAACACTCTGCTTTGATGCTATTCCCTTGAGTGCAAAGTAGTTTTATCTTGTGTACAACAAGCTAGACCTTGGTTAGCTATGATAAGAGAGTCGATAATTGATTCTATTATGACATCACTTGGTCACCTAGGACTTGGGTGACTAATGTAAGGTAAGTATTATCAATGAGTTGGTGTGCATTGGTGAATCAAAGGTGTAGATATACATTATCCTCCCAAAGTTGTAAGACTTCTTACTTTAAGGTTGAAGCCTTTTGTGCAATCGATTCTTGAAATATAGTTACACCTTTAATTTTCTTAGTGATCAAAACCTGAGAAACATCTAGAGATGATTCATGCACTATTGTATCTAGAGCCATAGTTGAAGTCACATTTATCATAGGTGCCTTCTTGATATACACTATGGGAAGAGAAAAGGTTTTGCAATGCATGTATGATGTAGGGACATCCCATAGCCATTGGATAAATATTTGAGTCCTGAGTTAAGATGCCTCCTCATGTATACCTCCCTTAGTAAATTTTGAGCCTTTAAATATTAACCTTAGATAATGGGTCTCAATTATTCCCACTATTTTTGTGGTCTCTATTGATTCTTTTGTTATGACTTCTAGCTATGTTGTGTGCTCTACTTCTAGCTTGGCTTTTACTTCCATATCAACTTTATATTTAGATTCTAACTAAGCCTTAACTTTGACATCTACTTTAGCCTTTAATTAGCTTCTGCCTCACCCTTACCTTTGGTAGCCTACTCCTTATCCTGTCTATTGGCCTATTTCTTTTGGGTGCGCAACACTTCTTCATCCTTTTGCTCATCTTGAGACTTTGTGACTGCCTTTGTTTTATCTTTCTTCCATTATACTGGATGTGCTTCTTGATTATCTTTTTATTTATGCTTCCTTACTTCTTATTTCTTCTTTGCCTTTGTTTCTTTAGATCTTTTCTTTTTTTCCTCAACTTCATTGGCTTTTTCCTACGTTCCTCTTCTTCTACCTATTGCTTCTATTGTTATTATTCTTTGGTAGCCTTACACTTTGACTTCTCCTTATTTTTCTTCTTCTCTATCCTTTAAGCTTCATTCTTAGCTTCCTTCTGCACCTTTGCTTCCTCTTCTTGTTCTTTAACAACTTGTCCTTGCACTCTAACATCCATTTTCTCAGTGGGATGCTCAAGTTATGATGAGTTGGTTTCTTCAGGTTCATTTATAAGAATTGGTGAATTGAGTCATATGATTGATGGTGAATATTTTAAAGATGATTAATCAATTATAATGCTTCCATGTACGCCAACCTTATTCTTCAAAGATGGAGGAGGAGAGAGAGTATTCTTTTATTTATTTATATCCTATACCATCTCAAGAGTTTATTGATGGGGTCCTTAATCTTGTTCTATTTTAACATACTTTAATAGATCTGCAAAGGACACCATTTGATCCTTAATTGTTAGAGATCATCTGGGCATAGAATAGGTTTGTACCTTGCATGATATGGCCATTGGTAGACTTTATTATAATGGAAAGTATGTTTCTTGTGTATCGAAAGATCCTACAACTGGATCTATTTTAAAATGTTCCATTTAAAATCAATAGCACCTTTTTTCCTACCCAATAATGTCTACTATGATCGAAGGAGGAGGTTGGGTAATAACAACCCATAAGTTTGGGCTCACCTAATTTATCACTTGAAAGGTGCATACTACTTTCCAATATAATATTCTTTCTCATCTTCTTATTCACAAGCCTCATTACTAATGTCTACGAGTATTGACTATAGGACTTCTTGTTCCTCTACACCTAACTTTGAAAAGTTGCATTCTGCAATGATTTTTAGAACATGCTTATTGTCCAACAAAGATTTGGTATCGTGTGTCCTCTTATTTGGTGGTGGTTGTGAAGCTCACCATTTTGGTGTTTTTCACTTACCGTTATCACCCTGTGTGTAGTTACTTTTATTTAGGGTGATGCATGAGCTTGAGATTATACATGTGAAGGCAAAGTTTGTTGTGTACCTAGGGGTATAGATTACAGAAGTTGTACTAATATGGAAAATAGGGATTTTGATCATGTAATTTTTTCCTTGGCATCCAACATGGTTATGAAAATTGGAAATGGAGTTTGTGTTACTCTAGGCAATTCATAAAATTTGATCTAAATCCTAATATGTAGCTTTGTAATCGATGCATGTTGCCCTAGATACTGTAAAACATCCTTAGGTACTCTTGGGTACGAGATGATCAAGGCTAGGATCTCAATATGCCATACATTAAAATTCCTTAACTGAGTATAGTACTACCCTATCTTAGTCCAAGCGATGTTATAAAATGTGGTGGCAAGATAAATTTTTCATCTAGGTCACTTGGCCCTTTGGTGATTTCCACTACATAAAACATAGGATCAAGACTAAAAATTGATATTGGAACTCCTATGATGTTTTGAAAATGACATTCTCAATGTTTTTAATGAGCTCTAAGGACAAAAAATTAGGCCAAATGAAATCATCATACATATGTATCAACTGATACACAATGTCAATGATGCCTTTAGTTATTTGTTTGACACTTTTGTTGGCTTTTCAAAAGTGTTTGGTAATGCAATAAAAATAATGCACATTGAATTATCTTCCATTATGTCAATAGGGATCCCCCTTCCTACCCTAGTATATTTATCCTTTGTATCTGAGTGAATGGTTGAAGACTTAGTTTTATAATGCATAAGAGATTTACCTTGAGTTGAAAGTCTTGTTGCCCTCACTATGGTCACGAGGTTGATGAATATGCTAACATATTGTGAAAGCTAAATTGCACCCTCATTATATCTACTGAGTTACATGAGCACCAACTCATCCAATTGTTTGAAGGTAGGTAGTTTGATGAGTCTCTCTATATCAAAGCTTCACAGAGGGTGTTGAATCATCAAGGCTCCTACTTATACTACTTTTGGTTGATTTGGGATAAAGATATTGGCTTCTATAGTGTCAATAAATTTGAAAGGGTCCAGATCATGGTATTTAGTTTTTTAAGTGTTAGGTCAATTCCCATTTCTTCCTTATATGCATCTATGAGTGGTATTAATAGTTGTGCATGATCCATGTTTGATAATGTAGATGGGATTGAATAATTTATTTGTATAGTAGTGATAATAATAAATTTGTGTACAATTAGCATAATTAGACATATATCGTAGAGCCATCTTATTTTCAATAGTGTGTAATGTCTCTATGTTATTTGCACCCCTTTTTATATACCTTTTTCTATGCAAATCCATATGATAAATTGATTTAAATGTGTTGAGTTGGTTACACATGATTTCACCTAAAAATTTAATATCAACTAGTTGTTGGTAATTAGATGTTTGAAATTATTTGTCATGAACCCTTTATTTACTTGACAATATTTGTTGATGTGATGCACCATATCTTCACCTTTCCACTTTCCTTTATTATAAAACCTTTCATTTTGACATTTGATCTACTTTGAGGAGTATGCAATCTTTTGAGTGGTTGTCATTAACAGTTTTAAATGACCATTGATTGTCCATTTTTTATACCCTGGGTATCAATGTTTCATTCTTTAAATTAATTAAATATCCTCATGTAACCATTGATGGTTGACTTTCCTTCATTTTGGCTTTGTTTACCTATCGCACACTATGACTTTGATATATAAAACTCTATTCTAATGTCCTATGATATAAATATTACCTTGTACAAACAAATGCAAACCTAAAACAAAAACTAAAAAAAACATTAATAAAAAATCTTAAACTACATGGTGCTACTCAACAACCTCTCTCATTTTTTAAGATAAATGGTAGATATTATTGATGGTAAGGCTTAAGCTTATATCCATTTACACATCTTGGTAGAATGGTTCCCTGAATATCTTATAAAATAAGTGTTCCCTACTGTGAAACATCATGAATGATATAAGGTCCTTCCATCTAATGCACAACTTACCTAGAAATGCTCTAAAATATTCTATCATATAGTAAGACTACTTGGTCTGGATAGAATTCTTTAGATCATAGGTTTTGATCATTCCATGATTTCTAACTTAGCTTGTTAACTTCCTACATCCATTATGTTTTTTGCCTATTTTTTTTCATTTTTATTAAATCCATCAACCTTGTCTGCAAAGAATCTCAATCCTCGAGCCTCATTATAGTAGCAATGCATAGACTAAGAACTATATATTCTAAGGGCATTATTGTCTCAAGTCCACAGACCAGCTAAAATGGGGTAACACTTATCGTATGTTTGTAATTTATTTTGTATACCTAGAGAATCATAGGAAGTTTATCCTCTCAATCATCCCATTATACATTGCATATCTTTGTTAACATATTGATCAATACTTTATTGGAAGCTTTAGCTTGTCCATTTTCTTGTGGATGATAAGCAATACTTTTATGGTGTGATATCATAAATTATTCTATGAGATTATTGATTGTATTATTTAGGAAGTGTGTTCCCCTATCACTGACCAATTTGATTGGACACCTAGACCTTATAATGATATTTTTATACAAAAACTTGGTTGTATCCTTGACACTACAACTTGGTGCTACAACATCTTCAACACATTTTGTAAAATAATCTATCATAGTCATGATATACCTTGCATGATTACACTTGCTTAGAGGATTGATAGGCCCCATAAAAAACTTGCATCCTTCTTGAGTCTCCACCACTTTTCCCAGCACTAAGAAAAGTTACAAGAGGGCATATTTGACTTGTCTAATTAGGACCACTAAGAATGAGATTTTCACTTGCACTTAGAGGACTTAGACTTGCTCTTGCATGTCCTCCATCAATTTCTCTAGCATGTCATGGATAGCTCATAGGACTAAGATTGGGTTTTAGGCTAGCTTCTCCCCTCCCATGGGAGTCCTCAACTTGGTGAGAGAGAATAGATACTATTGAGTTTGTCAAACCATAAGGTTTCCCCCTTATATAAATATTTTAGAGAAGATCCTCTAAATATTTCTTGCGATCAAATCCCCATTACATGTCTAGGTCACCCTACATTTTCATCTTTGGTGCTTGAGACACCATAGCCATACCCAAGGTTGGAGGAGGTGATGGTGGGATGACAGAGATGGTGGTGATAGGTGGAAGATGAGTTGGAAGGGGCATGGAGGAAGTGGAATGGATGAATGAGGAAATGAGTGGAGATGGAGGAGGCATGGGGTGTAAGGAAGAAAGATAAATAGGGAAGCCCAAGGGAACATCTTTGCCAACCACTAACTCTGAGTCATGTTAACCTGAGGGGATATGAATCTAGGGAGAGGGGCATTCTAGTAGAAAGAAGGATATAGACTGATTAAATCCTAATCCTTGGGTGCCTAGGATGAGGGAAAAGGGAGGCCAAGAAAAGACACAGGGAGCCATTGGGGGTGGTGCAAAGCAAGCAGTGGGAACCTAGAAATGAGGTTGAGTGGGAGCAATTGGTATGTTAATGAAAGGCCATGGATGCATTACCTTTTATTTCTTCCTTGGCCTCTTTATTGGGTTAGCTTGGGATATTATAGTTGATAGATCAGAGGTGGTATAAACCATGAGGGTTGATTGAGGTAGTTGTTGGACCATATAAGGCATCATTAAAATAGTCTTGTCTAGTTGAGCTATGCACATGGGTGTACTTATGATAGGAGTCATAACTATACTATATGGAGGCAAAGAAACCAAGGGCACATTGGAATGACCAACATGCAGATCGAGGAGGTCCCAAGTTGTGAAGTGGATGGGGAAGATGGGAAAGAAGAGGTGAGGGAACTAGGTAGGACTGAGGCCTGAGGCACTTGGGGGAATTATGGAGGAGGATAAATAGGGAACAAGGGATGAATCACCTGAGTGGATGGTAGGGGAGTTAGGAAATTGGGTGGTGCCATGAGAGGTTGTTGGAGAGTGGAGGGAGTGAGGGAAGGGACTTGTGTTGGTGTTAGTTTTTGGTCTCATTATAAACTAGTCTTTATGTGGATACTAATATCAAACCTTAGGGATTGTATGGCCTATGTTTGAGATAATAAATTTGAGCCACTTTGGGTTGGGTTGCACTGGACTAGACCAGTTGGGGCTAAGTTACTTGAACTAGAAGAGGTGATAGAGGATCTAAGGGTTAAGATGTATGAGGATCTCTCAAGGGAGAAGCTATCGAGACTCCTTATAGAATCCTTCTAGAGAGTTTTAATGGAGTTACCTTAACATCCTCTACATGTTGAACCATCAAATAAGGGGAAATATATAGCCTAGGATGAACCTTCTTCATTTTCTTATTCCTATAGGCCTCAATCCAAGCGATCACCTCTTGGTAATCAGTCAGATTAGAGTAGATATTATCATCCTCCTCAGGTTGGTGACCATAGTTAAGGTTGAGGCAGGTTGAGTATTTCTATAAGTGGGACCTAATGATGTCATAAGGGTCCATATATTAGTGCTTAGCTCTTCTTAGGGCCAAATATTCCCTCCTAGATACCATCTTCTATAATGTAAGGAAGGCATTGTACATATGGTGCTTGATAGTGATCAAAAGGGGTGGGTAGGCCTTATGATGATGATTAATGCAATACCCAAAGATGGCTTCCACCAACTGATACATAATTTCTTGATTTGATAGGTGATCTAGGACTTGGTAGGGTAAGTGAAGGGGATATTTGAGAACATTGTCCACCTGAATGATGGTATCCTCCTGATAGTACCAATAATCACCAATGGAAGCAAGGGAGTCCATGATTTCTTTTGACAATTGAGGCATGGATGCCTCATTTATGGCATTGTAAACCATCAGGTAGAATGACTCATAATTCTCCCTGATATTAATTTGATATTGGTGACCATATATCTTATATAAGAATACATGGACCATCAAGCCTCTAAGAACTCATGTAGGAAAGGCAGATGGCTTGAAGGTGAGTGTTCTGTAGACTATGTCCACTAGGTAGCTCATCATATATAAATTACCACCTCCCCATTCATCACCTATCATCTTAATCATGTCGAAGTTAATCACCCCTCCTAAGTCAAGGACCTACTCACCTTGAAGAATTATGTGGAGCATGGGAATCCAAAGGATGTTAACATGTAGGCAGTTACTATCCCCAAATAGTCGGTCAAATATGATCATCCCAATGTAAATTTATACCTTAAAATTATGAATGGCATATGTGTTCATTTTTATTTTGTTAACCCACCTTATATTGGGGTTCTTCGCCCAATCCTTTAGGACATCATGGATCTAGTGGGAGCTTGTTTAGGTGGTTGTGGTGATCGAGTCATAGGATAAAGTACACTCAAGGAGGTTGTAGTAAGATTTGAAGGTTGATCCCAAGATGTCAATCATCTAATGTTAGTTTTTTGTAGATCAGACCATGTTATGGATCACATCTTTCATCTACTTTGTTGTGTGTAACAATTTACCAAACAAGTTGGTGCAGGGGAAAATCTCCAGCTTAGTTGAAACTTTGTGTAGCCCACACTTTCTATAGGCCTGAAAATCATCTTCAAATTTGGCCTCATCCTCATCATCACTATCAGATGACTTGGGTACCAGATCAATAGCCTTAAATATTTCATTGTAGTACCTAAAGCACATCAAGCCATCTGAGAATAAGGTGTCTCAATACTCTATCTTAACTTTGGGGCTTGAGGATGAGGTATCCATTACAGTTGGGAGGGCTCTTGGTTACAAAGAAAACTAAGCAAAGGGGGAAAACACAAAGGGAATTGGTTAAAGCAAAAATCAAGGAATGGGTTCTTGAAAACTAAGAGCAATAACAATTAATGAGTTCATCTTAAGGCACTTATAGGTATATACATACATCTCCTACTTAAAAGGTGTTTGGCAGATCACTTGATGTGAATTCAAATTTAAGTTGGTGGCTCAATCCTCTCATTTATTTCCTAATCAAGAATTAAACTTAGAGATCTCAAATATACGTCACTTGTAAGATTTAGTGATTCTGACACAACATTTTAAATTGTCTAATCAGGGCCCATATTCCCATTCAATCAATTCCTAGAGTGTGATAGGCACACAACCATATCATCTTTGAGGCTTCCCAGGAAGCTTATGAATTGTGTCACATGTCCTTTGTTCATTGGCTTATGTTGAAATTGTCAACACCTAGGTGTGCTTACCTTTATATTCTTGGGAGAAATAGAATGTCATTTGGAAGATGTGTGGCATCTTTTGATTAGCCTTTTGACTCTGATTGTACTTCATTTTGACCATCTTGAGGCCTACTAAGATCTTGTTGAGTTGTAGAGCTAAAAGCTTCACCAAATGAGCGAATGCAAAAGTTGTATTTACACAGTCATTGATGTCGATCAGGAGTTGACCAGAGGCTGCCGACGTTGGTCACCTGTGCGTCTTGAAGTCTATTTTTGTGGGTTGAACAGATTGTTTGCATGAAAAGAATAACTATTGGTATTGAGTCCACATTTCTATTTTTGGCAGGACTAATTTGAACCTTTGATTAGGAGATATATCTAACGGTGGAGAATGCATAGCTCATGTATCCTAGTATTATATAATAGGATTAGATCTTCATAGCTTATTGAATAATACATGTAAATGTGAATCAATCCAAATGTTGGAGTTGGTGGTAATTGAGAGAGAAAACTCTTAAGGGAAAGAGATCTGTACATCTGAGAGGTGTGAGAAGAAAGAGATTTTTTCTGTGTATTTCCTTCTGGAAGAGTTTAATACAAGTTTTTTGAGTTGTTTCTTGTATCTCTTATTCTTTGTTGTTTCTGATTCTAGTTACTTATTCTTTCTAGTTTAATTTCTTATTTAGTTGCTTACACAAAAGTAATCAATTGTCTTGATAGATCTTAACAAGTGGTATCAGAGCATTGGGTTACTAACAGGTTGTATCAGATATGGTTAGTGTTTGTTGATTACAGGGCACTCACAGGGGTTTCTGATTGAGTGAGAGTAAAGCAATGGCAGAAAAAAGTAAACTTAGAATGGAGAAGTTTAATGGCAAGAATTACCAATTATGGAGGATGCAGATAGAAGATTATCTGTATCAAAAAGATCTATTCTTACCATTGGGTGGGGTTTCAAAGACGCCCATAGATATGGAAGATGAAGAAGGGAATGTTCTTGATAGAAAGGCTCTTGGATCTATAAGATTGAGTCTGGCATCTTTTGTGATATCCAACTTATCACAGGCAAAATCAACGGTAGAGTTAATGGATACGTAGCAAATTTATATGAAAAGCCCTCAACTTCAAATAAGGTATATCTTATGAAGCAATTATTTAATTTGCAAATGCAGGAAGGTAGATCTATATCTAATCATCTTAATGATTTCCATGAAACTGTAAATCAATTAAATTTAGTCAAAATAGTTTTTGATGATGAAATTAAGGCTCTTTTAATCTTATGTTCTTTACCTAAAAGTTGGCATAGTTTGGTAATGGTAGTTAGTAATACTGCATCTGCTTCAAATATCTTGAAAGTAGATGATGTTGTTAGTGTAATTTTGAATGAAAAAATTCACAAAAAAAGCACAGGGGAAACATCTGGTAATGCTTCAAGTTTTGAAAGCAGGGGAAGGCAAAGAAAGAAGGGCAAGCAAAGGAGATCAAGGTCTAAGTCAAATATGAGTAATAGATCTAAATCCAGAAATGGCAAAAATATAATCTGCTAGAATTGTGGAAAGAGAGGGTATGCAAAGAAAGATTGTTGGTTGAAAGTCAAAGAAGAAAATCAGCATGAAGGTAAAAAAGAAGCAAAAGTTACAAGTATTGTTGCACAAGATGATTTTACACTTTCTTTGGATAATAGAATAGAATCTTGGGTTGTAGATTTTGCTGCCTCTTTCCATGCAACTCAAATAGAGAATTTTTCAATGATTTTGTCCAGGGAGATTTTGGAAAAGTTTATTTAGGGGA
The DNA here is from genome assembly GCA_037957365.1 of Torreya grandis. Classification (NCBI taxonomy): domain Eukaryota; kingdom Viridiplantae; phylum Streptophyta; class Pinopsida; order Cupressales; family Taxaceae; genus Torreya; species Torreya grandis. Next base: position 1,673,706 of record JARHVA010000253.1, on the reverse strand, counting down.
TGATGAGCCTTGTAAAATTGTTGGCAAAGGAAAAGTGCAGCTGAAATTGTAGAATGGCAACACATGGGTGTTGAAGGATGTCATTCATGTACCCATCCTGAAGAGGAATCTAATTTCTATAGAAAATTTAGGGGATGAGGGTTGCACAGTAACTCTCACAGCTGAATCTTGAAAAGTTTCCAAGGGTGCACTTGTATTAGCCAGAGGTAAGAGAGTAGGTACTCTCTATTTATGTAATTGTATTACTGATTATTCTCCTTCTATATTATCTACTTCAAATGTAGATGCAAAGTTGTGGCACTGTAGACTTGGCCACATGAGTGAGAAGGGAATGACTGTTCTTAAGTCAAAAGGTAAGCTTTCAGATTTGAAATGCATAGATCTAGATTTTTGTGAGCACTGTATTTTTGGGAAATAGAAGAGAGTGAGATTTCTCAAAACTGGGTCAATAAAGAGGAAGGACAAGTTGGAGCTTGTTCACATAGACGTGTGGGGACCAGCTCAAGTAGCTTCTATTGGAGGATAATGGTATTATGTTTCTTTCATTGATGATGTTACAAGAAAGGTATGGGTTTATTGCATAAGGAAGAAATCTGATATTTTTGACACTTTTAAGAACTGGAAAGCTTTAGTTGAGAATGAAATAGGTTTGAGACTGAAGTGCCTTAGATCTGACAATGGTGGTGAGTACTGCAGCAATAAGTTTAGAAATTATTGTTCTATGTATGGAATACGTAGGGAAAGGATGGTTCCAAGGACACCTCAGCAAAATGGAGTTGCTGAAAGGATGAATAGAATAATAATGGAGCGTGCACGGAGTATGAGGTTGCATGCTGGTTTGCCCTTATAGTTTTGGGTAGAAGCTATGGATACTACAATTTACCTGATTAACAGAGGACCCTCTACTGCTCTGGATGGTGGAATTCAAGAAGAGGCTTGGACAGGTAAAAAGGCAGATCTTTTATTTCTTAGATTTTTTAGTTTTGAAGCTTTTGTGCACATTGATAAAGAAAATAGAAAGAAGTTGGATGCTAAATCTATGCGGTGCACTTTCATTGGTTATGGCTCTGGAGATTTCAGATTCTAGTTTTGGAATTTAGGAACTAACAAAATTATTAGAAGCCATGATGTTGTTTTCAATGAGAAGGTGATGTACAGTGATTAGCTCAAGAAGCTGAACAATACTGAGCAGAGCAATGTTGATTTGGACAAGGTGATGATCCAAAATGAGCTCATGGGTTATCACACAAAGGAAAACATAGACATCAACGTCAGTTAGGCAAGAACCGATGTCGGTCAAGCAATAACTGAAGTTGGTCAGTCTGTAACTGATGTCGATCAGATAGTAACTGATGTCGATCATGTGGAACTGATGTCAGTAGGATACAGACCAAGAGATGACCGAGATCAGTCACTGACAGAGAGGAATTTGGGCAGACAGCAAGCAGTGAATGAGTCTCAAATGCCCATGAGGAGGTCAAAAAGGCTAAGTAAACCTTTGATTTGATATTCCCCTTCTTTATTCTACTTATTGCTCATTGATGGTGGAGAACCAGAGAGTTTTGATGAAGCAATGCAGGTGGAAACCTAAAAATAGTGGAAGCTTGGCATGAATGAGAAAATTAATTCCTTGAAAGAGAACCAAACGTGGGATTTATTTGAGTTGCTAGCTGGAATGAGAGCACTAAAAAACAAATGGGTTTACAGGGTAAAGGAAGGTGAGAATGGAAAGATGAGACATAAGGCTAGGTTGGTAGTGAAAGGATTTGCACAGAAACCAGGTATTGACTTTGGTGAAATTTTTTCTCCTGTAGTAAAAATGACTTCTATTCGAACTGTATTGTCTTTAGTTGCTATTGAAGATTTGCATCTTGAGCAACTTGATGTTAAGACAGTGTTTCTTCATTGAGATTTGGATGAAGAAATATATATGGATCAGCTGGAAGGATTTGAGGTCAAAGGAAAGGAGAAACTTGTGTGCAGATTAAAGAAAAGCTTATATGGTCTTAAGCAAGCTCCTAGACAATGGTATTTGAAATTTGATAGGTTTATGACAGAGCATGGCTTCTATAGATGTCAATCTGACCATTGTGTTTATTTCAAAAGATTGGATAATGGTTGTTATATTATCTTGTTGTTGTATGTAGATGATATGCTTGTTGCAAGTTCACATATGCAAGATATTGATGAGCTTAAGGTAAAATTAGCTCACACATTTGCCATGAAAGATTTGGGAGCAGCAAAGAAAATCTTTGGCATGAGTATTAAGAAAGATAGGAAAAATCACAGTTTGATTTTGTCTTAAGAGGATTATGTGAACAAGGTGTTGAAGAGGTTCAATATGCAGGATGCAAAATTGGTAAGCACACCTATGGCTGGACACTTCAAGTTGAGCAAAAAACAGTGTCCTAAATCACATGATGAGGTAGAGTACATGAGTAGAGTTCCATATGCTTCAGCAATTGGAAGCTTAATGTATGCAATGGTATGTACTAGACCTAATATAGCCCAAGCAATGGGAGTTGTTAGTAAGTTTATGGCCAATCCAGGGAAGGAGTACTAAAAAGCAGTACAGTGGATTCTCAAATATCTGAGAGGGACCAGTAGTAGGCATTTATGCTATGGAGGGTCAAACACTTCTCTACATGGATATGTAGATTCGGATATGGCAGGTGACTTGGATGGCAGGAAAAGCACCACAGGATATGTTTTCACTGTTGGTGAAATGGCAGTTAACTGGATTTCAAAGTTGCAGAAGGTTGTTGCCTTGTCTACTACAGAGGCAGAATATATTATAGTCACAAAGGCTAGTAAAGAAATCATATGGATGACACGGTTCATGGAAGAGTTGGGAAAGGAGCAAAAGAGTTGCAAATTATACAGTGATAGTCAAAGTGCAATTCATTCGGCAAAGAATTCAGCCTTTCATTCAAGAACCAAACATGTACAGCTTAGGTACCACTTTATTAGACAAGTATTTGAGGATGGTGAGTTGAAGCTGGAAAAGATCCATATAGATAGGAACCCTGCTGATATGTTAACAAAGCCAGTAATAAAGGAGAAGTTGAATATTCATTCAACTTTTGTTGGTCTTCAAGATTAAGCTTGAAGATGGAGAAGTTAGAAGATGTTGTTGTACAGGTACAGGTGCAGCTATTTATCTCCAAGTGGGAGATTGTTGAGTTGTGGAGCTAAAAGCTTTCCCAGATGAGCAAATGTAGAAGTTGTTGTATTTACACAGTTGTCGACGCCGATCAGGAGTCAACCAGAGGCTATCGATGTCGGTCATGGATCGGCCGATGTCGGTCATGTGCAAACAGACAGGGACCGACGTCGGTCACCTGTGCGTCCAGAAGTCTATTTTCGTGGGTTGAACAGATTGTTTGCATGAAAAGAATAACTATTGGTATTGAGTCCACATTTTTATTTTTGGTAGGACTGATTTGAACCTTTGATTAGGAGATATATCTAACAGTGGAGAATGCATAGCTCATGTATCATAGTATTATATAATAGGATTAGATCTTCATAGCTTATTGAACAATACATGTAAATGTGAATCAATCCAAGTGTTGGAGTTGGTTGTAATTGAGAGAGAAAACTCTTGAGGGAAAGAGATCTGTACATCTGAGAGGTGTGAGAAGAAAGAGAGATTTCTTCTATGTATTTCCTTTTGGAAGAGTTTAATACAAGTTTTTGGGTTGTTTCTTGTATCTCTTATTCTTTGTTGTTTCTGATTCTAGTTACTTATTCTTTCTGGTTTAATTCCATGTTTAGTTGCTTACACAAAAGTAATCAATTGTCTTGATAGATCCTAACAGATCTTTCATACAAGTTTTGTATGAAAATGACACATGGCCTGATGTGATAAGTAGGGCTCTCCTAGACCTTGACACTTATATCAAGTCCAAGAGAGTGACAAGCTTGATATCAAGCTATGTGGCACTTTCTCATTTGGTTAGGGTCTCTCAAATTCTAACATCTCTATCAAGTCCAAAAAACTGACACACCTAACATTAGGGTGCCCTTATTGGTTAGATCTATTAGTGTAGGTTTTTATTTTTCCCTATTTTTTAATTAGAAAAATTATATTTTTGTGCATACATAGAGTTTTCCTACATTTGTGGGATAGGCTAGCTTATGTGGAGGTGTGTGTCATAGATGTGTCATAGGTGTCATAAAAATGTCATAAGTAACTCCCTTGATGGGAGCTACTTCTCTATTCTTAGCACCTTATCACCACCTTTCATGGAGGAGTTACAGTCTATTCTTGGGGTGACCACCTTTTGTGGAGGAGTTACTTACGTGCTATCCTATATGTATTCCTCACTTTGGCCATCTCATGTTAATCAGATTTTGGTTTTCTCTATTTTGTCTTGTGCAATTTATCTTCTTGTATAATTTCAAATTGCTTTAGCATCTATGTGGTGTGCACTTGCTTCATCTTGTGTGATCACGTCTCCATTGCATTTGCATTATCCAAATTCTAGAAATAACTCCGATATGGTATCAAAGCCACTCCAGTAATTGTGTCTCTAGTTATGCTATTAGCTTATTCTAAAATTCTTACTTTGCTTCCTTAGTAGTTTTTTTGTTTAACTCTGTTGCATTTGAGAGTTTTGGTAGAGTTTTTTGAAAACTCGTGCAAATCCATACGAAAACTTGTTAAAAAAAATTACTTCTGAGTTAAAATTTGCCAAGACATCTTATAGATCTATTGTGGCTTTAGCAAAGGTAGTAGTATTCCTTTTCTTTTGGGCATTCTGCAGGAAAAGATAGATCTCTGCAATCTGGTTTTTGTTCTTGGATGCCACTTTCAGTGTGGGGCATTTGGTAGAATGAGGTGTGCAACTCCAGCTTGAGGAAAGGGGTGAGGAATACTAGTCCAGGTGTTGCCCACTCAAAACTGCAACCTTGACAACACGTGATGGCTGTGCTTAACCTGCAGAGAGCGGCGTAGGAAGACAGCAATGCCAAGCCAACTTTGGGGTTGCCAGTCACGACTGGGCTTCGCTGTGATGTTTGTTTGGGAGGAGGAAGGCATGGGCACTTCTGCCACAGTGGCAGTGATGGGCTGACTCAGCCAACCTTGTCGCCCTTCAGACTCAGTTGACCTTTTTTTTGTTTGCCACGCCAAGCATCAGTCACAGTGTCCAGCATTTGTTTTCTTTAAAAGGGTGCTTCTTTTTTTGGTTTCTAACGCCCCATTTGGTGGGCCCACCCTCTCTACTTGTTTTATTGGTAAAACAAATTTTGATAATTATTTTGATCTTAAATCAGTCATTTGATTTTTGAATTAAAATCAAATTTGAAATTTAGCATTCAAAAAAAAAAGTTTAGAGTTTTTTTTTAAAAACTTGTATCTTCAACCCACGAAGACAAAGGGTGAGGCCCGAGTTGGCAGGAGGCCAATTCCCCCTCGCAAAGACCTCCTTTGGATTCCTCACTCTGTGTCGAATCCAACGAGTGGTTGGAAGGCCGCTTTCTCTCTCAAAACAATTATTTTTTTAATGTTTTAGTGCTTTTTTTGCAAAAACACTAGTTTATTGGAAAATTGAATCTTTAATATCTTGCAAATGGTAGCTCAGATTCAGGTTCTATTTTTTTAAAAGTGTTTGTATTTCAATTATCCACAATGTAGGATTTTTATTTGTTAAAAATGCACTATTTTATAAAGTGCCTAAAAATTGGGTCTCCCGGGACGCATTTTCGGCTGAGTCCGACATCCTATTTGCTTAAAGTCTTGCACTGATTGCTCTAAGACACATTCTCAACTGAGCCCAATGTCTTTTGAGCATGCACTTGCATATTTTTGAGGTGCTCAATATTTTAGGGGGGTGTTATTGATTTTCACAACTTGCAAATCTTTGTTTTCATTCTCCTTTCTGCATAATTTCACAACTTGCAATCAACAGAACTTCACCTAAATTCAGCTTAAAATAGATTATTTTCAACTTATACTCCTAACACCCTTCAACTATCATGAATGTAAGGTTAAAATGTCAATCATTCTTAGAAGCAAAGGGTTGTATAGGATCACCATGGGTACTGAAGTAGAACCCAACACTGATGTTAAAAAGGTCAAGTGGTACAACCGTAGTGATGAAGCCTATGGATTACTGAGCTTGTCCATGTATCCAAAACTTATCTTCCATTTAGAAACTTCCAAGACTCTTAAAGTCATATGGGACACCTTATAACTCTTATTTGGGAAGCTTGATGAAATGAGAGGTCATGAGCTCGAAAACGAACTCATAAGTCTAAGTCCTAGCAACTTTGACACCGTATAGGACTTCTTCACTAAGTTTAAGGCCCTTAGATTGAAATTGAAAGAATGTGGGATAGAGAAAAAATATGATCAACTCATCCTTTCTATTCTCGTAAAGTTAGGTCCAAGCTATTCAGTCTTTGTCTCCACTTTCCATGCCACAAAAAGTGCTCTTGGCACTACATGGAAAATGCCTTCTTTGGATTCATTCATTGCCAACTTGACTAGGGATCAAGATAAGCTAATTCAAATGGGCACAATGAAGTCTACTCAACCCCAAGCTTTGATAGCTAGAAATGGTAAGGATAAGACTTCAACAAAGGAGAAGAAGAAAAAGAACAAGGACCAGGAAAAGAAGAAAGAAAACAACAATCCTGCCAAAAACAACACTGAGTCTTCCTCCTCCAATGCTAAACCTAAGAAGGAGAAGGTTAAGTGTGCCTATTGTAAAAATATATGGCATGATGAACACAAATGCTTGAAGAAACAAATAGATCACCTAACTCATCTTTTAGAGAAGCACAACATAGGTGTTCTTGAGTCCATCAAGCAGAATTCATCTACCCAAAATTCTTCCAAGCCAAAAGGCAAGGGTAAGGAGAAAGACAAGGGTAAGGAGAAAGAAAAGGGCAATGCCCTTGTAGCTACTCTATCTTCTACAACATCATGGGTCATTGATTCAGGTGCTTCTCACCACATGGGCTCTTCACTAATTGAGTTTTCATCTTTAGAGCCTTGTAGCATGACTTCAATTAGTTTGGGTGATGACACATCAGCATCTGTTGCAGGGAGAGGGTTAGTTGAAATGGAAGGAGGAACATTCAATAATGTTCTAAGTGTTCCTTTTCTTTCAACCAATCTCCTATCAGTATACCAAATCACTCACATTGGTCAGGGCATGAGAGTTGAGTTTTCACCAGATTCAATGGCTATCAGGGAGTTGCATAGTGATACTACAGTGGTAGTGGGTAGGGTAGATCACCAAGCAAGGTTATACACTTTCTCACATTTTGCACCAGATTATTCTCCAATAGCATTGCTAACTCATTCAAATGGAGTTATAAAATTATGGCATGAGTGGTTTGGCCACCTTAATTACCACTACCTTGAGCAACTTTGCAACAATGACATGGTCATTGGCTTTCCTCGTGTCCAATTCTTAAAAGGACTTTGCGAGGGGTGCTCTCTTGGGTAGCATCCTGAAGCAAAATTTGATAAAGGCAAAGCTTGGAGGGCTTCGCAACCTTTGGAGTTAGTCCATAGCGATGTATTGAGACCCTTTCCCAAACCATCTTTCATAAGGGCCAAGTACATCCTCACTTTCATTGATGATTTTTCTAGGTACACTTCGATATATTTTCTCAAAAAAAAGTCTAAAGTGTTGAAAATTTTCTAGACTTCAAGGCTCTTGTTGAGAAATAGAATGAGAAATCCATCAAGGTTCTTCAAACTAATAATGGAGGGGACTATGTCAGCAATAGGTTTGAGCAATTTTACACCACATAGGGGATTGATTTATAGCGCACAGTCACTTACATTCCTTCATAGAATGGGGTTGTTGAATGCAAAAATAGGTTTTTGAAAGAGATGGGTAGCTGTATGATTCACTCCAAATCTTTAGCACCATACTGGGCTAAAGCCATCAATTGTGTTTGTTACATTCAAAATAGGGTTCCTCACAAAGCTTTGAAAGGGATAACACCCTTTGAAGCTTAGCATAAAAGGAAACCTGATGTTGAGCACCTTAGGGTTTTTGGATCCCCAGCCATGGCCTGCATTTTGAAGAAGAAATGCAAAGCTATGGAACGTCAGTCCAAGCCTTGCATCTTTGTAGGATATCTAGATGGTATTAAGGGATATCGCCTTCTATATCCAGTCACTCATGAGTTATTCATCGAGAAAAATGTCCATTTTTAGGAGAGTCCTAGAGACTCAACACTTGACACTTCTTCTCCCTCATCGGATCTACTTCTTCATGATGATTCCTCATCAGATTCAGATCAGCCATAGTAGGTTCTTAAGCCAGTGACATCTTCTTCTTCTTTGAGTTCAGACAGTGAGGATAGTGATGCAGGGACATCCACCTCTAGTCAGTCAGAGGATGAGGAGTTAGCACTTGACTCACCAACTTCTGGGCCACTTTGGGCTAGACAGACACTTGAGAGTGCTGGCACTTGGGCAGGAGATCTCACAGATGACAGACATACTAGGGAGGATTTTTAGAGAGATCTACATGCCTTCTTTGCTTTAATTTTAGATCCACATACTTTTTGAGAGGCATCTAGGGTACCTGAGTGGGATAGTGCTATGGAGGAAGAATATTCTTCCTTAATCAAAAATCACACTTAGGACTCGACTTCACTTCCTAAGGGAAGAAAGATGGTTTGATGTAGGTGGATATATCGAACCAAATTTGTAGCAGATGAGTCGATTGATAAGTACAAGGCGTGATTGGTAGCCAAGGGTTTCTCACAGGTGGCAGACATTGACTACTTAGAGACCTTTGCACCCATTACAAAGATGACTTCTATCCGACTCACCTTGGCTATTGCCACAGCACATGGTTGGGATGTGCACCAGATGGATGTGAAGAGTGCCTTTCTTCATGGAGACCTAGAGGAGGAGATCTACATGGAGTAGCTACCAAGATTTGTTCAGGATTCTTCCTTAGTGTGCAGACTTAGGAAATCTATCTATGGCCTTAAGCAGGCCCCTCAGGCTTGGTATGCCAAGATGGATTCCTTCCTTCTCATAGCGGGTTTTACTAGGTGCCATTTTGATCCCAATGTCTATTTCTTGCGGCAGGATGATTCATTCCTAATTTTGGTTCTATATGTTGATGACCTTTTGACCATTGAGAGTTCTTCATCGGCTATTATAGCAGTGAAGGCATCTCTCCAAGATAGATTTGACATGACAGATTTGGGTTTATTACACTACTTCCTTGGCATTGAGATCTCACAGTCATATTTAGGGATTTATCTTACATAGCCTAAGTATGCTCTTGACTTATTGGCTCGATTTCACATGGCTAATTGCAAGCCATCTCCGACTCCCTTTCTATCAGGAGTCAAGCTTGAGGCTGACTATTCTTCACCATTGGTTAATGCCACTCGGTATTGACAACTTATTGGTAGTCTCATCTACTTGACTCACACTAGGCCTGACATATCATATATAGTGGGACTTGTCTCCAGATTTATGCAGGAACCTCATGAGCTGCATTGGAAAGTAGCTAAGAGGATCTTACATTACATACAGGGTTCACATAGATACAGGATTCATTATAGATTTGGCATAGAGGTTGACTTGGTTGGATATATAGATTCAGACTAGGCTGGCGATTCACAAAGTCACAAGTCCACTTCTGGTTACATTTTCTCTCTAGGTTCTGGTCCTATCAGTCGGTCTAGTAAGAAGCAGAATGCTATTGCTATATCATCCACAGAGGTAGAGTATAGGGGAGCTGTTAATCTAGCTATTGAGGCTATTTGGCTTTAGGGGATTCTTTCTAAGTTTGGCATTCCTATCAGGCAGCCCACCATCATTTATTGTGACAACCAGAGTACCATTCAGATTTGTAGGAATCCAGTTCAGCACCAGCGGACCAAGCACATAGAGATTCACATGCATTTCATTCAGGAGCTTATTCATAGTCAGGTATTGACTTGATATTTTGTCAGTCTTCAGAGTAGGTTGCAGACATCTTCACCAAACCTTTCACCGAGAGCAAGTTCATTCATCTACGAGCTCTTCTAGGGGTGTGGTCTACATCTTCAACAGCATCATCTTTAGGGGGGACCCTCTAGCCTTTTCATTTATTTTGTCTCTCTTTTGGGGGGGATTTTTTTCCTACGGGTTTTCTCCTTTTCTCTATCTTATGAGAGATTGCATTTATACATGGGTACCTCATCAGGCCTAGTTATCGGGACTCATTTTATATTTCCACACTGCCCACCTAAGCTGCGCTTATGGGGGGGTATTAGTGTAGATTTTTATTTTTCCCTATTTTTTAATTAAGATAATTATATTTTTGTGCATACATGGAGTTTTCCTACATTTATGGGATAGGCTAGCTTATGTGGAGGTGTGTGTCATAGATGTGTCATAGGTGTCATAAAAATGTCATAAGTAACTCCCTTGATGGGAGTTACTTCTCTATTCTTCGCACCTTGTCACCACCTTTCATGGAGGAGTTACAGTCTATTCTTGGGGTGCCTTGACAACCTTTTGTGGAGGAGTTATTTATGTGCTCTCCTATATGTATTCCTCACTTTGGCCATCTCATGTTAATCAAATTTTGGTTTTCTCCATTTTGTCTTGTGCAATTTATCTTCTTGTATAATTTCAAATTGCTTTAGCATCTATGTGGTGTGCACTTGCTTCATCTCGTGTGATCACATCTCCATTGCATTTGCATTATTTAAATTCTGACAACAACTCTGATAAGATCTTGACAACCCTATATTTTGGGCCATATGGACTATTTTCATTTGGTCAAGCTCTCCTTGACTCTAACATCTTTGTCAAGATTGAGAGACTAACCATTATGGCATCAAGGCATGTTGATTGGTTAAGCTCTGATAGGTTTTGACCATAGGACATGTCATGCCTTCTTATTGCATCAGGGTTTCTTAGGTCTTGAAATCTCTATCAGGTCTATGAGATTGACATGCCTAACATTGAAGTGCCTTGATTGGTTGCATTCAGACACATTCTGACATCATTGGCAGTTATCTACATGGTTCCTTTTCATTCCACCGCTTCTACTATAGAAAATCATAAAAAAGAGGCTAAGTAAAATGAAAAGAAGCACAATAATGCTTCCTTGATATCCAAATGGATTATATAAGGTACCACGTAGGACTCTAGGAGTTTGAAAATTTGGGAGGCTAAGACTCTAGGAACCTTATAATGAAAACAAACTTGTAAAAAAGTTAAAACATTAAATATTTTATGTAAAAAAGTGCCTAGAATTTTGTAATACTATCATGACTCAACTATGTTAACTTTTCAAAGGTTATAGGGGCCACCAACATGGATCAATTGTCCATTACAAATAAACCATATTCTTGGGGAGATCAGGGTGAAATGGTAATTTGAGGACTTTCTCTTAACAAAGTTGGTTGGAGCGAGATAGAAGGTCTGAGAACTCAAAGTTATTAATTAAAAGAGAGATCCCCCATTTTACAGAAAAAAAGGGGTGTGTTGGCTATAACAACTTCTTCTTCTATCCTTGTTGCGACTACTACAGTGTTGGATTCCTATTTCTACATGAGTCATGTGAGAATGCATTATACTAGTAATATTTCTATTCATGACATGTCATTCCACATATTAGACATATCTTTTGGGAATGAATTTTGTTCCCATGTTGGTTATGTTGACTGGTCTACATGGGAAACTGATTTAAAGGCTTCATGGGCTTCTTGCCCTTCTTATGGATAGGTAGTGCATGATATTATTCAATGTCATCTTCTACATACACAGACTCTTCTTGTTACAGCATTTTAACCGACGTATCAAAAGTTGGTTTCTTATCTTAAATATCTAGAGAAGTCACAAAGATATTTTAATTAGGGGGTAGTACTCTGAGGACTATGGGTATAAGGGAGTCATCTGACACTTTTTGATGTAATGCTTTTATTGAAGCCCATAGTGTTGCCACATATTATAAAAACATTTCAACTTTTACACGTCTTCAGTTTGAGACAATGATGTTGACTTTGAAGATGCAAAATTATATTCTAGTTCTTGACCTCATAGAGAATACTAAGTTCATGCCATACATCTTTGGTTGGAACTCCATCACAGATATGAATTTTAACCTCACACGATACCCTAAACATTATGATCAACTTCAATTTCTTACTCACTTTGTCTAACTTGCACTCTTGTTCAAAATTAGAGGTGTGTCAGGGGTAACTACCATAAAAGACCAACCATATGTATTCAAACTCTAGGTGAATTTTCACCTTTGTTTTCCATGCAATATAATAGTCACCAAGGAGACATTGTTTATCAAGCAAAAGTAACTTTGGGCCACTTGAAACCATTATGAATTACAATTTAAAAAAATCCATCAAAATATAATTGATAAATAAATTCTTCTTCACAATTCTATTTAAGGGCCTATTTAGAACAGCCAATCCAATTTTCAGCTTCTAAGTATTTTTTGTTTGTGAAATACACAATTAATTCAATTTTCAGTGTTATACATAGACCTAAATCACCTAATTTTGAAAAACAACTATTTTTAAAGTGATAGGACTTAGGTTCCACAAAGCTCTGACACAACTTGTCAGATTTAAGAGCACACTTGATTACTTTTGCATTAGCAACTAAATGTGGAATTTAACCAGAAGTAACAAGAAACTAGAAATCAAAAATAACACAGAATATGAGAGGCAACACACAATTGTATTCAACTCATTCCAGAAGGAAATTACAATAAAGAGATCACACTCTTTCATCCACTTCGTGGGCATACCAGTAATCTTCCCTCAAGAGTTATCTTCTCTCAATACAGGTCACAACAAATGGCTAACACAGAGCTGTTGTTCACCTCAACCAGTCAGTATCAATACTACCAGTACAACTGAGTACGAATAGGTACTCCAAGTAGATCTCACCTGATCTTGCTCCTTGATGTGTTGCTATCACCTTTGATCTTGCTACCTCGTAGATCTACCTTTGACCTCGCACACACACACCCCTGCAGATCAACCTGATCTTACTTACCCATGTAGATCTCCTCCCTGATCTTGCAACAACCTACAGATCAACTTGATCTTACATACCTGAAAGAACCCTTGTGATTCCACCATGGAAGAACTCTTCTCATTCTACACTTTACATTACAGCCCCATGGGTCTATTATATAGATCCCATGCATACAATAATTAGACAAGCAGCTCAAGACTCAAATTAGTCTTTATCATGTAAACAACCGGTTCATTAATAAATTGTTCCTGCAACCGACAGTTTTGAAACCGCACAGGTGACCGACGTCGGTCCCTGTCTGCCTAGAGGTGACCAACGTCAGCCGACTTCCGACCGATGTCAGTTGCTTTCTGTCAACTCCTAACCGACGTCAGTTGGCCTACTGACGTCAGTGACAGTGACACTCAGCAACCTCCTCAATGTTTGCATTCGGGTGAAGCTTTTAGCTCCACAACCTAACAATCTCCCACTTGGAGATAAACAGTTGCACCTGTACCTGTACCAGTACATTGTCTTATCTATATCCTGGCTTGTATCCCTCTTCAAGCTCAATATTGAAGACCAACCACCACACACCCTGTGGTGCTACGCCTGTGTCTGAATTTCTCCATTCTCAGCTTACCTTCTTCTGCCATTGCTATACTCCCACTCAATCAGAAACCCCTGAGAGTGACCTGTAATCAAAAACACTAACCAGATTTGAAACACTTGTTAGTCAACCTCACTCTGAGAACCTCCAACCTCACTCTGATACCAATTGATAGGACCTAGGTTCCACAAAGCTCTGACACAACTTGTCAGATTTAAGATCACACTTGATTACCTTTGTATTAGCAACTAAATGCGGAATTTAACCAGAAGTAACAAGTAACTAGAAATCAGAAATAACACAGAATATGAGAGGCAACACATAATTGTATTCAACTCATTCCAGAAGGAAATTACAATAAAGAGATCACACTCTTTCATCCACTTCGTGGGCATACCAGTAATCTTCCCTCAAGAGTTATCTTCTCTCAATACAGGTCACAACAAATGGCTAACACAGAGTTGTTGTTCACCTCAACCAGTTAGTATCAATACTGCCAGTATAACCGAGTATGAACCTAAATCCAAGTAGATCTCACTTGATCTTTCTCCTTGATGTGTTGCTGTCACCTTTGATCTTGCTACTCTGCAGATCTACCTTTGACCTCGCACACACACACCCCTGCAGATCAACCTGATCTTACTTACCCATGTAGATCTCCTCCCTGATCTTGCAACAACCTACAGATCAACCTGATCTTACATACCTAGAAGAACCCTTGTGATTCCACCATGGAAGAACTCTTCTAGTTATACACTTTACAATACAGCCCCATGGGTCTATTATATAGATCCCATGCATACAATAATTAGACAAGTAGCTTAAGACTCGAATTAGTCTTTATCATGCAAACAACCGGTTCATTAACAAACTGTTTGTGCAACCGACAGTTCCAGAACCGTACAGGCGACCGACGTTAGTCCCTGTCTGCCTTGAGGTGACCGACGTCGGCCGACTTCTGACTGATGTTGGTTGCTTTCTGTCGACTCTTGATCGACATCGGTTGGCATGTCGACGTCGGCGACTGTGACACTCAGCAACCTCCTCCATGTTTGCATCCGGGTGAAGCTTTTAGCTCCACAACCTAACATAAATCACTATAGGAGACGTAAACAAATAATTTAAATGGTATTTTAATATTTATATTTTAGGAATACTCAAAAAAATGGCAAATATTTCTTCTTAGAGCTCTAGATATCGCAATAATTCAATTCTAGGTAATTTTTTTGAAAAATAATCAAATGATGAAAAATATAATTGTTTAAGATAAAAACTGTAAGGAAAGTTTTACAAGAATTTTTTTTACCTACACACAAAGTTTAACCTTTGGGTACTAGTAATTTTTAAGACAATGAATTAATTTTGAGATGAAGTTCTATTTGGTGTTATTTTGCTAAAATTGCCTCTGCAAAAACCTATTTTATTCTTCCAACAATGCTATTATTTTAAATAAGCTCCTATGATTTCACATCATTTGGTTTCATCATTTTGCACACCCTTGGATCCCCACTTCATTTCACAGGTTAGGAGATATTATTCCAAATCAGTAGATTTGTCATATGATTGTAGAGTAATAAAATCTCATGTGGGAAATGACATGATTCCAATAAGCTGAAGATTCATCATTGGCTTACTAGGTGTTATCACTACCACACTATTGATGTTTGTGATACCCATGCTCTATATTGTATGTTTGTCAACCTCTATTACAATAATATTTGAGCTATAATATGCTCTTATAATGGCTAATCTTTCTTTGATTTTAGTGAAACACTTCCTAACTTCTACAATATTTTTGAAAAACTCAATATTACTTTCATCTACCACTCAATCTAATTGTGTTGGCATAGGAGATGTGCTCCTTAAGGATGAATGAGGTGTTTTCATCCCCTGACTAGACCTTTGTAAATGTCACTATCAAATGAGTTTTCTTCTTGTTCAATGAAAAAAATATGAAGATTAAGCTACCTCTTAAAGCTTCTACTACAATTTATTTCCTCACCTAACAAGATGCATGTGATATTCTAATCACTTACCTATTCCCATTCTGAAATGGAATATATTTATTGGTCTCTTATTGTGTTACCTTTAGGTTTATCTAACTCACTCTAAGTCTCAATCACTATCAATTTTGATGAAGATCTTCTTCCTCCTAGTTATTATGGTCTCCTTGTCACCTCTCTACTTGTATCTTTGTTTAAACAATCTAAATCAAAATATTTTGTTTTCCACATATTTTATATTATCTCAATTCTTATTGAAGCCTAGTTATCATCTGTCCATCTTCTACCTTTTATGTTCATTTTATGGATTCATTTTTGTGGGATTTATCTTAAGTTACAACTGCTCATTTATCCCTCATTCACATTTTCACATATCATATCCCCATGCTACATTACTTGACTACTCCATGTCATCCATAATTGAATAAATAGAGTTCTCCACATCGAACATCTTCACTAGAATAGGGAACTTCTTTAAAAAATTGCCTCTTATGCCCCTCACAAATAAATCATACTATTATAGGCTTAATTTGCACCCTTGGAGAGGGTTCTTCAGGGTTTCTCCAACTAATCTATAATATTAGGACAACCCCAGGCTATGGGTATCCTGTAGTGGGGTTGAACCTTCGAAGAAGGTTGGCTTCCTCTTGATGCTGACCTAAACTAATGCTAAACTAATGCTTCATAGGTAAAAGGGTTAGAAAGATGGTTAAATCTCCTAATAAAGTTAAAAGGGTGATGCATCAAAGTTAAATGGGCACTCATAAGTTTGAATATGCACTGGATCAGCAAAAGACAACTATGACTTATTCAATCTCACAATCTCACGAGTTGCATAAATATTTCATAGAAGATGTTCCAAGTTGAACACTAGTCTAGACCTGCAAGTTGGTTTGAAAACACCTTCAAATTGGCAAGTAGAAGGATAGAAAATTAGGAAGAATCTCCTTCACAAATTTACCATACACAAACATACCAAGCACTAATTAAATACAAGAGATAGGTAAAGAGTTGATCCTATTACTTCAAAACGCAGTTATTACAATATTTTGATAGGGTTTAACCATATCAAATGAGCACACTCTTGTAAGAGCCTCGATGAGAATACTTGCCTCAAAAATAAAAATGCTAAATTCTAAAAGCTGAGAACCCCTAAAATGGGGAAGAGACAAGGATATATAGGAGAAGGGAGAGGAGAGAGAGAGAAGAGTCTACTATTCGAGCTACCACCATACCCTAATGAATGTTTGATCACCTTTTTAAATCTTAAACCATATGCCCTCCCATCAAGACTAAACCTTTACCAACCAGTTAACCTCATTTACTTGGAAGCCTTCAAGCTCTTCTCATTGGTTGAGAATCATACTAACAGATAGGAAACCCCCTGTAATTGATGAATCATGATTTGCTTAAGGAGGGAATTTAAAGGTTTTGTATCATAATTAAATGCTTCATTGTACCTATCAATCCCTAAATCCCCTTGTGATGATCTCTTTACACCATCTACTTTCATCATGAGGACAAATTCCTTATATTCATGGACTTGATAGAGCCATGCTTTGGGCGGTTGTTTGTCGAGAGTATGGCTCAGGAAACTCCCTAATTAATTACATATATCTACCTCTACTTTGAAATGTGAACCTAGG
Organism: Torreya grandis; assembly: GCA_037957365.1. Lineage (NCBI taxonomy): Eukaryota > Viridiplantae > Streptophyta > Pinopsida > Cupressales > Taxaceae > Torreya > Torreya grandis. The sequence goes on along the minus strand of JARHVA010000253.1, from coordinate 1,656,477 downwards.
CCTACTATAGATTGAAAACTAATTTAAATTATTGGTTTTCTTATAGTTATTACATCCACTTGGACATATTTATATCATATGAACAACTAGTATCCCACCCTAATCTATATTACGTACAAAAAAGACCTATTATATCCTTGCAAAGAGTTAATGGCACTGTTTGATCTTGAAATATCCACTTTTGGCCCCAACTAAAATGTGTTGGACTTTCGATCCCTCATGCTTATTTTCCTTGGTTAAAAACCAACCTTTTGATCTATGTCTAAGTTATTTGGGCTCACCTTCATTTGATTGATCATTAAAATTGGCTCAGATCATTGATCCCATGACTCATCTCGCTCCATTGGATCTGCTTGAGGTGAATGAACATGATTCATAGATCCTTTATCCGAACTCACATGATTATGCCACTTGTCCATCATGTTTTTGCTCTTGATATTTGTTGATTCTTTGACCTACTTGTATGCCATTGATCTGAAATTCATGATTGAATGCATGTCATTTATCTGTTTGGGCTCACTGACTATGTCCTTGACCGTGCACCATTAGATCTAGACTTAAGTTCCCATGATCTTCCCACTTGACAACAATGCATCAATCCTTGGGACTTTTGAATTTAAATGGTTACTTTTTAGGGCTTGAACTTGACATTCATTTACCTATCTGGATCACCATTCCATAGGGTATTTCTTTCAGACCATTTCATTGGATAAATCTTTTGGGCTTTGTGTCTTGGCCACTTCCTCCAAAGGAAATTGCTTGCTTTGTCTTTGCCTTGAACAACTCTTATTGATAAAATGCCTAAAAAAATCCATGTCTCAGCCCGTTACCCTTTGAAAAGTGCCCTTCAAAATTTTGGCTTGGTCCACTTCACTATAAAAAGTTCCTTCAAAGAACATGTGGAGGATACTTGCCCAAGAAATTGACCCTTCGTATTTTTTACAAAGTTCCACTTTCTCAAAGAAGATATCCTTCAGGACTGTTGCTTGGTTTACTTCCCTGAGAAAAGTACCCTTCAGAAGAGTGTATAGGACACTTTGATGGAAAAAGTGCCCTTCAATATTTTTGTTTTGGACCAACTTCTCTGAAATATATCCTTTAGAACTTTTGTAAAGGACCCTCTTCGAAAAAATGACCTTTCAGGGAAATTTTTTTAGACAAAATGTTTGAAACAATTCCCAACACTTAAACAAAAAGCTTAATATAAATGACACTTAGCCAAAAGACTAAAACAAATCTCCTGAAGGAATTAAGCCTTTTACATTTCCTTTGAAGGAAATCTAAATGCTCCAGTCACTTGACCAAAAGTTGAGCAAGACTCCCAAGTGAAACTTTAGGCTTTTCTATACATACTCTTGCAACTGCTCAACACCATGAAAACTTGCTTGGATCCCTTCACTTAAAATGTTGAGCCTATTTAAAAGCTACCTAATATATTCATCAATTGGGACCCTGTTCATTTGTTCATTTGTTCAAAAATGGCCAACACATATGGAGTATCAAAATAAGTGTATCCTTAAAAAACAAACTCAAATACATACTTGTCATAAGTGGCATCCACCCAATGGTAAATTCCCTACACCCACTTAGTATCCAAATTTTTTAGTTTTTCAACTTTCCTTTCATCCTATTCAAATTTCTTCATTTAATGAGGCCAAAAAGAGTAGTGCTTAACCATGTTGCTATCAACTCCTAAATTTTTCACCAAAATATTTCATATATATCACAAGATATGTGCTCGATAATTATTTATTCCATATGGATCCCTAATATACTAGAATCTTCCTTATAAAACTTGTGTATCTTCTCATATATCCATCTTTTGGTGTCTCACTGACTTAGTAACCATCTTATCATCTTTCATATCTCGGCAATAAAACCATTATTAGCAGTGATCCCTGGAAATCCTTATTAGGACATGCTAAGTTAGTGGTCTATTCCAATTCCTAAAAACTCAAAAGTTAGAAAGTTAGAAGCCACAGAAAGAAACATTTGAAAAGAACATTATCTTGTATTAAGCCTTACCTATCACCATAAGTTCACTTCATAGGTAACTATGTAACTTTGACCAATTAATAAAAATTAACTTTTATACATATACTTGCTTAACATACGTAGAAACATGACATAAATTTCTCAATTATCTTATTTATATATAGACACACACACACACACACTTTATTGAAACATGTATGTGGGTGTTTTAGTAGAGTACATCGGCTAGGGATACATTATACAAAAAAATGCATAATGATCTTTTATGAGATATCAACTACTATCAAAACCATGGACAACCTTCTCGCAATATGACTATACAATATTTAACTATTCTACATGATTCTTCAATTGCTTGACTATTTAATTATTCTTCTTTCCTATCCTAGAAGGCACTCAACCTTATGTTTGTCTTATCTATTTGCATAAATGGTTATTAAACATACACGTTGTAACTAGAACTATACTTAATGCTTGCACTTATTACTCACAATCTCCTATTAACAGCCACCAACTGATTTAAATCTCCCCTAACTATTATGACAAGATGAAACTCTTCAAACCCCCTCCATATTTGGAAATGGTCACAAGTTTGAGCCCTTCAATCTATTTTTTACACCAAACAATTTGTAAATGGGTAATGTTTATGGGGGGGGTCTTATTAAAGGGGGATTTTTTTTCTTTAAGTTAGCTCATGAGAGAGCTAAAGCTCATTGGCCTTTTTTGTTTGATTGAAGACCGAAGGGTGGGTTTGGCATGACAGGAGGCCACACTCTCACAAATACACTTTTTGTGCTTATCGACCTTGTGCAACCCCTATTCATCGGCAAACTTTAAGAAGATTGTTCTCATTGCTCTAGACTCCATTTGACATGCAATTTTTTTAAACTACATTTTTTCCCACAAAATGTTTGTAATGTGACTCTAATTTTCATCATTTCGCTCAGATTGCTCATGAGATAACTTTTTGCATGATATTTTCTCAACCCCTTTATCATTAGGTTTTTCAATTATTGTTGACATGTTTATTAGGAGATATTCTAATGCCCTAGTGTTTTCCACCTTGCTCCTTGTACCAGACACTTTATTGACACATTTACAGCTTGTGTCAATGTTATTTTTATGGTTTTAAAACTCTACCATGTATCTTTTGCAAGTTGTTTCTCCTCCATCTAAACTCCATCTTGGGTATTATTTATTTTGAAACCACATGATTTTCTGCTTTCTATGATTGTAATCATGATTTCTCTTACCCTTATCCTCCTTATGATTATATGCTTATTCATCATGCTTACTAACAGACATTGAGAGACCATATTGAACCTAAACAATTATTTAGATATATGTGCAACCTTCATACACCCTACCAGGCCTTCATGTACCCTATTAGACCTTCATGCACCATGTTGGACCTTTACGCAAGCTTGTTAGACACCATAGGCAATGTTGTGGCCTAGCTTATTGGTTCTCTATCAAAATTGATAGCCTAGGCAACCCATTTATTTGTTTTTTCTTAGCCTAGGCTGCAACTATTATGGGCAAGTTGTGGCCTAGGCTAGAGAATAACAGGCAAACAAGTGGCTTAGGCCACTGGTTCTGCTAGAGAACTAATGACCTAGGCTACAACACTACCTATGGGATCTAAAAATCTTGTGAGAAGATTTGACATGGTGTGGTAAGGTTTAGTAGGGTATGGGAAGGCTTGATAAGGTGTAATAAGGTTTCACATCTCTTCAAATGATTTTTTAGACTTAATATGGTCTCTTGGTGTCTTGTAGTAAGCATTACGAGTAGGCATATAATCATAGGGAGGATTAGGGTAAGAGGAATCATGATTACAACATTAATATGGTTTTTATATAATTAAAATGAAATAATTCTTTTTCACTTTGTATATGGGACCTAACATGGCCTCATTGTTGATATCGTATTGAGGAACTAGTTGTCTCTTTTTCACATGGCACAGTCGGTAGAACTCTTGTATTTTTTAACAAGTTGTTCAAGTATTGGATCCATACCACTCATGCATAAAATTAATCATTTTATTTTAATTATTTACACTTCAACATCATGATTTTTCATTTTGGTGAACAACTTCTAACATCCCTATCATATGTTAGTTTCTACGTGTTCGAAATAGTGGATTTTGGGCCACTCATGCAAGATAGTTTGGCTTGTTATGAGTTTATTTTACCTAATGAGTAGTATTTGGTTAGTTTTAGCTACTATTTTCACTAATTTAATTATTTTTTAGACATATAATTCCCATTTATATGTGCCTTATTTCATTTTGTAGAGGAGATCCTTTTTCTCATATGTATTTTAGACACCTTCACATTTTGTCCCACTCCTTGTGGTGAGTTACTTCTGGCATTCCGAGCATATGTTCAGTGTTCAAGTAGTGGATTAATACCACTCATTATTATTTATTCATCCACTCCATCCATTAAAAATTATGATTGGGGTGTTTCTATCTAATTTTTGCTTTTTCTTAAGTGTGAAAAGTAGAAACTAGTTATGAAGGGTGTGGAAGAATACCTGTTGAATGTGCACGCATTGAATCCAGATGATTGTGGATATATCCTCTTTGGATTTAGAGGATGACCTCAAAATAATAAAACACTAAAATAAACTTATTTTTTAGACAAGTAGATGGGTGGATTGCCTAGCGTGAGTTAGATCCTAGAAGCGAAAGCTTTCTAGGAGGTTGTCAATCCACCTGCTTTTAAACATTTAAGTGGTAATGATAAAAGAAATATATTTGCCTTATATGACTATAAAAACTTAAATTAAATACATCAAATAACAAAAAATTAATCAAGAAAACTAAATGCTTTGCTTATATCTAAAATAAAGCAACTAGTTTAAATAATGCTAATGCTGAAAATTGGCTAAAATAAAGTTGTGGTTTTTGGTTTGGATTGGTTTGATAAAGGTCAAAAGAGTGATTTGGTTGGGTTTGTAAAGGGTTTGAGATGGTTAATGGTAATTTTTTCAAGAAAATAACAGTAATAAATGGTCAAAAGAGGGGCAAGAAGGCAAAGGGGCAAATGGTCCAAAATGAGGCCAAGAAGGCAAAAGGGGCAAATGGCCAAAATGAAGCCAAGAAGGCAAAGGGGGAAATGGTGATCAAGAAGACAAAGGGGACATCGATAAGAGGATAAAATGAAAATAGGGTGATGAAGGAATCAAGTGAAATAAGAATGCCAAAGGGAAAGGAATATACAAATTAAGATAACTAAACAACAAGATTACCTCAATGCTTGAAGATGCTTGTTGATGAAGATTGGCTTGTTGATAGTTGATAAAGACTTAAAGTAATTCTGGAAAAGTTTTTTTGATTGAGATCCTCTTCAATATGATGACCTCCTTGATGATACCTCCAAACTTACAACACAAATGTTAATAACAAAATACTAACTTCCAACTTAACCTTAGGTGGAGGAGAGCAGGCGTATTTTATAGCATTTGATGTTGGGAAACATGTCAAAAGAGTGGAATAGTGAAGTAATTTAAATTTTTCCAAGTGGGTCTCATAAATAAGTTAAGGATGAGGTTTTTGGGATTCTCACCTTGATCATAAGTCTCCCATTTGGGTTGGTGTGTCTCCCACCTTGCACATGAATCCAATTTTGAATGGGAATCATGCACATAGGTTTAAATGAGACCAAAGACTTATCCCCATCTTTTCTTGTTTTCACACAATAACTTAAAGGACTGGCCCACCAAATGTGGTGCCATTTTCCATGTGGGGGATGAAAATTCCAAGGTGAGATTGTGGAAGATTCCCATTTGCGTTGAGAAGTCTCCCATTTCAGCTAAGAAGTCAAAAATAGGTGCCCTTTATCCTTCCCAACGTCTTAAATAGGTAGGTATCTATTTTAAAGTATAATTTCATATGGGGAAGAAAAAATACATGTTCAATAATGACCCCTTAAGAGTAAATTCACCATATTTCAAGGGGGCAACTTTGTGATGCTAAAATGAGGTCATTATGTATTTTGAAAAAGGGTCCCAAGTGGCGTATGGTGTCCCACATCAATCCATGTCATTTCTAAGACATGTAAATTTCCATATCACCTCCAAATCACATGCCATGTCACTTGCCATGTCATCATGAATAGTGATAGTAGGTCCCACAGTGAATAGTGATACCTTAGCCAAAATCAAAGTTAGATGGCCCATAAATTGTATTGCCCCATTTAATGATACCTTAGCCAAAATCAGCACTTGAATATGTTAGTTTCACATCATTTAGCATGTTTTAGTGTTTTTACGCCAAATTATGCATTTTGAGTGGAAATTGGCCAAAACCCTGATTAAAGGTTATTGGTGGCCAGATTTAGGTGTCTACACTACATAGTCATACAACCAATACGTTACATTCAACCAAAACACCAAAGGAAGCCACTCCCAATTGTGGCATAGGAAATGTATGAACAAAATATTGTCAAAAATGCCTTATTAAAACACCTCATATTTAAGTCAGGTGCAGGTCACGACAAGGCTATGGGCAGATGAGATTGATATGCTAAATAAATGTCTCCCTTATGCTATGAAATACCTCATTGATGATACGTAATGTCATAATGATAGGTCGTATATGCTTCCATAATGTTAGTAAAAAACAAACAATTAAAAAAGAATAATTTCTTGTAAGGCCATACAACTGATAAAGAGAAAAAGAAATTAAAATGATTCATTTTTAAAAAATTAGGCTCCGATACCAATGACAAGGAAGAAAGATTATTAATAGAATGACAATGAAATTGTATTTCATGATTCAAAGAAGAATGAATCAAAACATTACAAAAAATATACCAAACAAGACTATTCATTTCACATTCCCAATGACTCTTCCTATTCCTACGAGAATGGAAAGCTTATTGAATAAGAAAAAAAGCAAGACACCTAAGCTAGAAACCTAGGATTAACAACCAATATGTACAATATTATTACAATACCTTGATATATGTAAATGTCTCAAACTGAATGAGCCAACTTGCCAAGTGGAAACTGAATTGTATCCTTCATTAGAAAGTCTTTTACCATAATCATTTTTTTATCATTTTGACAATGTGAAAAATAAAGGTGTCATTGACATGCTTGAAGTGAGTCACTCCCTGTGTTCTCTCCATTTAAGGGTAATAATTATATAAAAAAAAATTAGGGCTCTATGGACTAGATTTATTCAACCCGAAATACACACTTAGTGGCCCTTCTACTGTAAGACTATTTTTTACTGGAAGATCAGTGGTGTTGGAGCATTTGCAGAGGTTTGCACTTCACAAGGAGACCCAATCTCCTCAAACCATACATAAAATCTTCCCTACCAACCAAGAGGTGACAAACAACAATAGGCTATTCATTTTATCATGTTTACACAGCTGGAAAATCATTATTTTTTGTTACTAGCTATAATTTTTATTTTAAGAGGAAGTCAAACTTACTTGCACATCTACCGAGATAATTAAATGGAATATTCTTCACTGTTGTTGACTTTTTTAAGTCCATGAAAAAATTATGATTCCAACAAGTGGTTACACAAATATGTTCTTTTTTAATTTGGCCTCAAAAATCAATTTGTAGTGTTTTTTAATTGATTTGACCCATTTTTATGAAAAATTGAAACACTTGTAACTTTTGAATCGTAACTCAAATTTGATTTCCATTTTTTTTTTAAAGTTCATATTTTTCAATTCTCTATCTATTGGTGCCTTGAATTGTAATAATGTAATGAAAAAATTGTAACCTCATTTTCTCCTCGAACACATTTTTGTTGAAACTGATGTCCAACTTTTTATTACATTTTCAGATGCATTTTTGACAGAGTCCGATATCCATTATGTGCTTGTGCATGATTTGTCATCTTTGTGTATGCATTTTGCATTTTATTTACATTTTGAAAACACACATTTCATTTCCATACTTAATAACACACTTGTAATTTGTCATATGCAACTTGTAAAATGTCTAGTTTAGGACCTACATTTGTCCTTCCCGACACACAATTGTTTCGCAGTGATAATTATGCAACATGAAAAACAAAAGTACAAACACATCTTGAGTTTCCAGACATTTGGTCAGTTGTAAATGGCACATGGGTTAGACATGCAATAAATGTTGATCAACAACAAAAATATGATAAAAATAATAAAAAAGTTAAGTTAATAATCATGTTTGGAGTTTTGGATGAGGTAAAACCTCATATTCGTAGTGATACAACTATAAAAGATGCTTGGGATAAGCTTAAAATTTTATATGAAGCTAAGAATCAAAATGAAAACTTGCATCTTTAGATCCAATTGCACACTCTCAAACTCAAATCAGATGAAAAAGTAGAAGCATTCCTTAGAATGGTTACAACTTTGCAGCCTTTGCTTCAATCTTTGGGAAAATTGATGGCATATGATTCTTTAGTCCCTATAGTCCTTAGAGCACTGCCCCCCACATATAGTATCTTTGTGGCCATATTGAATGTCACGGGACAAAAACCAGCCTTTGAGGTGTTTGTAAATTTGTTGCAAAAAGAGGAAGCTATGCATAATTTAGAAGAAGCAAATGACGATCATGCACTTGCATCGAATCAAAAGGGGAAGAAACCCATGAAGTGTTTAAAGCAATATCCATAGTAGAATAAATAACAAAACCAACAAGGGAACAATTCACGTTCTTTTAAATCATGTCAAATTTGTGAAAAATAGGGACATGACTTAAAACATTATTGGTACAACACATTTCAAAAGGGTTCATCAAGCAAGAAGCCCTCTTTCAATAAATCACCACAAATAGAAACGAAACAACCACAACAATAAAACAGGTGGAAACAAAAAAATTCCAATCCTAAACAACATGGAAATGTTGTTAAAGACAATGATTCTCAAATGAAGAATATGGTTTAGCTACTCATATAAATGATTCTACAAATCAGCCAAGTGTAGTTTGGTATGTTCATTCAGAAGCAACCAGACACATGAGAGGGAGAAAAGATTGGTTTTCTACTTTGACAAAAATAGAATCAAAGGGAAATGTTTCACTTGGAGATGATACCTCATATACATTACAAGGCAGTGGTGACATCAAAATTCAACTTGGAAACATTAATTACAACATTTGAAATGTTATTTATGCTCCAAGACTTTAAAAAAAATTTATTGCTTGTTAATCAGCTACATGACCATAACCTCATGGTTGAATTTGATAACCAAAATGGTCAAAAGTTTTGCCACATCAGAGACAAGTCTAGGCATTTCAAAGTGATTGCCAAAGCTTCCAGCATTGGCAAAATGTTTCAACTTGATTTTGTTCAAAATGATCATCAAGAACTTGTGGTCAAATATACAAAATTAGGCAATTTGTGGTAGAAAATATATGGTCACTTGAGTTATGGTTATTTATTATAATTGAACAAACATGATATGGTTCACGGTCTTCCCAAACTCAATCAATCTTATGATATATGTACCAGTTGCTTAGTAGGAAAATAAAGAAGAGCTCCCTTTGGAAAGACTGAGTATCAGTTACTTGGTAAGTTGGATTTGGTGCACACCGATCTTTGTGAACATTTTGCTCCCAGTATTAGAGGGTACAAATACTTTCAACTTTTTGTTGATGATTACTCATGTAAAATATGGGTATATTTATTGAAGACTAAGGATCAAGATTTTCAAGTATTCAAATAATTCAAAGTCATGATTAAAAATAAAAATGGTAGAAAAATCAAAACCTTTTGCTCAGATCATGGGGTGGAATACACCATTAAATAATTTTCAACCTATCTCAGTGCAAATCAAATCAATTAGCAATTGACAGCTCCATATTCACCTCAGTAGAATGGAGTTGCAGAATGACATAACAGATTCATTATGAAATATTTCACAACATGGTTGAGGATGAAAAATTACCTAATACATATTGGGCAAAAGCTTTTCACACTGTAGTCTACTTTTTGAACAAGTCACCCACCAAAGCTCTTGATGGAATCACACCACATGAAGCTTGGACAGGGAATAAACCAAAGGTAAATCACCTTCAATTTTTTGGTTTCAAGAGATATATGCATGTTCCTAAGAAGTAAAGGAAGAAATTGGATAAGAAAATAAAGGAATGTATTATTGTGGGATACAATGCACAATCAAAGGCATATAGGCTCCTTGATCCTAAAACAAAGAAGGTACTAATCAACAAAGATATAGTGTTTGATGAAAAGAGAGGAATCAATCCACCTTCTACACAGGCAAATGATATAGGTAAAAGTATTGTAATATTTATAGATAGTGATGGTGAAAGTGAAAAGGAATATAGTCAAACATGACATCTAACACCACCACCTATAGTTCAACATATGCCCAAGTGGTATATAAGTACTATTCGAGATGCTAACTTGAATGGAGTACCAGATACATCCACTCCAAGACCAAGGACTTGAAACATGGCTCAAGAAGAGGTTAATATGGCCCTTATGAGTATTGTGCAAAATACATATGAGCCCTCTATAGTATCAAATGCCCTACAGTCTAGACTTTGGAAAGATGTCATGGATGCAAAATATCAGTCATGGATGAAAAATAACACTTGGAAACTTGTTGATCTTCCATCAAGGAAGAAGTTTATTAGATGCAAATGGGTCCTTAAGAACAAGTAAAAAGTAGATGGAAATATTGATAAGTACAAGGCAAGGCTTGTTGCAAAAGGGTATACTAAAAAAGAAGGAATTGACTATGAGGAGACTTTTGCTCCCACAGCTAAGATAAAGAATATGAGAATGGTTTTTTCTATGGCTACATAGTTTGGATGGTAAGTCCATCAAATAGATGTAAAAAGTGCCTTTCTCAATGGAGATTTCAAAGAGGAAGTCTACATGACTCAATATGAAGGTGTCTTGGCACCTAATCAAGAACAAAAAGAGTGTAGGCTTAACAAGTCTCTCTATGGGCTAAACTAGGCTCTCTGAGCCTAGTACATCAAGATTAATGAGCATCTCGTACAACATGGATTCAATAGAATCCATATTATCCTAACCTCTACCTCTAAAAGCATGGGGGTGAAGTTTTTATAGTTATTGTTTATGTCTATGATCTAGTCATCATTGACAACATATTGAAGATGATTGATGCAACTAAGAATGATCTCAAGTGATCATTCGACATGATAGAACTTGAGCTGTGACACTATTATCTTGGTTTGGAGGTATGACAAAAGCAACATTACATTTTTGTTTCATATAAGAAGTATACCAAGACATTGCTAGAGAAATTTAGGATGATGGACTGCAAGCCCATTGTAACACCTATGGAGATAAGACTTCAGTTGTCTCATACAAATCCATCACTAAAATTAAATGCAAATCTCTATCGGTAGTTGATTGGGAGTCTCATTTACTTGACATATACGAGGCTAGATATTAGCTATGATGTCAGCTATCTTTCTTAGTTCATGCAGGAACCAAAGGTGACACATTAGAAAGTAGCAAAATGGGTATTGAGATACATCAGAGGTACAGTTGAGTATGGCCTAGAGTAAAATAAGAATGATAAATTTTTCTTGACAGGATACACATATGTAGATCATGTAGCTTATATTGATGACAAGAAATCCACTTATGGATTTATGTTCTTTCTATGATCTACTCTAATTTCATGGGGAAGTAAGAAGCAAAATTGTGTTTCTAGATTTTCCATAGAGGCAAAATATCATGTTGTAGCAGGAGCTATTTGTGAAGAAATATGGATACATCACATTGTTTCAAGACTTGGAGTTCCACAAACTTAGCTTATAGTTTTGAATTGTGACAATCAGGGTGTTCTACATCTTGTTCGCAATCCAGTGTTTCATGATAGAACCAAACACATAGAGGTTCATATTCATTTTATATGTGAACATGTTTAGAAGCACAACATATAATTCTAGTATTGCCCCACTCAGGACAGTGTGCATATATTTTCACAAAGTCATTTGCACATGATAAGTTTGAGGAATTCATAAATTCTCTCTCTTCTTCTCTTCATGCTATGATCAATTAAGGGGAGAAATGTTAGAATAATTAATTAATCCTAGACTATTGTAATAAATGTCTTAAGGTATTACACCTTTGATTAACATAAGTTATTTATATGGGGTGTTTATTAGATGTGTGATTAGTTATTGTGAGTCATAATATCCTATATATTAGGAGATCTAATCTCACTGAGTGTTGTATAAATAAGCACCTCTTGTAGTGCTTTTGTTAATTCAATTCTATTCTAGCTTTCAAGTGTTGCATAAATGCAAGTGGTTGCTTAAATTCCATTTTGGTGTGGAACATGGACTTTAGTGCAAGTTTCCATGTCTAAATAGGATTATTTTATCAATAATAAAATAAGAAATCCTAGGATGATTACTTACTCACTAAGTCAACTTAAGATGTAATTGGAAATTTAGACCAAGGACCCCACTTAAGTGCAACTTAGGGGGTGTGTAAGAAAATGAGACTAAACCTTTGAAATGGGCCCTGAGACTAGGCTTGATGAGGTACCCATGTCAAATGAATATCATTGAAATCAACATAAGTGCAAAAAAGGTGTTGAGATATGCCATAAGGATACCTAAAAGGGAACTAAAACACATAATAAGTAGTACAATATGTTGAAAGAGAAGTGGCTTGGATGGGTTGAATCCATCACAAAAGGTGCACTGAATGGGTTGATCCTGTAAGGTTTGGGCCAAAATAAACCAAAACAACACATGAATAACTTGCATTATTAAACCAAGAGAATATTACACACATAAATAAGGATTGGATATCTTTGAAATAAGAAATCCATTACTATCCCTAAGCTTAAGATGGTGAATCTACTTGAATCATGTTACAACCATACAAGAATAACTTATCATTCCCTCCCCTAGTGTGATAATATGCCAAAGATTCACACTAATGAAATATAGCATGCAGTCATGAGACTTGCACATGGATATGATAGAAATATACATTGTGGGAACTACATTTGACATGAATAGGGGTCCATCAACCTATTCACATGAATACATGTTTTATGAATTGGGACCCATCAAACAACTCATACAAACACTTCAACCAATTAGTCACACTTCTTACATGCTTGCTACATCAAAATGATCCTTTAGACTATTATCACCTTGGAGAGATATCATTTTTTATTATTTTCACACCACATATGTGAATAAAAATGATCTTTTGTTCTTACTCAATCACAAACACACACTTAGTAGATGTAATCTTCATCACTATGTTGAGAATAATATTCACCACTAGTGTAGGGAAGATATTCATCTCAATTAATTTCTTCAAAAATTAAGGCATTTTATTCCAGTTTATCATCTATGATATATTTCACTCTTTTCTTAAAGTATATAACAATATGTCCTGGCTACTTACAATAATGATAGAGAATCTTTCTTATCAAAGATTTATTTTTATCATTTTTTACCTAAAAAGATGAGATAGCCTTATTTCTTGCTATTGTTGCAATTTCCTATTCTATGTCTTCACTTGTTCTCTTTTCTTTAGCTAGAAGAGCTAAAATCATGTCTTCTAAGGTCTGAGATGGGATTTGTCTTAGAATAAAAATTGCATTGTTGTATTTAGAGGACAAATTGTTTAATAGGATATCTTTTGCATCTTCATCTTCTACTATAGCTTTGACTTCTGCTAGTTGTTTAATGAGAGACCTTAGATTGTTTTATGACTTGTCATGGAGTCTCCATCACCTATTTTGAACCTAAATAATTAGAGTTTTAGTGGGAACTTCACATTTATTGCTTTTACTCCAAACAATTTATTTAGACTATCCCATATCTTTATGGATGGATTTTTTAAGTTTATGTAATGTAGCTCAAAGTCTAGAAGAGCAAGACCAATAATGGCCTTTGATTTGTCATCCTTATTCAACCATTCCAATAGCTTATTTTGATCTGTAGATGGTTTTTTTTTCTACTTACAATTCCCCACAACTTTTTATTCATCAATTGCATCTAGATTTTCACCTTCCAGATGTGAAAATTAAGACTAAAATATTTTTCCAGTGTTGTTAATATGACTTGTCATGGAGTCTCCACCCATTTTGAACCTAAATAATTGGAGTTTTAGTGAGAACTTTGCATTTACTTCTTTTGCTCCAAATAATTTATTTAGACTAGCCCATATCGTTGTGGATGACTTTTCTAAGTCTACGTAATGTAGCTCAGAGTCTGAAAGAGCAAGACCAATAATGGCCTTTGCTTTGTCATCCCTATTCTACCATTCTAATAGCTTATTCTGATATGTAGGTGGTTTTCCTTTTTCACTTATAATTCTCCATAAATTCTTATTCATTAATTTCATTTGTATTTTCACCTTCCAGGTGTGAAAATTGAGACTAAAATATTTTTTTAGTGGAATATCTATTTTTAAGAATTGACCAAAATAATGATACAAGACGTTTGTTTTTCCAGATAATGCATCCTTTACAAGAAAATTTAACACAATTGAAAAATGAAACTCAAACTATTACCATACTAAAATCAATGAAATTTATTTTCCATTTTTATAGAATAAAAAAACTCTTTGAATTTGAGAGCATACATAAGACAATGGGTGTAGATATGAGGAACACTAATTAAAGAATATTGTTTCCATGAGAAGCCATAACGTATCACCTTCTACTCTAGATGCTAATTGAACAAGTCATCAGGTATTGATCCAGAGACTAGATGCAATGTGTTGAGTTTATCCACCTAGGTTGAGTCATTGAGACTCAATAAAGACAACCAATTGTTTGACCTTTTGATATGGCAAGTTATAACAAACGTGGAAGATTATAGGTTATGGTGCGTGTACAACATCAAAGGATAAAAGATTGAGAATAAATATGAATGACTCGCACAAAGGTGAGAGCATGGTTTGGTTCAAGGATTAGAGATAAAATGTGATGCAAGACTAATTTTAAATGCAATGTTGATTTGGACACAACTATTCAATTGTAGACTGATGGATTATTATTAAGGAGAGACTCTCATCTTAGATTCAACTGCTCTAATACCAAATATAAGGTTTGGGCTAGAATAAACCAAATCAATACACAAATAACTTGCATTATTGAATCAAGAGAATATTACACAAATAAATAGGGATTGGATCTCCTTGAAATAAGGAATCTAATACTATCCCTAAGCTTAAGATATTAAGTGTACTTGACTCCAATAAAAACCATACAAGAATAACTTATTATATCCACCACTAAATAACTACCAGAAGTAGATGTTGAGATATGTCATAAGGATACCCAAGACAACTACATATAACACCCAAAGAAGGCAGTGTAACAACACCTCTTGTAGACACTAGAAGACTACACACGTATAGTTTTAGATGGATAAATACCTTGGGATTCCCTAAAACTTCTTAAACCTTCCCAAAACCCCTATTAACCCAACCAAATAATTATTCTCCTAGTCACATAATGTCATTCAAAATCACTAATTGAAAGTACTATTCAAAATTACTATTCATCATCACTATTCAATGTGGGACCCACTATCACTATTCATGATGACATGGTAAGTGACATGACATGATGACATGGCATGTGACATGACATTTGATTTGGAGGTGATATGGCAAGTGACATGGCTTAAAAATGACATGGCTTGATGTGGGACACCATTCCCCACTTGCGACCCTTTCCCAAAGTGCCTAATGACCTCATTTCAGCATCACAAAGTTCCCCCATTGAAATATGGAGAATTTCCACTTAAAGGGTCATTATTCAACATGTATTTTATCTTTCCCACATGAAATTAGACTTTAAAATAGAAACCTACCTCTTTAAGACTTTGGGAAAGATAAAGGGCACCCATTTTTGACTTCTTAGCCGAAATGGGAGACTTCTCAACCCAAATGGGAATCTTCCAAAACCTCACCTTGGAATTTTCATCTCAAAAATATAAAATGGCACCAAATTTAGTGTGCCACCCATTTAAGTGCTTGTGTGCAAGCAAGAAAGGATGGGGAGAAGTCGTTGATCTCATTTAAACCCATGTGCATGATTCCCATTCAAAATTGGATTCATGTGTAAGGTGGGAGACACACCAACCCAAATGGGAGACTTATGATCAATTTGAGAATCCCAAAAACCTCATCCTTGACTTATTTATGATCCCCATTTGAAAAAATTAAAATTTCTTCACTATTCCACTCTTTTGGCATGTTTCCCAACATCAAATGCTATAAATACCCCCCCTCTCCTTCACCCAAGGCTAAGTTGGAAGTTATTATTTTGTTATTAGAATTTTTGTTGCAGGTTTGGAGTTATCATCAAGGAGGTCATCATATTGAATAGAAAGAGCTTAAGCAACAAAATTCTGCTAAAATTACTTCAAGTCTTCATTAACAAGCATCTTCAAGCATTGAGGTAATCTTGTTGTTTAGTTATCTTAATTTTTGTATTCCTTTCCCTTTGGCCTTATTATTTAACTTGATTCCTTCATCACCCTATTGTAATTTTATCCTATTATCCATGTCCACTTTGTATTCTTGATCACCCTTTCCCCCTTTGCCTTCTTGGCTTCATTTGACCATTTGCCCCTTTTGCCTTCTTGGCCTCATTTTGGACCATTTGCCCCTTTGCCTTATTGCTCCTCTTTTGACCATTTATCCCTCTTGTTTTCTTGAACACATTACCCTTCACCATATCAACCCATTTCCAACCCAAACCAAATCACTCTTTGAATTTTATCAAACCAATCCAAACTAAAAACCACAACTTTATTTTAGCCAATTTTCAGCATTAGCATTATTTAAACTAGTTGCTTTATTTTAGCCATCTAAGCAAAGCATTTAGTTTTCTTGATTAATTTTTTGTTATTTGATGTATTTAATTTAAGTTTTTATAGTCATATAAGGCAAATATATTTCTTTTATCATTACCACTTAAATGTTTAAAAGCAGGTGGATTGACAACCTCCTAGAAAGCTTTCGCTTCTAGGATCTAACTCACGCTAGGCAATCCACCCATCTACTTGTCTAAAAAATAAGTTTATTTTAGTGTTTTATTATTTTGAGGTCATCCTCTAAATCCAAAGAGGATCTATCCACAATCATCTGGATTCAATGCGTGCACATTCAACAGGTATTCTTCCACACCCTTCATAACTAGTTTCTACTTTTCACACTTAAGAAAAGGCAAATATTAGATAGAAATATTTTGGCACACCCGGTGGGACCCTTGAGTTTTCTTGGGTTTATTATTTATTTTAGGGAATTTAGCTGCATTATTAAAATAACATTTAGATGTAAATTCATTTCTGAAAATTAATTATTCATCTCTTTCAAAACGTAAGTTTTAGCTTCTTTTATTTAGAAAATCAAGAAAAAATAAAAAAGTAGAAATTTTTATTTTTTTTCTTGCATTTATAAAAATCAAAAGAGCATTCATCCTAGGATTAGGATTTCATCTTCATATTTCATTTAGGTTAATTTTAGTTGTTCTTATTTTCATTAAAAAAAATAATTTTTTTTTTTCATTTGGGTTAAAATTAACTGCATACATTATTTGTTTGCTCGCTTAATTAGTTCACCTAGATTAATTAAAGGCGAAAAAAATTAATCGTAGTACAAAAATCTTACAAAACTAAACCACTTACACAAAAAAAACATAAGACTCACTTGAGACAAGGCTCGACTAGGATTTCATCACCTAGCGGATCACCTTACCCTTTCTTGGTTATCGTACTTGGATTTAATCACCAAAGGGATAACCAACTCAGCTCTCTGGTTGAGTATAAACTTTGGTAATCGGTATATATTGGCTAAGTGCCTGCACTGGCTGTGAGATTGTGAAGTGAGGGGAGCAAGTCCCAAGTACCAAGACACGTACTTGATCCAACATAGACTTTTTTTAAGTGCCTAAACATAACCTAAAACCGAACATAGACTACCTTATTTAAGACCTATTCAAGCCGATTTCCCCTTTACACTTTCTAAGGCATAAGCCAAAAGAGAGATAATGAAAACTCTAGGATTTAATGTATCTTAGTGTAGGATTTTATTTTCTTGAATCTTTTCTTTTGCTTACTTCTTGTTTGAGGTGTGAGCGGTGTTTCTCTCCATTCTTCAGTAGTCTTTACCAGACTACAAATTGAAGAATCAAACCAACCAAGAACCTATTTTCCAATACCTCATCTCCACTATCTTGTTCGATGGAGAGCTTTCTTATTTTCTCTCCTAGAGATCCTAACTTTTCTAGGATCTTGGATAACAATCCTTTCACCTTAAAGCGGTACCTTGCATCACAAGCCACTTATGCTCCCTTACTTACCAAAAATCAACCCAACCTTATCTACAACCAACCCAATCCTGTCTACAACCAACCCAACATTGTCTGTAACTAACCCAAACCTATTTACAATCAACCTAACCTTACCTATAACTCATCAAACTCTAACTTCCACTAACCCAAAAACTATCAACCTTCACCCGAACTACCACCTGAGTTTTTTGTAGTGATAATAAATCGAATAGCTAGATTAGAGTCAAAACTTAGTCCATCTATTTCTGATATCCATGATCAATCAAACCTCACTTACAACCAACCAACATCCTCTCATCATCCATTTTATTATTATCATGCCCAACCAACAACCTATCAACATTTATCATCTTAATCACCCCAATCTTGTCAAAGCTTAGGCCATTTCCCCCAACCATCATATCAACCTCAACCCACCTTGTTAACCCAATCAATTTCATCACCCTTCACTGATCAACCAACCTATCAACCCAACCAACTTGTTAACCTATCAAACCAACTAGCCTCTTCAATCCAACCAAATAACTTACAAATAATTTTACACCCTAATATGATAACTGAGACATTGGTACACCCTCTTCTGGCCCTTAGTAAACATATAACTGAAGAAACTATAATAACACCAACCTTAAATAATCCACTTGTTTACCAAATAGAACTTTTCCAAATTTGCTTACAAGCCATAATTAAAGAAACCAAACAATCTTTTCCACTTCCCCTTTTAGTGAATCAAATCCAACCAAAATCATCTCACACGTATGAGGTGCACACGATCGATCTTGTTATTGATGAACACTACTACTTCTTCCACCCGACTCATTGAAGTGGGGGAATCACTTCCCATTCCTTTGAACAATCAAACAAAGAATTTAACCACTCCCTTCCTTTCACTTAACACCATTACACCTTCATCCCCCACCACAGACTCACCTACTCTTCCTTTGGAAATCATTCCTTTAAAAGAGGTCAACTTATCCACTTCATCTATGGAAGAAACATCTTCTCTAAATTTTGAACCTTCCACTAAAAACATAGATGGGGAAACCATTCTCTCTTCTCCACCCCAGGGTTTAAGCTTTGAAATCAATGATCAAGGAACCAAACCTATCTACAAGCCCTTTTATAGGCTGGTACAAAGCCTAGAGTTCACTTCTCAACCCAATCTCGAGAGAGCCACTTTCTAACATCATCTTGGCCTCCCTTACCAAAATAGATAACAACCCTTATCTTCAGTTGAATCTACCCTCAAACCTATCACTACTTCAACCCCATTCTCAGATACTCTATCCTCTAAAACCATAAGGGAACCATCTCAACCACTTCTATATAAAATTGTTAAATACCCTTATGCCTCTTTGACCAAACCCATCAAGAATATAGGAATACTTTCTATTCCTAGCATAACTCACCAATCTTTGAAATTAGACCTAACTCCATCAAGTCCATCAAAGAAAACTTTGACTAAACCTATTAAAAGGGTGGAATCTCCTAAACCATCTCGAAATACACCCATGGCCCCCCCCTTCTCTTAAATATTCTACTTCTAAACCAACCAAGCAACCCCAACCTAACCAATCTACTAAAACCATTCCACAAATAACAACTTCCAGGGTAAAGCCTACTCCTAATAAGTCTCCCATTCCAAAGCCCAAAAATCCATCACCCCCAATGCCTTTACTTGAATCCTATTCAACCATTTCACAAAGGTTATTGAAAACCTCATCCTTAACCTTACCACCTCTTAAACATTTCCAACCTGTCAAAACTTTTGACCCTTCATGTCCTCAACCAAAATGGTTTAATGTAAGCTTAGTCTGTGCATACCATAGGACACCTGGATATGACACAGAGCATTGCAAATCTATCCAAGCACTCATCGACAACTTATATGAGGATAATATGTTATCAAATGAACCGCCCTTAACCAAGCCATCCCAAATTAACCAACAAAACAAAACTACCCCATCACCCATAACTTCCATAGTAAAAACTAATTTTAGGAAGGCACCCAAAACTAAAAACCTATCACCGCCAACACCTTTGCATGAATCCTATTCAACCATTTTAAAAAATTTATTGCAAACCTCTTCCTTAACCTTACCACCTATCAAACCTTTTGACCCTATCAAAACTTTCAACCCTTCACACCCAAAATCATCATGGTACAATGATCGCCATGTGTGCTCTTACCATAGGATACTTGGCCATGATATGGAACACTACAAGGCTCTTAAACCATTATCCACCAGATTTACGACAAGGATACTAAGTTATTAAATGAACCTCCTTTGAGCCCATTACCAACCTAACCATTAACCAAACCTACCCAACACTTGCCTATTCACCCATTCTCACCTGAGAGTAAGGAAAAACTGAAGCAACAAGCTAACCATCACTTCCTTTTATTCACACCATCTGTAAGGTTACCCATTCTCAAGTCTAATAAAAGGATAAGGGAAAGGCTAAAATGTCCATTCCACAAGCATACCCTTCAAACGCTCAACGTTCTAACTGAACCCAACCACAAACACCTTCACTTTGGGATCTTTTTCCCACCCATGCAAAGAGTAAACTGGGAGAACTTTCCTTCCATAAAGCTTTAACCATTAACTGAACTAACCCTTGGATTTTTTGCCTCAACCTATCAAGAAAATGTATCCATCAACCCTACTTGAACCAAGTGGTAAATCAAATTGGGGGAACCCATTTGGACACCACCTAACCTATTTGGGATACAAATTCTCCCATTGAACCATTAGAGATTACCCATCTACATCAAACCTAACTAACTCTACCTCAAACCTCAAGAATTCAATATTGAAGATTTTGTCCTAAAAGAAAACTAACATGTTACCAACATGGAGAAGAGTAAGTGAGGCAAGTTTTCTTTCAATTGGCTTGGACTTTACATCATCTCCCATAAGTGTGGATCAGGATCTTACCATTTTTCCTCTCTCAAATGCAAACTAGAACCTGAGCCTCTCAATGCCTTGCATCTAAATTCATTTTTTTGTTATAAAGGAATCAATATCACCTATTTGTCTAACTTAAGCTCATACCTTGATTATGAGATTTTAACCTTCACCCACCTCCTCTTCCCCTTTTGAGGATAATTGATTACAACATAGAACCATGTGATTAACCATTAAAGTCATGGCCTAATCTAAATATGGGTACCACGGCTCTACCCATACCATGGTTCTCATGGATACTTTTAATCTCTAACAAGATGGAATCCCATGGTCATTATCTCTCAAAACCACACCCTTTGGAATATCATTGACCTTCTTGTGTAAAGTTTTGCCCTCATAAAGGTAAACCTCTGAACCTAATTAGACCAGTCCATGTCTAAACACATTTCATCTTGAAATAATTAATTGGGTCAATATCTTAAGCATTAAAAACTTCTCCCTCAAAGGATAGTTTCCCAAAAACATAAAGAAAAATCACCACATGTAAGGTAGATTGCTCCCTTGAAGGATAGCGATCAACAACTTTAAAAACAAATCCCATAAGCTTAGACCAATCCCTTGAAGGATGGATAAGTTAACTTTGTCAAAAGTAGATCAATTTCATGGAAGCTTCCCGCATCAATCAATTTCCCATATACAACAATAAAGCAAAAGACCCACCATCACAAAAAAATCTAAAGCTACAATTGGCTTTCACATGTAGACTTCCTGCATTGATCAATCTATATATAACATACAACATGGACTTTTCTATTACCATTCTTAGGCCACCTATAAAAGGGGTACACTAATTCACTTGAGGTTATCATAAATACCACCTGTTACCCTTCACACCACCTATCACCCATCTTCCCTTTAGACTATCTATAAATGAAGGGATTTAGAGCTTACTTGACACCCTGTGATCAAGATACCTTCTTTATCAACTAACAACCGCTCATACGCAATGTTTGAAGGGCTTATATTAATTATGTTGATCTCACTTCAGGTCTATTTTTAGTCCTTATCAAAAACAAAGCATCAGGCCCTATTCTTATCTTAATGTGCCTTGTTGATGTTTTTAACATGACTTGTACCATCTAACATTGCAACAACAATAGTCACTCCTTTTACATTAATCAAGATTACAACAACCATAACCATACCAATCATAACCATAACCATAACATTCAACCAACATCCAACACATTTTATGCATGTTTACGTTAAACTATGCAATATTTTGTTTAGGGTGCGAGGAGTCACATGACACATACATAGTCATCAGATTACACACACATTACCTAATGCACAAACATACATTAGTTTCCTACCTAATCATTAAACCAATTATCTTATGACTCTAGATTTGTGTTCAACCATCCTTCTACTTAATTACTCCCTGAACTAACATCTATAGCATTCCCTAACTCAGCAACCACTAAAGGGTATACTCTATTCGCCTCTCCCACATTCATCCCCATAGGGAAAGAATCATACTCTGCTCTGGGTCTTTCCCAGTTGTACATTCACCACCTTGCCCCTTTTTCCCTCATATTCCTACCAGCCCATTACCACATGCTTTGAGCATCAAACCCCAACCATTGGTGGTGTCTGCTCAAACATGGCAGTCTTTTCTTTTATGCCAGTTGAATGTTCATCCATAGCAAAGGGAGAACCATCTTCTCTTGGCCACATAAATTCTTATTGGTTAGGCCCAAACTAGAAGAACCAATAATTCATTAGTTCCACAGAGCTAAGACAGAGGATGCAGACATGGCCACCATTTGTCTATCCTAGCCTTGCAGCTCTTGGGTTAGGGAAGGTCCATCCTTTTTCACTCACCACACTGCTAACTTCCTTACTTATAAAGTCTACTTGATCATCAAAGAAATTCTTTGTAGGTCATCACTTCACTACTACCCTTAAAACTTAGATCATATCAATGATGAACCTTGGCCACAACAACTCTGTAGATCCAGATAGACCCCCACCTCCTAAAACTCAGCTCATAACGATAAACATTATCTCCAAACTCCTACCCTCACATAATTTTAGAAGGTGTAACCTCCTTATAAAGGTACCTCTTCTTTGTATTAGCTCCATTGAAGATCATTTTTGGTACTTAGCATTGTGTTCCCTTTTAATGTATCCTACCTTTCCCATCCGTATCTCTCATCCTACTAAATTTGGGATCATTATGGTAACTATTTACCAGCCTACCCCATTCACCTTCACCATCACCTTCACCTTCACCAAAACCTCTATCAACCCAAACCAAATCACTCATTTATCCTACCCTTGTTGAACTACATTAGCCTAATGTCCATGGACTATGTACGCATTGCTTCACTTCTACGGGCAGCTCGACCATTAACAACTAATTCCCATCCCCTTTTTCTTCTCACTCATTTCCATCACTAACCATGCCCTCTTGCTTAGGGCATCCTACATCAAAGAAGCTTTGAATTATTTCTTCAACATCCTTATGTTTTAACACTATCTAATACTTCATCTTAAATTTTTCCCCCATTGTTGGGAGAACTACATGGGCCTGAGGTCTTTTTAGACTATGTAGGTAACACTCAGTTACTGAGGTTAGCTCGACTACATCCTTTATTTTTTTTTCCCTCCTCACCTAAAATCTCTTCCTCCACTTCTATACCTATCCCCTCACCACCTCCCTCCCTTCAGCTTGTCTATCTCTTTTAACCACTTTTCTAGCTTGTCAATCTCTTTTAACAATTTATGGGCTAGCTAACTTTGAATAGTAATTTCAAATAGTGATTTTGAATGACATTATGTGACTAGAAGAATAATTATTTGGTTGGGTTAATAGGGGTTTTGGGAAGGTTTAAGAAGTTTTAGGGAATCCCAAGGTATTTATCCATCTAAAACTGTACGTGTGTAGTCTTCTAGTGTCTACAAGAGGTGTTGTTACACTGCCTTCTTTGGGTGTTATATGTAGTTGTCTTGGGTATCCTTATGACATATCTCAACATCTACTTCTGGTAGTTATTTAGTGGTGGATATAATAATTTATTCTTGTATGGTTTTTATTGGAGTCAAGTACACTTAATATCTTAAGCTTAGGGATAGTATTAGATTCCTTATTTCAAGGAGATCCAATCCCTATTTATTTGTGTAATATTGTCTTGATTCAATAATGTAAGTTATTTGTGTGTTGATTTGGTTTATTCTAGCCCAAACCTTATATTTGGTATTAGAGCAGTTGACTCTAAGATGAGAGTCTCTCCTTAATAATAATCAATCAGTCTACAATTGAATAGTTGTGTCCAAATCGACATTGCATTTAAAATTAGTCTTGCATCACATTTTATCTCTAATCCTTGAACCAAACCATGCTCTCACCTTTGTGCAAGTCATTCATATTTATTCTCAATCTTTTATCCTTTGATGTTGTACGCTCACCATAACCTGTAATCTTCCAAGTTTGTTATAACTTGCCATATCAAAAGGTCAAACAATTGGTTGTCTTTATTGAGTCTCAATGACTCAACCTAGGTGGATAAACTCAACACATTGCATCTAGTCTCTGGATCAATACCTGATGACTTTTTCAATTAGCATCTAGAGTAGAAGGTGATACGTTATGGCTTCTCATGGAAACAATATTCTTTAATTAGTGTTCCTCATATCTACACCCATTGTCTTCACCTCAAGATCTATTTTGATCTATTTGTTGTATTCTAGATCTCATAAGTCTTATCGATTAGTTTTTGTTTTATCATTTTACATTATTTAGAACATAGTCTAATGTATGCTCTCAAATTCAAGGAGTTTTTTATTCTATAAAAATGGAAAATAGATTTCATTTATTTTAGTATGGTAATAATTTGAGTTTTATTTTTCAATTGAGTTAAAATTTCTTGTAAGGGATGCATTATCAATAAAAATAAATGTCTTGTATCATTATTTTGGTCAATTCTTAAAAATAGATATTCCACTAAAAAAATATTCTAGTCTCAATTTTCACACCTGGAAGGTGAAAATCCAGATGAAATTAATGAATAAGAATTTATGGAGAATTGTAAGTGAAAAATAAAAACCACCTACATATTAGAATAAGCTATTGGAATGGTAGAATAGGGATCACAAAGCAAAGGCCATTATTGGTCTTGCTCTTTCAGACTTTGAGCTACATTACGTAGACTTAGAAAAGTCATCCACAACAATATGGGCTAGTCTAAATAAATTGTTAGGAGCAAAAGAAGTGAATGAAAAGTTCTCACTAAAACTCTAATTATTTAGGTTCAAAATGGGTGGAGACTCCATGACAAGTGATATAAACAAGACTGGAAAAATATTCTAGTCTCAATTTTCACATCTGGAAGGTGAAAATGTAGATGTAATTGATGAATAAGAATTTGTGGGGAATTGTAAGCAAAAAAAAAACCATCTACAGATCAAAATAAGCTATTGGAATGGTTGAATAAGGATGACAAATCAAAGGCCATTATTGGTCTTGCTCTTCCAGACTTTGAGCTACATTACGTAAACTTAAAAAAACCATCCATAAAGATATGGGATAGTCTAAATAAATTGTTTGGTGTAAAATAAATAAATGTGAAGTTCTCACTAAAACTCCAATTATTTAGGTTAAAAATGGGTGATGGAGACTCCATGACAAGTCATAAAACAATCTAAGGTCTCTCATTAAACAACTAGCAGAAGTCAAAGCTATAGTAGAAGATGAAGATGCAAAAGATATCCTATTAAACAATTTGTCCTCTAAATACAACAATGTAATTTTTATTCTTAGACAAATCCCATCTCAGAACTTAGAAGACATGATTTTAGCTCTTCTAGCTGAATAAAAGAGAACAAGTGAAGACATAGAATAGGAAAGTGCAACAATAGCAAGAAATAAGGCTAGCTCATCTTTTCAGGTAAAAAATGATAAAAATAAATCTTTGAGAAGAAAGATTCTCTATCATTATTGTAAGTAGCTAGGACATCTTGTTATGTACTTTAAGAAAAGAGTGAAAGATCTCATAGATGATAAACTAGAACAAAAAGCCTTAATTTTTGAAGAAATTGATTGAGATGAATATCTTCCCTACACTAGTGGTGAATATTATTCTCAACATAGTGATGAAGATTACGTCTACTAAGTGTGTGTTTGTGATTGAGTAAGAACAAAAGATCATTTTTATTCACATATGTGGTGTGAAAATAATAAAAAATGATATCTCTCCAAGGTGATAATAGTCTAAAGGATCATTTTGATGTAGCAAGCATGTAAGAAGTGTGACTAATTGGTTGAAGTGTTTATATGAGTTGGTTGATGGGTCCCAATTCATAAAACATGTATTCATGTGAATAGGTTGATGGGCCCCTATTCATGTCAAATGTAGTTCCCACAATGTATATTTCTATCATATCCATGTGCTAGTCTCATGACTACAAGCTATATTTCATTAGTGTGAATCTTTGACATATTATCACACTAGGGGAGGGAATGATAAGTTATTCTTGTATGGTTGTTACGTGAGTCAAGTAGACTTGCCATCTTAAGCTTAGGGATATTACTAGATTTCCTATTTCAAAGAGATCCAATCCTTATTTATGTGTGTAATATTCTCTTGATTTAATAATGCAAGTTATTCATGTGTTGATTTGGTTTGTTTTGGCCCAAACCTTATAGTATCATCCCATTCAGTGCACCTTTTGTGATGGATTCAACCCATCCAAGCCACTTCTCTTTTATCATATTGTACTACTTATTGTGTGTTTTAGTTCCCTCTTAGGTATCCTTATGGTATATCTCAACACCTTTTTTGCACTTATGTTGATTTCAATGATATTCATTTGACATGGGTACCTCATCAAGCCTAGTGTCATGGCCCATTTCAAAGGTTTAGTCTCATTTTCTTACACACCCCCTAAGTTGCACATAAGTGGAGTTCTTGGTCTAAATTTCCAATTACACCTTAAGTTGACTTAGTGAGTAAGTAGTCATCCTAGGATTTCTTATTTTATTATTGAGAAAATAATCCTATTTAGACATGGAAACTTGCACTAAAGTCCATGTTCCACACCAAAATGGACTTTAAGCAACCACTTGCATTTATACAACACTTGAAATCTAGAATAGAATTGAATTAACAAAAGCACTACAAGAGGTGTTTATTTATACAACACTCAATGAGATTAGATCTCCTAATATATAGGATATTATGACTCACAATAACTAATCACACATCTAACAAACACCCCATCTAAATAACCTATGTTAATCAAAGGTGTAATACCTTAAGACATTTATTAAAATAGGCTAGGATTACTTAATTATTCTAACATTTCCCCCCTTAATTGATCATAGCATGAAGAGAAGAAGAGAGAGAATTTATGAATGCCTCAAACTTATCACGTGCAAGTGACTTTGTAAAAATATATGCACACTGATCCTGAGTGGGGCAATACTAGAATTGTATGTTGTGCTTCTAAACATGTTCACATATAAAATGAATTTGAACCTCTATGTGTTTGGTTCTATCATGAAACACTGAATTACGAACAAGATGTAGAACACCCTGATTGTCACAATTCAATACTATAGGCTAAGTTTGTGGAACTCCAAGTCTTGAAATAATGTGATGTATCCATATCGTTTCACAAATAGCTCCTGCTACAGCATGATATTTTGCCTCTGTGGAAAATCTAGAAACACAATTTTGCTTCTTACTTCCCCATGAAATTAGAGTAGATCCTAGAAAGAACATAAATCCATAAGTGGATTTCTTGTCATCAATATAAGCTACATGATCTACATATGTGTATCCTGTCAAGAAAAACTTATCATTCTTGTTTTACTCTAGCCCATACTCAACTGTACCTCTGATGTATCTCAATACCCATTTTGCTACTTTCTAATGTGTCACCTTTGGTTCCTGCATGAACTGAGAAAGATAGCTAACAGCATAGCTAATATCTAGCCTAGTATATGTCAAGTAAATGAGACTCCCAATCAACTACCGATAGAGATTTACATTTACTTTTAGTGATGGATTTGTATGAGACAACTGAAGTCTTATCTCCATAGGTGTTACAATAGGCTTGCAGTCCATCATCCTAAATTTCTCTAGCAATGTCTTGGTCTACTTCATCTATGAAAAAAAATGTAATGTTGCTTTTGTCATACCTCCAAACCAAGATAATAGTGTAGCAGCTCAAGTGTTATCATGTCAAACGATCACTTGAGATCATTCTTAGTTGCATCAATCATCTTCACTATGTTGTCAATGATGACTAGATCGTAGACATAAACAATAACTATAAAAACTTCACTCCCATGCTTTTACAGGTAGAGGTTAGGATAATATGGATTCTATTGAATCCATGTTGTATGAAATGCTCATTAATCTTGATTTACTACGCTCGGAGAGCCTATTTTAGCCCATAGAGAGACTTGTTAAGCCTACACTCTTTGTGTTCCTAATTAGGTGCCAAAACACCTTCATATTGAGTCATGTAGACTTCCTCTTTCAAATATCCATTGAGAAAGGCACTTTTTACATCTATTTGATGGACTTACCATCTAAACTATGTAGCCATAGCAAAAACCATTCTCATATTCTTTATCTTAGCTGTGGGAGCAAAAGTCTCCTCATAGTCAATCCCTTCTTTTTTAGTATACCCTTTTGCAACAAGCCTTGCCTTGTACTTATCAATATTTCTATCTACTTTGTACTTGGTCTTAAAGACCCATTTGCATCTAATAGACTTCTTCCTTAGTGGAATATCAACAAGTTGCCATGTGTTATTTTTAATCAATGACTGATATTTTGCATCCATGACATCTTTCCAAAGTCTAGACTGTAGGGCTTTTGATACTATAGAGGGCTCATATGTATTTTGCACAATACTCATAAGGGCCATATTAACCTCTTCTTGAGCCATGCTTTGAGTGCTTGGTCTTGGAGTGGATGTATCTGGTACTCCATTCAAGTTAGCATCTCGTATAGTAGGTGTATACCACTTGGGCATATGTTGAACTATAGGTGGTGGTGTTAGAGGTCATGTTTGACTTTATTCCTTTTCACTTTCACCATCACTATCTAAAAGTATTACATGACTTTTACCTGTATCATTTTCCTGTGTAGAGGGTGGATTGATTCCAATCTTTTCATTAAACACTATATCTCTATTGATTAGTACCTTCTTTATTTCTGGATCAAGGAGCCTATATGCCTTTGATTGTGCATTATATCCCACAATAATGCATTCCTTTATTTTCTTATCCAATTTCTTCCTTTACTTCTTAGGAACATGCATATATCTCTTGAAACCAAAAAATTGAAGGTGAGTTACCTTTGGTTTATTCCCTGTCCAAGCTTCATGTGGTGTGATTCCATCAAGAGCTTTGGTGGGTGACTTGTTCAAAAAGTAGACTACAGTGTGAAAAGCTTTTCACCAATATGTATTAGGTAATTTTGCATTGTCAACCATGTTGTGAAACATTTCACAATGACTCTGTTATGTCGTTCTGCAACACCATTCTACTGAGGTGAATATGGAGCTATCAATTGCTGATTGATTCGATTCACACTGAGATAGATTGAAAATTATTTAATGGTGTATTCCACCCCATGATTTGAGCAAAAGGTTTTGATTTTTCTACCATTTTTATTTTTAATCATGGCTTTGAATTCTTTGAAGACTTGAAAATCTTGATCCTTAGTCTTCAATAAATATACCCACATTTTACGTGAGTAATCATCAACAAAAAGTTGAAAGTATTTGTACCCTCTAATACTGGGAGCAAAATGTTCACAAAGATCGGTGTGCACCAAGTCCAACTTACCAAGTAACTGATACTCAGTCTTTCCAAAGGGAGCTCTTCTTTATTTTCCTACTAAGCAACTAGTACATATATCATAAGATTGATTGAGTTTGGGAAGACCATGAACCATATCATGTTTGTTCAATTATAATAAATAACCATAACTCAAGTGACCATATCTTTTCTACCACAAATTGCCTAATTTTGTATATTTGACCACAAGTTCTTGATGATCATTTTGAACAAAATCAAGATGAAACATTTTTCCAATGTTGGAAGCCTTGGTAATCACTTTGAAATGCCTAGACTTATCTCTAATGTGGAAAAAAAATTGACCATTTTGGTTATCAAATTCAACCATGAGGTTATGTTCAAGTAGTTAATTAACAAACAATAGATTTTTTGTAAGCCTTAGAGCATAAAGAACATTCGAAATGTTGTAATTCATGTTTCCAAGTTGTATTTTGATGTCACCACTACCTTGTAATGTATATGAGGTATCATCTCCAAGTGAAACATTTCCATTTGATTTTAATTTTGTCAATGTAGAAAACCAATATTTTCTCCCTGTCATGTGTCTGGTTGCTTCTGAATCAACATACCAAACTACACTTGGATGATTCGTAGACTCATTTATTTGAGTAGCTAAACCTTATTCTTCATTTGAAGAATCATTGTCTTCAGCAACATTGCCATGTTGTTTAGGATTGGAATTTTTTTGTTTCCACTTATTTTATTGTTGTGGTTGTTTCTTTTCTATTTGTGATGATTTGTTGAAATAGGGCTTCTTGCTTGATGAACCCTTTTGAAATGTGTTGTACCAATAATGTTTTAAGTCATGTCCCTATTTTTCACAAATTTGCCATGCTTTAAAAGAACGTGAATTGTTCCCTTATTGGTTTTGTTATTTATTTTGCTTTGGATATTGCTTTAAACACTTCATGGGTTTCTTCCCCTTTTGATTCGATGTGAGTGCATGCTCGTCATTTACTTCTTCTAAATTATTCATAGCTTCCTCTTTTTGCAACAAATTTACCAACACCTCAAAGGTTGGTTTTTGTCCCGTGACATTCAATGTGGCCACAAAGATACTATATGTGGGGGGCAGTGCTCTAAGGACTATAGGGACTAAAGAATCATATGCCACCGGTTTTCCCAAAGATTAAAGCAAAGCCTACAAAGTTGTAACCATTCTAAGGAATGCTTCTACTTTTTCATCTGATTTGAGCTTGAGAGTGTGCAATTGGATTTGAAGATGCAAGTTTTCATTTTGATTCTTAGCTTCATATACAATTTTAAGCTTATCCCAAGCATCTTTTTTAGTTGTGTCACTACGAATATGAGGTTTTACCTCATCCAAAACTCCAAACATGATTATTAACTTAACATTTTTATAATTTTTATCATATTTTTGTTGTTGATTAACATTTATTGCATGTCTAACCCATGTGCCTTTTACAACTGACCAAATGTCTTCAAACTCAAGATGTGTTTTTACTTTTGTTTTTCATGTTGCATAATTATCACTGTGAAACAATTGTGTGTCGGGAAGGACAAATCTAGGTCCTGAACTAGACATTTTGCAAGTTGCATATGACAAATTACAAGTGTGTTGTTAAGTATGGAAATGAAATGTGTGTTTGTAAAATGTAAATAAAATGCAAAAATGCATACACAAAGATGACAAATCATGCACAAGCACATAATGGACATCGAACTCTGTCTAAAATGCATCTAAAAATGTAATAAAAATTTGAACGTCAGTTTCAACAAAAAAGTGTCAGAGGAGAAAATGAGGTTACAATTTTTTTGTTACATTATTAAAATTTAGGGCACCAATAGATAGATAATTGAAAAATATGCGCTTTTTTAAAAAAATGGAACTCAAATTTGAGTAACGATTCAAAAGTTATAAGTGTTTCAATTTTTCGTAAAAATGGGTCAAATCAATTAAAAAATACTACAAATTGATTTTTGAGGCCAAATCAGAAAAGAACATATTCGTGTAACCACTTGGAATCATAATTTTTTCATGGACTTAAAAAAGTCAACAAAAGTGAAGAATATTCCTTTTAATTATCTTGGTAGATGTGCAAGCAAGTTTGACTTCTTCTTAAAACAAAAATTATAGTTAGTAACAAAAAATAATGATTTTCTAGCTGTGTAAACATGATAAAATGAATAGTCTATTGTTGTTTGTCACCTTTTGGTTGGTAGGGAAGATTTTATGTAGGGTTTGAGGAGATTGGGTCTCTTTGTGAAGTGCAAACCTCTGCAAATGCTCCAACACCACTGATCTTCCAGAAAAAAATAGTCGTACAGTAGAATGGCCATGCTCCTTCCACGCAAAAACTCCATCAATACTGCATCACCTTCTTCCAATGTAGTGGTTTTCTCCTCCATGCAATTGTGTCTGTAACAGATCTAAATGTTATTCAGATCTAAAAAATGAATAATGGAGTGCATGTTTTGAAAGTTTAAGGTAGAATGTAGGATGCCAAGGTGGGATGCCAAGATCATATCTTCACACCACTTGTTGGATATTCAGTCACTGTTATACAAGTCAAATCGTGATAAAACACATACTAGATACAATGAATATATCAGTATCTACTAGGTCAACATTGTTTGACAGCAGCATGCAATTGAATAGTTTGACACAGGAAGGATTTTGAGAGTTGAACCAATGGCCTTGCATTGACAGTACTAATTAATAGATATTTTTGGCAGTTGATGTTATAGTTAGTTCAATGCCAAGTTGACAAAGGGTGATGCCTATGCAGAGCTACAACGATATTCCAATGCTATAAAAAGGAGTAGATCATAAGAAAAAAAAAGGAAGACACCTCCTCAGACCAGAAAAATATGCTAACATGTAGAGAATGATGCCAAAAAACAAATATGTTACTCTCTTTTATTTAAAGCTTAGATCTCAATGCTTGTCATTTGTGCTAGAATTTGCAAATCTAAAACAAAAAATTTATCATTGAAATATTTTGCAGATATATTCCTCCATTGATTCAAAAATGGAGTTTGACCAGAAATAATAAAAACAAATTCAAAGCTCTCAAATTTTATCTCAGAGCTTCTCAAACACATGAAAACTCAGATCTAAAATTTAGCCCAAATTTTAATACAAATATGGTTAAAATTTTGCAAAACAAAAATAAAATTGCCTGCAAGAGAACTATTTTCCTTCTACAAAATTGGTCAAAATTCTGGCAGCATTTTGACTTGGAATGGTAAAAATTGGAATAGCGTGATGCATCTAAGGATTGAACGTACTTGGATTTCGATCTCCACTGAATATTCAATGCTTCGAAAAAGACTCAGGATAACTTGCTCTGGTACCAAATGAAAGCTGGAATGGAATTGAATTAACAAAAGCACTACAAGATGTGTTTATTTATACAACACTCAATGAGATTAGATCTCCTAAGTTGCAAGATATTATGACTAACAATAACTAATCACACATCTAAGAAATACCTTATCTAACTAACTTATGTCAATCAAAGGTGTAATACCTTAAGACATTTATCACAATAGGCTAGGATTAATTAATTATTTTAACAACATTTACATTTATGTAACTACTTGTATTTATGAGGCCTTTCAAGCTCTATAAAAGCAAGGTTCTCCCTCACTTTCTAAAATGGAATGGAGAAGAGAAAGTGAGAAGTTCATTTTATTGTTATGTTTCTACCTTAATGCATGTTATACAATAATAATGGTATAAAGTTATCCTAGAATCCACGTGTCTTTTTCTTTGCTTGTCATGACATGAGTTATGTCTAAGATATATGTGTTTGATCCTAACTAGTCCAAAATTATAATACACACCATAAAATGATGATATAAGTAGTACTTTACATGTGTCTTCACCATAAGGAAAATTGTTTACTACTACAGACCAATGATTTCATAATTGTTGTTAATGCAGACCAATAGTTTTGAGACAGCCTCCCATATTAAGTCGTAGTTTCATCACCAACCCAAAAATGGGTCAATTAGCCTCTAGGATATGATTAAAACTATCTCTAATTGACATATCTAATTTTTTGGAGTTTTGATGATGTTTTTAAGACCGTTGTTGTTCATCTTTGACATGCACAAGTTGTCGAAAAGTCGCACAAACATGCACGTAAGCACACAAACCTTAACATGTGTTTTTAGTTGATGCAAGATTGCTTTTTGACATGGATTATATCAGATCAGCTAAACTTGTCTTGGAATTTGCAAATAACTAACACAAAAACTAGAGAAGTCAGGGCTTTTGTAGGAGAATTTGTTGTCTATCTAGCCCTGAGTCCATCAAATCACTACTTGACATCCCACAATGTGATGAATGTGTTTAGATTTATTGGATAAGGTTAAGGCATTTTTGGATGCTAACTCAAACATATGCCTAACCACAATCAATAAAATGTGTAATAAAGTCAAAGAGACAAGGGATTTTCAAAATTCCCCAAGTCCTTCAAGAGAAGAGTTTCATGAAGATATATCAAATGTGATCACCTTGCTTATTCATGTGGTTGTAAATTAGTTGCTTGATATTTTCACTTATGGGTGTATCAAATGAGGTCAATCATTTTCTCTATCAATCAACTTATCGATTGCGGGACTCTTATCAACACTTCTATTCACAAACAACTTTGGGAGTTCAATACTCCAGGTGTGTTCTATATGACCTCTTATCTTGTCTACTATGTGGCTAAACTAAGTGTGTATTTCAGGTTCAATAAATCTAGTCCATAGAGCCCTACAAATTTTTTATATAATTATTACCCTCAAATGGAGAGAACACAGGGAGTGACTCACTTCAATCATGTCAATGACACCTTTATTTTTCACATTGTCAAAATAATAAAAAAATGATTATGGTAAAAGACTTTCTAATGAAGGATACAATTCAGTTTCTACTTGGCAAGTTGGCTCATTCAGTTTCAGACATTTACATATATCAAGGTATTGTAATAATATTGTACATATTGGTTGTTAATCCTAGGTGTCTAGCTTAGGTGTCTTGCTTTTTTCCTTATTCAATAAGCTTTCCATTCTCGTAGGAATAGGAAGAGTCATTGGGAATGTGAAATAAATAGTCTTGTTTGGTCTATTTTGTGTAATTTTTTGATTATTTCTTCTTTGAATCATAAAATACAATTTCATTGTCATTCTATTAATAATCTTTCTTCCCTGTCATTGGTATCGAAGCCTAAATTTTTTAAAATGAATCATTTTAATTTCTTTTTCTCTTTATCAGTTGTACGACCTTACAAGAAATTGTTTTTTTTTAATTGTTTGTTTTTTACTAACATTATGGAAGCATATATGACCTATCATTGTGACATTGTGTATCATTAGTGGGGTATTTCATAGCATAAGGGAGACATTTATTTAGCATATCAATCTCATCTGCCCACAGCCTTGTCGTGACCTGCACCTGACTCAAATCTAAGGTGTTTTAATAAGGCATTTTTGATAATATTTTATTCATACATTTCCTATGCCACAATTGGGATTGGCTTCCTTTGGTGTTTTGGTTGGATGTAGCGTATTGGTTGTATGACTATGTAGTGTAGACACCTAAATCTGGCGACCAATAACCTCCAATCAAGGTTTTGGCCAATTTCCACTCAAAATGCATAATTTGACGTAAAAACACTAAAACATGCTAAATGATGTGAAACTAACATATTAAAGTTATGATTTTAGCTAAGGTATCATTAAATGGGGCAATACAATTTATAGGCCAGCTAACTTTGATCAAATCATTTTGAGTCAAAATGTTAATTTTGCATCTTGTTGCTCTGGATTGCTCTTTTCTATAAAATATTTGAACAAGATATGTGCCTTTGTTATTTTTTTTTTAATAACATCCTAAATTGGAATACGGTTCCAATGCATCTGACATCTCCTTCCAATTCTAATCCAGTCAAATTTTAGACCAATAACAAGGCATTCTGATCAATTTGAGTAGTTTATGCACAAAGTTCTTAAACATGCTTAAGAGCTAATTAAACCAACTTAGAGCCTAATCAATAATTCCATGGAAACTTGTTGAAAACTTATTTTGAGAAATTAATATTGAATATTTGCATCATCAAGTGACATCATTTCTTGGGAAGACATCCTTAGGCCATAACTGCCACAAATATCAGGATTCATGTCCTCCATGACTCATCAATGCCTTCCATGATGCCCTCCATGCCTCTTAATTTCTCCTTCTTCCAATGTCATGATGAGGATAATTATCAATTTTAATTGCAAAATTGGATTAATCCTTAGACACACATCTCAATCCTAAGATGAACGGTTCAGGTTGATTCTGATCAATATCAAAAATCTATAAATAGGAGGCCTTACCACATGAATTGACTTGATAATGCAGAGTTATAATGTACAAATGATTCCAAAAGCCATTGAAATTAGTGGTACCATACCAAATTGATTCCAAGCCAAGCCAAAGCCACAAGGTGTTAAGGAGAGATGGAGATAGCCAAGCTTCCATTGCCAAGGACTTCCTGAGCACAAGCTAAGCAAGCCACTACAACAAGCATTTTGGAGCATCCAAGGTAGGTAAAAGAAGGTTTATTTTGCATTTTAGCTGTGTGTTTTATTCATGTTTGTGAACTAAGTTCTCCCTAGTGTCTAGGCCTAGAGATTTTATGCTAGTTAGTGTGTTTCTTTCATTTTTTTTTAAATTTTGAAACTAACATGATACTAACCATCCTCTCTTGAGTCAAATTCTTAGTTCACACGTAGAGGCCAGTGAATGTCCATTCATATCCATAGAAATTAAAAACATTTTTTTCCTGTTATAATTTCCAGTGAAGAGGTGCGTGGTTGTGGACATTAGCACTACTTTTGGCATGGAGAATTAGAAGTCTTTGCTGGTATCAAAAGTCTTTATCGGTAAAAGTCTTTGCAGATTATTAATTTCCTTTGATAATGTGTTTCACATTCTTCTTGTGTTGCGTGGCTCTTTTTTGGAAGATTCCTTGTAAAGTGAACAATTGTCATTAGGAGGCCGTATATATATATATATTGGAAATCAAGTCTACCACATAAAAAATATAAAAGGAGAGGTATATTTTTTATTTTTTTAATTTAAAAATCAAATTCCATTTTTAAATATTTTTTTAAAAATTTAAAATAAATAAATAAATTTGAAAGCATTTAAAACTTTGAGCAATTTTTCATTAAAATTGTCTCAAGACAGCTACTCTATGCAAAACTGGCAAACAACAACCAATTTTTGTAAATTCAAGGAGAAATAAAGGGAGCTACTCTTTTTACCCATTCATGTATGTCGAAAAACATAAATCTAGAAATCAAGAAAAACTGAGTATATTCATGTATGAGATTTTTTTTTAAGCCAATGTTAATGACAAAGCGAATCATTTTCAGTACCTTTGTGTATATAGAAAAGAGGACCATTTTGGAGTGATAAGGAACCGATTGGGGTTAAACAAAAGTTCAAAACCTCTAAAAACTCAAACAAAAACTCAAAATTATGCATTCCATCAAATCCATTGTTGGCACTACCTTGAATGACAAAGACAGTTGGCTAGAATGGTCTCAACAAGTGGAGAACACACTCATCTTCAACGATCTATGGTTTGATATTTGTGATGGAGCAAAACAACCAATTAAACCAACAGGGAATGCAAAGGACACTCAAACATGGAAGAAAGAAAACCAGAAAGCTTTGGCCTTGATGAGGGCATTAGTGGATGGAGATGTGTTTTGTCATATACAAGGGTGTAATACACCATGGAAAGCATATCATAAACTGAAGGACATATATGACTCCCCTTCAGAGTTGGAATTCATTCAGCTACAGTTGAAACTGTTCAACCTAGAGTTGAAAGATGGTGATATGATGAGATTGGCTTTAGAGATACATGCTATCAAACATGATGTTAACGCAACAAGTGTCAAAATGACATATTCATGACCGCATTCATAAAAGCCCTTCTTCCCAACTATCCAACCTACTTGAAGTCTCTACAAGCAAGTAATCAGTTGAAGACTCTCACATTTGATCAGTTGGTTGAAAAGATGGCAGAAAGAGAGAAGGTATTTGGAAGAAAAATAGAAACCACAACAGGTGAAAGTGTGAGCTCTGTCAAAACAAATTCTTTCAAACCATCAAACAAGGCCACATCTTCCAAAAATGAAGGCAATAACAAGTACAAGGGAAAAGGTGGCAAAAATGAAAATCATGGTGGTCAAAATCAAAAATAGAATAATAAACAAAACCTCTATTATGAATGGTGTGATAGAAAGGTAGCCATGAGACTCATGAATGCATGACTCCATGGAAGAAAATTGAAACATACCATAAGAAGAAACAGGAAAATTCAAAGAAATAATCAAAAGAGTCAAACTCAGCCCAATTCACCAGTGAATGTGTGTTTTCAAGTACATATGATGAAGTAAACAATGTCTCAATCAGTTCCTCATGGTTTGATTCTTGGGTTCTTGATACTGGTGCCACTCAACATATGACTTTCCAAAAATACTTCTTTGAGGAGTACATTGAAGAGAGTTGTGGCTCAGTATACCTCATAGATAGATCAAGTCTGTAAACATAGGGAAGAGGTACAATTCGACTCAAGTGTCCAAGACTTCTAGAATACAAAATTGCGAATGTTATCTACCTTCTTCAATTTAAACGAAACTTTTTGTCCCTAGTGCTCATAAGGCAACAAGGACATTCCATTATGTTGGACAATGGTGATGTCATAATCAGGGGAAAAAGTGACAATGTAATCATTTTGACTGGATATGAGGAAGGGAAACTACTCAAACTGAAATGTGAGCCATCAAATTCAAGGAATTATGTTCATCTTGTGGAAGATGGAATGTCTCCAAACATGTTGTGGCATGCTCAATTTGGGCACACTCACTATAACAACATTCGTGTATTGCAAAAGAATGGTGTTGTTGGCATGCTTACATTGCCCATAAAATCAAATGAGAAGTGTGAAGCTTGCATCTTGGCTAAACACGTAAGAGAATTGTTTCTAAAGTCACATTGGAAAGCAAACAACAAATTGTAACTTGTTCATTCAAACTTATGTTCTCTTCCAATCCTCTCCGTTGATGCTCATAAGTACTTCACATTATTCATTGATCACTACAGCAGGATGACATGGATATACTTTCTAAAAAAGAAATCAAAAGCCTTCAATACTTTCAAAAAGCTTCAAATAATGATTGAAAATGAATCACAAACTTGCATTGAGACATTTAGAACAGATAATGGTGGTGAATTCACTTGAAATAAATTTGAATCTCATCTTGAGCAAAATGGGATAAAACACCATCTCACAGTTCCTCACACTCCATAACAAAATGGAGTAGTTGAAAGAATAAATAGAATTGTAATGAATATGGTTCATGCAATGTTGTATTTCAAAGGGGTAAATCTACACTTTTGGGCTAAAGCAACTAAAATAACAATATAGCTTCACAACAGATCACCATCAATAGCTCTTGAATCAAAGACTTTGTATGAGATGTGGTGTGGTCACCTCCCTTCAGTGTGACATCTTCAGATTTTTGGATCCACTTGTTATGCATTGATTCCAAAGGAGAAGAGAAATAAATTGGACCACAGGAGTCAAAAATGCATCCACTTGGGATATTCTGATTCCTCCAAGGCATTCAAGCTATATGATGAGAAAGAGAAGAAGTTTCTTGTCACAAGAGAAGTTGTCTTTTGTGAGATTGTAAAGGACAAAGAGCATATTGATTAGCAGTTGAGTCGACTAGCCAAATATGTAAAGTTTGATGTCTACAAGGAGAGTGATTTGAATGTTCCAGATAATGAGTGGGGGACACAAAGTGGGGAATTTATTGATTTTCTATTGTCTCCCATACATGATCTTGAAAATCCTCCTGAAAGAGAGAGTGAACATTAGATATTGAATAGGGACTAGCTAAACAGAGGGCAGACAGTGAAGGAACTTTAGAGGATGAACCCAAAGCACTTGTAGCATAGAAAAAGATGCCTAAGTGGGCCACTCAAACACTGAAAGATGTGAGGCCTGATGAAGTTGGGAAAACAGGCACTCAAAGTGCACATGCAACCTCATCTCAACCAAACAAGTCTATTGATGAAATTCAAGAAATTATTGGAAAACTCACATTAGATGATTCTCAAGAGGAACTCAATGTTGCATTTGATTCAAAATTAACAACTTTCAAACAAGCTGAGAAGCTTGACTCTTGGATAAAATCAATGAAAGATGAGTATAATTCACTGCTGAAAAATGGGACTTGAAATCTAATTGATCCACCATATGGTTGCAAACCAATTGGATGCAAGTGGGTCTATCCCAACAAATACAAGGCAAATGGCTCACTTGACAAGCACAAAGCAAGGCTAGTCACAAAGGGGTATGAAACATCTGCACATATAACAAAATGGACTACCATTTGGACCATGTTGGCTCTTGTAGCTCACAACAGATGGAAAGTTCACCAAATGGATGTCAAAACTACATTTATGAATGGAGACCTCAATGAAAGTGTGTACATGACACAACCTGATGGTTTTTCAGTAAAGGGACAAGAGCACAAGGTGTGCAAACTGAAAAAAATCATTTTATGGTTTGAATCAAGCCCCTTGAGCATGGTATGAAAAACTAGTTGAGCATCTCAAGAACATGAATTTCAAATGTTTTGAGTTTGAAGATGTAACTTTTTTCATCAAAACAGTTGACAAAACAGTTGTATTTGTGGTGGTCTATGTTGACAATTTGCTCATCACAGGGAACAATGAACGGTACACTACAAAAATCAAATCAAAGTAGATGAAAAGCTTTGAAATAACTGATTTGGGTATTGAAATAATTCAGAAACCAAAGTATTTTTTCATCGCTCAGCAGAAGTACGTTGATGACATTCTAAGCAAGTTTGGAATGGAAGATTGTAAACCTCTCAACATGCCCATAGAACATAATCTCAAATTGACATCTGAAGATTCAATAGATTTGGTTGATGCCACTAAATACAGACAGCTCATTGGAAGTCTGATTTATGTGACTACCATTTGACCTAATATATCATATACAGTTGGTGCCCTCTCAAGATTCATGCAACAACCCAGAGAGAGTCATTGGGTAGCAACAAAAAAGGTCCTCATATATCTCAAAGGCACACAACATTTTGGGCTCAAATACTCTAGGGCACGTGACTTCAAACTAGTTGGGTATTCAGATTCTAACTATGTTGGTGATCGTGAAGATGGAAAGTCCACCTCGAGTTTTCTAATGAATTTAGAAACAACAGTTGTCAGTTGGAATTCCAAGAAGCAATTAGTACCAGCAATTTTTTTAGCAGAAGCAGAATATTTGGCCGCTTCAAAGGCAACTAGAGAGATCTTTTGGCTCAGAAGGGTTCTTTCAAATTTGCAGAAGCAACAAGTTTCGTCAACACCTCTCATGGTTGAAAACACTTCTGCAATCCAGATGGTAAAGAATTAAGTCTTTCATGACCGAACCAAACACATCAATACCAAATTTCATTTGATTCAGCACTATGTGAAAGATGGCAGTGTCAAGTTGCAACATTGCCCGACAGCAAAGCAACCAGCAGACATCCTGACAAAAGTGCTTGGATGACAAAATTTTGAAAAGTTTAGAGGAATGCTTGATCTGACAAAGACCCCAACAGATTAAGGGGGGATGTAATAATATTGTACATATTTATTGTTAATCCTAGGTGTCTAGCTTAGGTGTCTTGCTTTTTGTCTTATTCAATAAGCTTTTCGTTCTCGTAGGAATAGGAAGAGTCATTGGGTATGTGAAATGAATAGTCTTGTTTGGTCTATTTATTGTAATGTTTTGCTTCCTCCTTTGAATTGTGAAATACAATTTCATTGTCATTCCGTCAATAATCTTTTTTGCCTG
Source organism: Torreya grandis (assembly GCA_037957365.1). Lineage (NCBI taxonomy): Eukaryota > Viridiplantae > Streptophyta > Pinopsida > Cupressales > Taxaceae > Torreya > Torreya grandis. The sequence goes on along the minus strand of JARHVA010000253.1, from coordinate 1,614,500 downwards.
TCAGGTATTGGATTCAATGGTTGCCCTTATTGTCTCCCAAGGTATGTGAGTGATAGATTATTATTTATGGAGTTTTACAAACAATTAGCAGAGGTTCACAAGTTTGTCTTTAAAGCACAAGTTTGATATTCATTTCCCAATTATGATTGGGCACTATACATGCAAAAATATTGTAACTACGAGGTTTATGAAGAGGGAAATGGTCGATTTTAATTTGTCCTTGCATGACAAGAGATGGTCCTTGATAGCGTTAGCACAAATTTATGTTTTGTACAGCTTTCGATTATTTCATTGACTTGCCCAATAGACAATGGTATAATGCATAACAAATGTGGGAATATCACCATGAAATGGGTGATTTTCCTCTACTTTTGAAAGGGGTAACTTGCTCATATGATAAGGTTTAAGGGGGGGCGGGGGGTTTTGTACTTTTCACCAGAAAGCACAAAAGGAATAAAACAAAAAGAAAATAAAAGGGGGAAAATCCCACATTAGAATGAACATAGAGAACCACTTGGATTGCTAAAAAAGGGGCATGAATTACATAGAATTTCTTCTTCTCACATGCAAAAGACAAGGGCAAACAACGTGTGTTATGAGAACAAAGAAAATAAGAAAATAACCTTTAACAAATAAGACTACATGTTGGTGATGCAAGGTTCACAATTCAAATTCAATATCACAACGTTTACAAACTATGAGTGATTCAAATGTATTCGTAAATGACAGAGGGATTCAATCTATCTCTATTCAAGAACAATGATGCATGTTTTGTAAATAATGATGATGAAAGAAATACAATATTCTAACCTACCCATAATTTCAAGAGAATGTACATCACTTCATAAAAGTAGTAGCAAGCCCTCCCTTAAGGTAGAGAAAATAAAATCTCTCTTACAATTAATTTCTTGTTTTTTGTGTCATTGCATTTGCACAAATAGAGCATCTCATTGCTTACAATTTTAAATAGAAACTTGACTCTGCAATCTCATCATAATATTTTCTCTCATTTTGATGATGGTGCACAAGTTGTGATCCAAATCGTTGATTTATAAATTGTAACAATTTATTTCAGAAATATTTGCTCGTATTTTTTAACTCTAACTTGACTTTTAACCTTCACTCGACTCAGCATAACTTAAGTGACTTTCACCACTTTACCTATCCAAATAATTTTCACAATATCATTACATGAAATATGACATTGCTTTAGGCCTTTGCACATTTAAATAATAGTAATTAATTCCAAAAGTCATTTATCATTTAACTTGGACCCACAAAACATAAAAGACACATTTTCCTTTTGACATGTTTTAGTCGTAGCCATGTCTTTGCTTACAATTACGTCATGTTGAAATAACAAGGCATTTCATGACACATGCCACATTTGAAATGACAAGTAGACTGTCGTATGGACTAACCAAGCCTTGTCCATTAGGTGATGCAATTTACAAATTCATATCACAAACACTTAGTCATACCCTCGTAAAACACATGACCTTCGACCCATCACACATGCCCTATGTTCATATTTGAAACAACACTATATATTTGGCCAAGATTAAACCTTTAACAATACTTAGTTATTACATTCAATCCATCGACCAAAACATTGATTTTTCTTAGTAGGTATCTTAGTTCTTTGTTATTATTATGGCAAAATTTCAAAAGTTAAAGTTTTCCATTTTTTCTAACCTAGTATCTAAGTTTTTTGTTATTATTATTGCATAATTTTTTTTTTTTTAAATGTTTTCCATTTCAGCCAAGTTTATTTTCATCTTGTATGGAAGTTGACTTTGAATGTAGAAGAGGAAAACATTACCTTCATTTGAGTTTCATGTGAAGAAAGATGTTTCCCACCTTGATATTAATAAGAATCTTGTGCACTTTTTTTTGGCTTTGTACCAATGCCCAACTCATGAAGTAAGCTCTTTATTAAATTTTTTTTTTTTTAATTTAAAAATTTGTGACGTAATTGTGACACGTATGAGTTTGGATCAAGAGGTATGTTCGATTCACATCAAGGTCAATTTCAAAGTTGTTTATAATCCTCCAATTTGAAGCCAATAAAAGATATCTCTAATGGTAAAGTTGTTAGGCTTTCTCCTTATCCATCCAAATTCAAATCTCAATAAACACATGTTAATGTATTAATCCATGCAAAAATTAAAAACTACAAAATATATAATAACATATTAAAGTACCTCAATACAAAAAAAATAAAAAACCACGAAATACATAATAACACATTAAAGTACCCCAACACAAGAAAAAGAATTTAGAAGCCCAACAACTTATTATAACCAAAATTTTGGATTCTAAAATACAAGGGATTAATGTAGTTGAGTACTAGGTTTGATAACAAATTTAAAAAGTTTAATTTCAAATCTTCTAATGATTATTTTTTATGTAAAAAAAATTAATTATAGATTAAAAAAATTAATTATAGATTAAATATCTGTAATGCAAATTGTATTATAAAAATAATATATTGTATCTTGCATTATTAAAATAGGGATTAGCTACTACACAATTCTTGTTCATAATCATTTTTAAGTTGAAATTCTAGAGTAAAAAGTCAAAACCACTCTCCCATTACTGCAATTTTCTTGATATAGATATAGTTAATTTGAACTCCAATGCCATGATGATAATTGTTCACATACTAGTTAAAAATAAGATTTTTACAGACTTTGCTCTTACAAGGATATCATATAATAACATATTAAAGTACCCATAATTGCTCTTACAAGGATATCCTATAATAACATATTAAAGTACCCAATACAAGAAAAGTTAAAACTACGAAATATATAATAACATATTAAAGTACCTCAATACAAAAAAAAAAATTCAGAAGCTCAACGTTGCCCAACTTTAAAGTAAGACAACTTATTATAACCAAAATTTTAGATTCTAAAATACAAAGGATTAATGTAGTAGAGTACTTGATGTGATAACAAATTAAAAAAATCTAAATTTCAAACCTTTTAATAATTATTTTTAATATAAATAAAATTAATAATAAATTAAATATTCATGGCATAAGTTATATTATAAAGATAATAAATTGTATCTTGCATTATTAAAATAGGGATTAACTACTACACGATTCTTGTTTGTAATCATTTTTAAGTTGAAATTCTAGAGTCAAAGTCAAAACCACTGTCCGAGTACTGCAATTTTCTTGATATAGACATTGTAAATTTGAACTCCAATGCCATGATGATAATTATTCCCATATCAGTTAAAATGGGATTATGACAGACCCCACTCTTACAAGGATATTATAGGCCGTGTGGTTATATGTTCTCCAAATTAGCCCTAGGCCACAAACCCAATTTCCAACTAACGTTTGAATTTTAGTGCTCAATGCAATTGAGATTAACAAGTCAATTGATCCAAAGCTTCAAGCTTAAGCAGCCTATAATGTTGAAGGAGAATATTTCTGGAGAAACTGCAATATATGATTTTAAGTATCGATGTTTCAAACTAAGCTATCTACATCAGAATGAATGATACGATTACAAACAAGAGCTCTGTATATAGATAACCCAAACATTATGTATATAGATAACCCAAACATTATAACATGAGGAAGAGATAGAGATAAATTGACCAATAAGTGATGCACAACCCTAATTTATTACATACTTTCTACCATAGCATTAACTATTAGATCTTAGTACATAAATAAACGCTGTTATTAGTTACTAAGTTCAAAAACTTCATCCCTATTGAGATTATTACGGCATTTTCTATTCTCAATTGCCTATCTCAACTTCCTTTTCATAAAGTGCTCCTCCTTTTCTAGTATTTTTACTTCGCCTAAACATATGATATGAGTTGTCTTGTGAGCATGCTGTACAAGCGTTGAACTCTTGATACGATCCCTGTTTATGCTTGCTCCATGTTCTTTAAATCAAACTGGAACAATCTCCCAATCTCTCTAATGCAAGTCTGGCTACATATACAGCCAATTAGACACCACAACATAGTTTGGGTTCGACAAGATCTTTTGGGAACCTTATCATGTTACCGATTTTGTATTGCAGCAAAAAAATTACTTGTACCTTATGTCTTCGTAGAATTCTTTCAATTTTAAAAAATATGCCTTCACTGAAGGGGAGAAAGAACTTGGGCAGTTCCTTTGTCTCGGTTCACATGAGTCTACAAAGTGATCTTCCTTTCCATATTGCTGAAGACCCACATAATCTGTTTCATTCCATAGCTATTCATTCTAAATATTTCTATGAGATGATGTTTCTCATCAATGTGTTCATCATCTGATATACTGAAAGCTTTATTGGTGAGGGTATATAGGACACTAATCTTTTGAGATGGGTGATGGTACGAAGCAGCATGGAGATAAAGATCACTGTGAGAGGATTTCCTATAAGCCTGTCAAGACAAAGACCTTCCATCCCCTTTTCTGGAGACAAGGACATCTAGGATAGGAAGAGAGCCCTTGTCTTCTAGCCCTTTGGTGAATTGTATGTTGGGGGAAATGTGAATGAAATTATTCTCAGCTGTCAGCTCCATATGGCCAGCATGCATTTGTCATCTACCAAAAAATTCTACCATTTGGGTTGTAGCCAGAAAATAACCAATGCTTTTACCTCAACCTTCTCCCTGAATATATTGGCAACAACTGGCGACAAGGGAGATCCTATAGTGAATCCTTTTGTTTGCTCAAACATCCTTCATTGAAATGCAAAGAAGGTGGATTTGAGGCACAAATCAGCAAACCTAGCTGTTTCCTCATCTGTAATATTTCTAATAAGATTGATAGCCTCCAACAAAGAAATTTTGGTAAATACAGAGACAACCTCAAGGCTCACTAAAATATCATTCTCAGCAACGAACTTGTCTTTAACAAACTCTGAAAAACCCTCACAATTTTTGGAGGAAGAATTACACACAAAAGTTTGAAGCTTATTGGCTACGTATACAGAAAGAAGGCAAGTAGGAGAATGACAAGTATCCATAATTGGTCTGAAAGGAGCTCCGATTTTGTGTATCTTTGGTTGTCCATAGATTCTCGGATTTTCTTTGTTTTGAACCAAAGAGAACTTCAAATCTTTATTAAGCGAGAAGCCAATGATGACTTTTTAACTTTATGATTTGCTTGACTAGATTCAAGCTTAATCCCCTATCACAGTCACTATTCAAGAGGTGGTCCTCCATTTTGGTCAAATAATCTGCTCTAAACATGACCACCACGGCATTGCCCTTATGTTTGTGTTACCTATATAGTATATAAAGATCTCCCGTGTGTAATTTTATCATTCATCCTTATGATGGACCACATAGCATGGTCCGAAACATAAAATTCTAAAATCATTTGTCACAATTTTTCCAGAAATTTTCTCCTTCAAGTCAATTGATATCTGGTCCAAAAAGCCACACTAGCATCGAAATAATCAGCTGCTCTCACATGCAAAGTCCTAATAAGCAAGAGTTGTCCTTAATATTCTTTCAAATTATACAAAAACTTATTCTTGCCTCAAAACAAGCGTAGGGAAGATGAACAGAAACAAACTACTTATTAAGAAAGTGAATACAAATTTACCCACAAATATTTATAATTTGATTAACTTGTAAACTATTTCACCTCAATGTTTTGCAAAAACATCTGCAAGTCCGAATGAAATTGCATTAAACATTAAGCCTCTATAAAAGACCATAGGCCTTGATTTTATTCACTCAAATGTCATAATTATATATACATATGGCACTGAACATTATGACCCAAACCTCAACCAAAGAACTTGCACTTGAAAGAAATGAGCAGATATGGATAGCATCAATACCTTGTTAAAAACAAGTCAATGTTCGGACACGAAGCTTGAAACTCGCCAAATTTCTCCTAACTGTCTACAACTAAACTTGCTATGATTCAGTCACTAATAAGTATTATTCGTCATAAGAGAGGCCATATGGCAGACCACTTCTAGCTGCCTTGAAAAATGAATCTAAGAAATACCTCTTTGCACCTCAAACGCCCCCTGATTTCCCCGCTGCCTTTAGAATTGTAAAATCTTATGCCACGACGATCTACAGTTGATTGAAATATCGAGCACGAAAGCCACTTAAATGCAAGAAAAGAGCAGAGGATTTCATATTGTTTGATGTTCTGTTAACAAACAGAGGGAATACTTGATCAGATCAACAAGGGATATCCTGCAACTGACTACTGTGGTCTGCCACCTTCATCTCCCCAGACATTTTCCCAGGCACCACTTATCCCTTTAGGTTCCTCAACATAGTAGTTTTCACGTGTCTCCTGACCAGCAATTGCTCTTGGTCCAGGCCTGGACATGCCTCTTGGTTTTGTCCGAATTCCAAGCAACCTCAGCACAAACCGAGCAATTTCCCCATACAATAGACCCGTCCGGTCAAACAACTGCAAGATGTGGTGGAATACAAAGAAACAGGAGTCATGTTTATTTCTTTACATAACAAACTGATTACATTTTTCAAAATAGGCATAGATATTTCCAAAATTACCTGGAGAAGTGCATTTATAAATATATGAAATGCCTGGGTGTTCTCAGCAACAAGGGTAGCAATTCGACCAAAGATGGTCACAACACCGTGCAACTGTATTTTCAAATATTTAACACAAGTTAGGCATCTTAAACTATTTCAAATAATTAATTGGTCTTTCCAAAAAAACTTTCTATTAGTTGTATATTGTGGGGTTCCTGCTCAAGGCACATCAGGCTGCATACATATCAAGACTTGTTCACGTTTCCACATCAATAAGCAATTGCTAATAGAGAATCCATTTGGACAGATAACTAACTTCTAAAGAATCCATTTGAAATGGTGAGATATTCTGAATTAGGCAACCCGTTGCATAATCCCAGTCAGATTGAACTCCAAAAGAATAGGGGAATCGGCCCATGGTAAAAACAAAATGGAAACCTCTCAGAACAGCTTTTTACCAATGTTGCTGCCAAACATAATCTGGACATATCCAGGGTGATTATTGTTGCTCATCACAGTGCAATACAGAACCTGTGAACAGCATCTAAATTCTTGATCTGATAACTTCAAATCCGATACTGTGTCTCTCTGTCAGCACGTCATATATGTTTAGATACATATGTATGTACTTGTTACTGCTTGTATAGTATCCAGAGAGACCATTAAGATTGAGACACATAAGCAAATATGCAATCAAGAATGAGAGCTAGCTAGACAATAGCTTGAAAAAAACCAACAGATTGTTAAAGTTTACTACTCCATTACACAGACACAAGGGAAGACGCATGGTAAACAAAAGAAAAAGTAATCTCACCACGTGCAACATAGACTGCCAAAAGCTTGGTGGCGAAGGAGGTCCACCAAATAGATTATTTGGATCTCCATTCCCATTAGTATAGGGATCTCCAACGCCAAGGCCATATCCACCGACTGGTCCTCCCATCCCATTATTGTACATTCCACCATATCCATTTGGGCTACCATATCCTCTGTACATATTGTTGCCATAAAGGCCACCACTGTATGGTCCTCCTGTTGCACCTCCATATCCTCCCAGTCCACCATATAGATTGTTTGATCCATACGTACGAGTCCCGTATCCTGAATTGTAATTTGACATAGCACCATAGCCTGAACCATAATTTGCCATAGAACCATATCCTGCATTCAGTAAACAAACTTGGCAAATGAAGTGCATCGCTCAACCTTTGTGTTTTAGAAAAGAAACAGCCATATTATCGTCAAAACTTTAACGCAGCCTATCACACTTAGAAATGAAGACGTAACAAAATGAAATATTATTAGCTTGTAAGGACAATGACTATTAATACAAACATGTTCAACATAAATTAGGTCAACTGAATTCAGCAGCATCAAAATATGCATTAGTTGAATAGGAACTAATGCAGCCTATTTATACCTCCAAAGTTACTTCCATAGCCACCCCCACGATTTTGTTCCCAGGGTCTTGATGGCATAGGTCTGCCAATTGTGCTTCTGTTAGCAACAGGAGCACTTCTTTCAGTATCCAAATTCTTCTCTCCCATTTTTGCAACTCCGGCTGACTCTAGAACAGTACGTGTGGGACCAGTCGAAGAAGGGTTGAATGGAGAAGGACCAGATGAGCTTCCAACACGCTCCCAAGGCTTTGGTGGAGGCATATTACCTGTTTCATTTTAGCAACACCAAGAAACAAATAATATTATGGCTAACTTCCATGATCAGATATCATACAGTAACTATCCATGGTAATCTTTATATAAGTAACACCAAAAATAAGATAGTAATTGAGGTCTGGTTCAACTAGAACAGAGGGCCATCTACAAAATCTCTTTGGATAAAATGTTTTGCCAATTTACCTTTTCTTAAAAATCATGACAGCTTCTTTAAAATTGCAGAAGAAGCTATATTGATTTACCCTGTCACTGATTCCTTAATCGATTTATAGAACTCATAACTTGGGCGTATGTTCTTGCATGCTACAGAGGATACACTCTAGACTTAAAACAAGTAACCCCAGTAATTTGTAGGATTCTTCTATATGTCAGCTTCACGCCACTGAAATCAAGTGATGCATGGCCTCAGGTTGGGTACGTGCCTGGGAGTCAGGGAGACCTGCATGTTATATTTCTGGCAGCCAGGGGTTGTCCTCTGACATCTTCCAAGGCCTCAGTGGATCTCTCCAGCAATAGAAACAAAAAGCCAAAAAAAAAATATATATATATATAACCTTAAGCCCTCAAAGGTCAAAAGACCCCACCCAAACCATTTATCATTCATTCAAATAAATAAAAAATAGCAAGATATTTGGAGAGCATGTAAAATCATCAGCGGAATTTAAAGAATAAACAGAGAGCAAGATATTTTTAAAAAGCAGGTTTGGGGAGCAGGGAGCAGAGATTCAAAACGAAAACTGTCACATAGCAGAGGACAGCTGAGAGGAACAACCTCGTTTCCATTTAAGATCTAATGTTTGAAATTTTTTTATTTTTTAAAATTTTGAGTGTATGTATCAGACATTCTACCCACATAGTCCATACCCTTACTCTGAAAATTGCATACCCGAACCCATACCCGCGTCTCCTGGTGACTATGCTTCACACCTAACAAGCAGTGTTCTTAAGCGCATATAAAATATGTTAAACTTTCTTCACAAGTTGAAGAAAGGCCAATCCTACTCCTTACAAGCATCAGATTATCAGTGTCCTAAAGTGGTAAAGCATTCATTGGAGTCTGGGATTTCCTGGAGAAACACATAACCATAGTACTCACACATTACTGGCAAATACACCCAGATTCTAAAAAAGGAAACTTTTAGGTAACTGAAATGTTCATCTTAGATTGCAACAAAGCTCAACACATGGAATTATAATGACATTTTGAGTATTAAATTGCTAATGGCACAGATGGAAAAGTTTTGTGGCAGAATGAACTCACAGTATGTAGTTGGAGAGATTCTCTTCACAATATGGAGTTGGAGAGATTCTCTTCCAAGTATGGGGTTCAAAAACCTCTATTTATAGGAGCTTCCAGAGGAACCGTAGTTACACACCATGTATGTGCCGGCGATTTTGTGTGGGGGATTACTGCTAGGTTACAGTCATCAACAAGGACGACTTCTGTGACAGAAAAGTTCTGGATGACATATGCCCCACTTTCCTTCAACAAAGTGCAGGAATTGGAGAAGGGGTTGAAGATAGGTATAGCATTATGTTGGTTTATATCACAGTTACCAGACTGGTACAGGAATGGGTATGAGGAGATGGATGGATTTGACATTTTTCAGAAAAATAGGAGACGGGTACTTAGAGATGGCAAAAAGATATATAAATATGTATGTAAAATTTAGAGAAAATAATATCATACAGCCTTATATAGCCTAAGAAAAACATTAATAAATTTTCTAAGTAAATAAATTACATGTTGACAAAATATGAGAGTAATTATATTGAATTTTTTTTTTTCATGTCTCATCATATCTAGGGTCAAGAGTACAAAACAAATTTAAAAAAACACTGCAATGCAAGTCTCTGAGACAAGTACCCGTCTCTGAAACACAACTCTGGTGGTAGGAGACGAGTCTCCCTACAACACTAGTTTATATTTTAACAAAAAAAATTGGGTTAAAAACGAGAGGTTTTGTTGAGAGCACCAGAGGATTCAGATGAGTGAAGTTGAAGGTCTTAAATTTGAACTTAAAGTGAATGACCATACAGATCTGGAGTTGTGCCGTATTACAACAGGCATTTCCTGCATGTTCCAGTCTTTTGAACGTTAAAGAGGCTGGCATCTCTGGTGTTGTTTATGATTCAGCTGATTCTTCTAGAGGCTTTCTTAGGTCAATGACCTGTGTGGAAATGATCGAAATTCAAAAGCCTTCATGTCCGATATCACAGCTACCACTAACACTTGTCCTTCCTAAGGAAATATGGAGAAAAGCATTTTCTGAATTCAGTTTTATTGAAAATTTTAAAAGTTTAATGACATCAATATCTCCATGTAAGTTTGTAACAAAGTTGAATAGGATGAGCTCAAGTGGTAAAAAGCATCGGGGCTCCAAAATCAGATCCCTGGTTTCAAATCCCTAGGAAACATAATGCAGTGTTAAAATTGGGTAAAATACCACATCCAACTCATTGGGTGTAGTGTACCCCAACAGACGAGACCATGTGCATGTCCCAAGGGAATTTGATGGAAGAAATATCCCTCGATCAAGACAGATAAGTCACTGGTTACCTCATAAGGGAAATTTACCATATCAAAATATATATACCAACATCTACATGCAATGGTGAAGAGTTTGTGGTTCAATTGTGGAAGCAGCTATTGGCAGCCATATTGATAATATTTCTAGAGAGCCTATGACACAAAAAATCCACCAAATTCAAACTTCTATTGGTTGGTGCCATATCCAAATGTCAACTACTCCCTCACAAAAGGAGGTTTTACTTTTGAAGGCTTAAGACAAATGTAATGTATTTGCTCACATTTCCATACTTTTATGGATGTGTCATGCCAAGCTATTTTAGCAACGTTTCTATTATCTGATGTTGTTATATTAGCCTTTAAGGATAAGTGATCTAATGATGTTTCATGCCATGCTGCTTACAACCAACATTAAGGTTTCATTCACCTAGGCTGTTTGGAAACACTGCTAGCAGAATGCTTCATTTTAAAGATGATTCAACCAAGCTAGTTGTGTCAGTTAGATAAAGTTGGTTTGCGTCTTTTGGGCTTCTTGGGGATGTATTTTGCAATTTACCAAGGCATCAGAACTCCTAGGGGTAACTGGTTGTGGTTAGCAGCTAGAACTCCCAAGAAAGGTCACACTCAGCATGGACAAGAAACAAGTGACGAGTTCTATTAAAATTTGAGGTTGTATTTGCAAAGATGGCTCACTCTCGCATCATTTATAGAAAGAAAACATACACTCTTCACTAGAGCCCTAAGAATCTTGGATACAAACCAAATGAAATTAGACGAGAGACATCTTACCAAGGTGTTTGGTAAGATGTTCAAATGAAATTGTTATAAGAAATGGCAAATAATAAAAGTTGTGTGACAAGCTAAAAAGGGTCCTCAAGCGAGAGATGGGAGTATACCCAACGAACACAACACAAAGGCTTTCCTGCCATACAATTACAGTGCCTTTGATAAATTAGCTAGGATGTTAGGAAAAAATAGATTAATACTCACATTAGTAGGTAAGCAACAATAACTTTGTGTGTGTGGAATATTGTAAGTGATTTGTTAGAAAAAATCACGTAGAGATATGGTAAAGTGGTTAGTAGGTTGTAAGATTAGTAAGTTATTACAACTTACCTATAGTTTAGGAGAGTGGTTTATGGAGATATAATAAGCCTCCTATCATATAGGAGATACATAGCCTATTTATATGTAAAGCATTTTATTGAATAAATTAATGTATTTGTGATTGACCAAATCATGCTTGTGCACATCCAAGCTTCGGCTCTTCTCCATTATAGGGTAAAACCCATCAGTATTATCAGAGCAGATACCTTATGGGACCTCTCTACAATCTAGGTCTTCTGTGTAAAAACAGCTTTGGAGTGAAGACTATGTCCACTCCTCTTTCCATGTGATAGACCTTCTCTCTTTGTCAATGGGGATGCAATGCAGACCACTGCAAATTCTGATTGGCAGTTTTTTATTTGAAAAATAAAAAAATTATACCTGTATGTTTTCTGTGTGCTGGCTTTGTTTGAAGGATTGGTATTGCAGATTTCTACATTTTCAGAGAAGAGCTACATTGCATTGTTTATAAAAAGAAGTGTGAAAAAGGAAGGTGATCCAACATCACGTGGTAGTAACAGACTGTACAGTGTAAATTGCTTCTTCGTGGGATTGTGGAAGTCCGTTGTATGATTTGCATGAGCAACGAAGCAAGAACAACTTGTAAAAGATGAAGAGCTTTGCAATGTATAAAAACATACAGTTGGGGATGAGAAAAGCCGACTCTTTGGAATCATCAGTCTGAACATGCATCGAACTCTGCTGCCAATGATCAAGGAAGCAATTCTAGAGAAAGGACAGAATTCAGTTCTTTAAAGGATCTCGATAAACTCTCTCAGACAGCTACTTCGGTACCTTCATCTCAACAAGAATTTCAGAAGAACTTGTACAAAGCCCCCTCATCTATCAATGGTGACAGAATGCATGGGATTGGGTTCTCTATATCACTTAATACATACAAGTGGTCCAGGAAAGAAGCTCAGCTGGTGAAGAATATTACAGATGCTTCGTGATATCTGCAGAGCTATGATGTGCATACAGAAAATCCACTACAACACTATCATTCTCCCTACCGTCCTTCCCTGCACGGCAAACTCCTCTTCTCTCGGATCGTTGTTCCTACCCTGCAATTATCTTATGAGCGTAAATCAAAGATGATTTATTCAGCTAACAAATAATGAATTACAAGGATGTATATATAATCCTAATTATGCTCATAATAGTCCTACTAAATAGGACGTGCAAATAAATTAATAACAATTTTAAATCTTCTAAGTACAAACTATGACTAACAATAACTAACAACTGACCTAAAATAATACATGGTTTGTTTTATATGATAACAACCACAATTACATAATAAACTAACTATGATTAATTAATTTATTATAACATACACCCCCTTAATTCATTATAGTTTGGAGAGTACAAGAGAGATAACTTCTGAATGCCTTAAACTTATCACGTGCAAGTGACTTTGTGAAGACATCTGCACACTAATCTTGAGTGGGGAAATACTAGAGCTGGATATTGTGTTGTTGAATATGTTCGCGTATGAAATGGACTTGAACTTCAATGTGCTTAGTGCGTTCATGAAACACTAGAATACGAACAAGTTTAAGAAACCTTGATTATCACAGTTCAGAATTGTTGGTTGAGTCTGTGGAACTCCCAATCCTACTAGTATGCGACGTAGCGAATATCGCCTCATAGATAGCTCTCCTGCAGCACGATATTCTGCCTCAGTAAAAGAATGAGAAACAAAGTTCTACTTCTTGCTCCCCGACGAGATTGGACTAGATCCCAAAAAGAATACAAACCCACAAGTGGATTTTTTGGCATCAATTGAACCTGCATAATCTGCGTCTGTGTATCCTGTCAAGAAGAATTTATCATTCTTCTTGTATGCTAGGCCATAATCCATTGTTCCTCAAATATATCGCAATACCCGCTTAGCTGCTTTCCAGTGGCTTACCTTTGGCTCCTGCATGAACCGAGAAAGATAGCTGACAACATAGCTGATATTTGGCCTAGTGTATGTGAAGTAGATGAGACTTCCAATCAATTGGTGATAAAGAGTGGCACCTACTTGCATGATGGATCTGAGCGAGACAATTGAAGTCTTGTCTCCATAGATGTAGCCATTGGTTTGCAATCCATCATCTGAAACCTCTCGAGCAATGTCCTAGTATACTTCATCTGAGACACAAATATGTGGTGCCCTTTTTGCCATACTTCCAAGCCAAGATAATAGTGCAGTAGCCTGAGAACGATCATGTCAAACGATCGATTAAGATCATTCATCATTGCATCAATCATCTTCACTGAGCTGCCAATGATGACTAGATCATCGACATAAACAACAATAATAACAATCTCCCCCCTTGCTTTTTTAGGTAGATATTGGATCAAATGGATTCCTCTGAAATGCATGCTTTACGAGATGCTCGTCGATTTTTATATACCAGACTCTAGGAGCCTGTTTGAGACCATACAGAGATTTTATGAGTTTGCACACCTTTTGCTCTTGCCCTAGTGTGACATAACCTTCTGGTTGAGTCATGTAGACCTCTTCATGTAGATCTCTATTTAAGAAGGCACTTTTAACGTCCATCTGATGAATGTTCCATCCAAAATGTGTAGCCATTGCAAAGATCATTTTGATTGCCTTTATCTTAGTTGTAGGAGCAAAAGTCTCCTTATAGTCTATGCCTCTTTCTGAGCATAGCCCTTTGCTACGAGTCTTGCCTTGTGCTTGTCTATACCGCCATCTACTTTGTATTTGGTCTTAAAGACCCATTTGCATCTGATAAGTTTCTTCTCTGGTGGAAAATCAACAAGCTACCATGTGTCATTCTTCATGAGAGACTGATATTCTGCATCCATGGCAATTTTCCAAGGTTTGGACTCTAGGGCTTCACAGACTGTGGAGGGCTCAAATGTTTTTGCAACTATGCTCATTAAGGCCAAATTTACCTTTGCACGAGCCATATTGCAAGTCCTTGATCTTGCAAATGAAGTGTTTGGAGGTCCATCCAGTTTTGCATCTAGAATTGTACTATATACCATTTAGGCATGCGTTGAATAGTAGTTGGTGGTGTTGGGGCTTCTGACTAACCATCACCACTATTTTCATCTAGAAAGTTTACAGGTCTGATGCTTGTATTAGATGTCTATGTGGAATATGAACTAATTTCACCTTTCTCATCAAACACTACATCTTTGCTGATAAGTATCTTCATAGTCTTTGGATCAAGGAGCTGATATACTTTCAACTCTTTACTGTATCCCACAAAAATGCATTCCTAGGTTTTCTTATCCAACTTCTTCCTTTGCTTCTTTGGGACATGCATGTATGCCTTGCAACCAAAAGCTCGAAAATGAGAGACTTTCGGCTTCTTCCTAGTCCATGTTTCCTGTGGTGTAATTCCCTCAAGAGCTTTGATGCGAGACCTGTTTAGCAGACATACGACTGTGAGACACACTTTTGCCCAATATGAATGAGGCAATTGTGCATCCTCAACCATGCTTTGAAACATCTCTAAAATGACACGATTACGCCTTTCTGCAACACCATTCTGTTGTGGTGTATAAGGAGCAGTGTATTGACGACATATTCCATGCTTTGCAAGGTATGCAGTGAACTTTTTATTGGTGTGTATTCCTCCCCATGATCTGAGCGAAGGGCCTTGATTTTGCAACCAATGTCATTTTCAACAAAGACCTTGAATTCTTTGAAGGCTTGGAATACCTGATCTTTAGTCTTCAACATAAAAACCCACATCTGGCGAGAATGATCATCAAAAGAATTGGAAATACTTAGATCCTTTTTGGCTCGGAATCATAGGTCCGCACAAATTGGTGTGCCCCAGATCCAGTGGATGAAGAGATCGATATTCACTTTTGCCAAAAGGAACTCTTTGTTGTTTGCCAGCTAAGCAAACTTAGATAGATATCAGAAGATTGTTTGAGTGTGGGAAGACCTCTGACCATGTTGTGTTTGCTTAATGCAAGCAAATACCCATAACTCAAATGACCATATCTTTTGTGTCATAGTTGAGATTTGTTTGTACCCTTCACGTCAAGTGCCTAATGGTCGTTGTGTACAAGATCAAGTTGAAACATCTTGCCTACATTCAAAGCTCGTGCAATAGTTCTAGAGCCTCGAGACTTGTTCTTGATAAGGCAAAACTTCTCACCATGTTTGTGATCAAACTCAACTGTGAGATTGTGATCAAGAAGTTGATTTACAGACAAGTTCTTAGTGAGTTTTGGGACATACAGGTCATCTATGATCTTGGTAGTGCAGTTACCACGCTGTAAAGAAACATCACCTTGACCCTGAACAGTGTAAGATGAGTCATCACAAAGAGAAACATTACCCCGAGATCTTGATTGGTGTAAAGTGGAAAACCATTCATTTTATCCTGTCATGTGCCTTATGGCACCAGAATCAACATACCAGACAGAATAAGAACAAGGTTCCTCATGTGTCTATGTAGTAAAGACGTGATCGTCTTCTAAAGAACGATCATGCTTAACAACATTCCCATGTTATAGTTTATTCTTCCAATGCTTTTTGGAATGGGGTTTTGGCTTCGGTCACTGAGGTGGATTCTGTGAAGTGAGCTTCTTGTTGGATGAGCCATGTGTGAATCCATTATACCATCAATCTTTTAGGTCATGCCATGTCTTTCCACAATAAGACAAACCTTATGTGAACGGGATTTGTGTCCCTGCTGGTGTTGTTGATTGTTCTGCTTAGGGTTCTATTTAGAAGCCTTCATGGGCTTCTTCCCTTTCAAAGATGAGGCAAGTGCATGCTCTTCATCAGGTTCCTTTGCATTTTCCATGGCTTCTTCTTGTTGCAACATGTTAACCAACGATACAAAGGTTGGTTTCTAACCCGTGACATTCAACATGGTCACAAAGATTCTATATAGAGGGAGAAGAGCTCTTAGGACAATAGGAACCAAAGAGTCATATTTCACTGGTTCGCCCAATGCTTCAAGCGAAGCCTACATGGTTGCCACTCTACGAAGAAAAGCCTCCACTTTTTCCTCGGATTTCAACTTGAGACAATGAAGCTGGCTTTGCAGATGAAGAATCTTAATTTGATTATTTGCCTCATATCCTGTTTGAAGCTTATCCCAAGCATCTTTAGTTGTAGTGGCATTACGGCTATGAGGTTGTACCTCATCTGAGACTCCGCACATGATTATGAACTTATCCTTGTAATTGTTTTTTGTCATATTTTAGTTGTTGATCAACATCAGTAGCATGTTGGGTCCATGTGCCATCAACAACTGTCCATATGTCCTCAAATTCCAAGTGTGTTTTAACCTTTGTTTTCCACGTTGCACAGTTGTCACCTCAAAGAAGCTGAGTGTCTGGCAGAACAAAATACGGTCCATTTCCGGCCATGTGTCCAAATTTGATCAAACTGTATAAAGGTGACGGATTGGTGCCTTATAACTCCAAAAGGTTCCCCTTTCTATATACTATCAAACCAATATACCAGAGCTCTCTATATGCACATCTTCTTATATACTCGTCAGTGCTGGAAGAGCTCATCCTTTCTATATACCTATCGATACGTAAAAGAGACTCTAATGCACGTGAGAGCAGAATGGTACTGAGTACCTAGACAGTACATGAAAGAGATTCATCTTGTCACTAACACCTGCTTAAAAGGAATTCCACATAGGTGGGTGTAACTTCCCAATTTACTTAGAAATTCCAACTGTCAGGATTTATGTCTATCGACAGTGACGAATGGTTAACGAAGGGATGGTTTATGAATATTTTTTAACCTTATTACTCCTCGATGATTTAAAGGGACGATGCTCAGACGTCATTGTTGCAACTATGTTAGGATATAAACACAGTAGCTCAAAGCACGACAGCATTATCTGTAAACGTGAACCAGAGACGTCATTAAAACCGAACACTGCGAGTGAATGAGATTTTTACAATCTCGTTGATTTTTGTCGATGCACTGATTTGATTTTTGTCAGAAATATAGAATTTTTACAAAAATTCTTTACAATGTACAATATGCAGAAAATAAATCCATTAGGCAAAAATAAAAATATCCCCTCTTAGTAATTTTTCCACTACTTGTTATGGGATTTGACCCTTACACCTCGGTTTTACAAAAAAAAAAAAAAAAAAACCACTTGGACTATTGGTAGGTTCAAGGTGATATATCACTTAATTTCAATTTAAAACAGAAAAAAGTGACAGTAAAAATGTGAAAAAACACACCTCATGAATTGGAAACCACCGTGGACTTGCCTTGTTGGTTGAAAAAACTGCCGAGTCAAACAACTCTTTTTGCTCCACGTAGCAAGCCTTAAAAGAATGCCTACTTGGAAGCTCTCCAATAGTTGTACGACACTATGCACAGCAATACGTCAACCTTGGAGATGAAAGAGCATACAATGAAGAATCACATTCAAGCATTAAAACTGCAGATTCAAGTCCGTACAACTCGAGAGAAGAAAACCGATTTGCATGTTAGAACGTTGCTCCAAATGACTCCTCCACCTTTGAGGATCCCAATTTGTTGTACGGCAACATGCACAAGTGTACGGCGTGGTTTGGAAAGATATAACACTAAACAAAGATTGGTCTGCAAAAATGTGGTCTGTACAACTCGCAATTGAGAAAAACCAACCTGCTGGTATGAATTGACAAAAAATAGCTTATAAGCCTCCAAAACGTGGTATGGCTTGCTACAAATCAGTAGGCCTTTTTTCAGAATGTGCATAGAGGAATAAAAAATGTCTGCAAGAAAAATCAAGATCTAAAGAATCTTGTATAGTCAGATATGGACAAAAAATGTACGATGGCAGTGTAAGAAAGAGCAAAGAGGACAAAATTGATTCCAAAACCCCAAAACGTTGTACGGCCAGGTTCAAAATGATCCAATTGAATTGCAAAAGGTGAAGTACGAAGCAAATAATGGCTTGCTATAGAAATCACCTACCTATGGAGTGTGTACTGCCTGCAATAGAAGAAAATCGTACGACAAGATGAGGAAACAAGAGTCTCCAAGCTACCAATGACACCACAAGCTTCTACAAGTGCAATCTATCTTACACAAAAGAAATTTTAACAAAATTTGGCTCTGTAAATGCTCGGCTCTGATATCAAATCTGAGCATAAATCAAAGATGATTTATTCAGCTAACGAATAATGAATTACAAGGACATACATATAATCTTAAATATGCTCATAATAGTCCTACTAAATAGGACAAGCAAATAAACTAATAACAATTTGAAATCTCCTAAATACAAACTATGACTAACAATAACTAACAACTAACCTAAAATAATACGCAATTTGTTTTATATGATAACAACCAAGTTTACATAATAAACTAACTATGATTAATTAATTTACTCTAATACATCTCGACATCCACTTGGCACACGAGACTCCTCCAAGATACATCCCAAGTCGTCCGAGCTATATCCATCCTCCATCGACTGCATTTCACATGGCAGTTGTCCACCTTCCACACGACATTCTCCACCGAGCCCGTGGTTTTCTTGGTTGTGGGTTTGTTATTTGTTTTTTGGTATTAGGTTTAGGTTTAGGTTTAGGTTGTTTTTTTTGTTTAGTTTTAGTTTTAGGCTTTTAGTATGTCATGGTTTTTGTTTTATTAATTATAAGTGGTTTTGAGATATTTAATTTTAATATTAAGTTTGTTTCATATTTCGCAGTTATCTTTTTCTAAGATGGTAATAGATTTTAATTTAAGTTTTTGTTTAGATTATTACTATGTTTTTATGATTAGTTTTTTAATTTAGTTTTATGTTTGGTTTAGTTGTTTTAAGTCTCTTAAGTTTTTAACTTTTTTTTTTAAGTCATGATATGTTTTTTGGTGTATAGTCTTTATAGACTTTTGAGTCGTTTGACAAGCCATGTATCTAGTGTCAATAGTCATTAGTGTTCTAGTTTTTAGTCGAGTCTATCGACAATTGTCTATTGTCGTATTGTGTCGTTGTGTGTCTTTGGTCAAAAGCTTTAAATGAGCCTATGTTCAAGGCAAATTTCGATAAAACATGGACGATGTATGTATCTCATTTTCAATGTAAAATCGGACACATTATTAGGGTACCAACATCCGCAAGTTAAATTTTTGGGGGAGGTAATATGAATAAATTTAGTCTTTGTGGTTCCTCTCCCCATGTGAGCATTAAGGGGGGGAATGTTAGGAAAAAATAGATTAATGCTCACATTAGTAGGTGAGCAACAATAACTTTATGTGTGTGTGGAATATTGTAAGTGATTTTTTAGAACAGATCACATAAAGATATGGTAAAGTGGTTAGTAGATTGTAAAATTAGTATGTTGTTAGAACAACTTACCCATAGTTTCGGAGAGTGGTTTATGGAGATATAATAGGCCTCATATTATATAAAAAATACATGACCTATTTATATGTAAAGCATTTTATTGAATAATTAATGTATTTGTGATTGACTAAATCGTGCTTGTGCACATTCGAGCTTCGGCTCTTATCCATTATGGGGTAAAACCCATCATAAGATACTAAAAAGGAATGGTATTAAAACATATTTAGGAAACTGAAAAACCCATTGGACCAAAAACTAAGAAAAGGGGTTTACTTAATCCCGGTGATCTATAAACTCTCAAGTACAAGCTTTCTAGAATTCATATAATCACAATTTTGTTGTTCTACTTCGAATTTACTTCAAAACGACAATTCAATTTACTCAAATGACTTAGAATTAATGTGTTGTGTTGTTGGAAGATATTAAACCATACTTAAAAAATAAAACATGAACGTAAATAAACATGAATAGAACACATTAGCCATGAATATGCAAAAACGGAGATTTCGGTCTAGAAAACCCCAGGATGGGGAAAAACCAATTGGAAGAGGCAATTGCACTACTCCCTGTCTTATTATGGCCAAAGACAAATTACAATGAAAATATTAGAACAAATACAGTAGACTGTTATCTTGCTCAATCAAATTTCTCTCATTGTTCCTTTCTCCAATCCTTCCTACAAACAATTGAACACCAACTCAATTCACCGATGCTTTCTCTGTATATGTACCTTCTTATCATCCTCAGAGATGTCCTTTCGTGCACTAAAGGATCTTCAATTGTCTTAGAATATGAAGAGACACATGTTCTATCTTTAACATACATGTACGGTTACCACAGGAAAAAACCTCCAGTTAATGCAAACTAGTGGTTTTGAAATGGCCACGACAATTACAAAACCAACCAATAGGAACCGGTGGTTACGTAACCACCACCTACATGAAGTGATAGTTTCATCACCAAGCTTGGAACTCTCCCTCTAAAGCTTTGTTGACGATTGAAAATGGGTCATTGCAATTACGTAATTGCCATGTTGCCACTCTGCAATAACTAGCAGTTACATAACCGCCACCTGCATGAAGCAATGGTTTTGTCACCAAGCTTGGAACTCTGCTTCTGAAGCTCTATTGATGATTGAAACCAAGATTTGATCTTGTTGTCTAATAGATAGATTGTTTTTTGGATCCTTATGGATCATACCTCCCTTTCTAAGAGGTTTTTGGTCACACAAAAGCTTAGTGGGTTAGGAGATGTGGAAACAAATCTTCCACTTTCTGCTTGGAGTACCATCCTGCTTGCTTTGGTGTCTTCACTTTGAGGCCAACCTACCAAGACTCATGTGGTCCCCTACGAGTTTCTCATACTTTTCACTGCAAAACTACAACTTCCTTCAACTCTCCTTGTGCATCCACAACCAAGTCTTCTATAGAGGGTAGTAATTTTCCTCCCCCTTCCTCATCTAGCATGGATGGTTCATACAAGTGCAAATTCTCACAATATACAATTGAATACATTTTCATGAATGAGGGTAGAGCAAGCCTAAAAGCATTTTCTCCAATCTACTCCAAGATGGCAAATGGGCCATATCTTAAGAGGCTTGAGCTTCCTAGCTTGTCCTTGAAGACATTCCTTGCTCAAGTACAACCATATCTTATCACCCACCTTGAGTGTGTGCTATTTCTGGTGTTGCTCATGTCTAGATTTGTACCTAGCTTGAGACTTCTCCAATTGTTCCTTCACTTTGAGATAGATGTGCCTAATCCTCTCAATAAACTTTATTTCCCATGTCACCTTTGAATCTTGTCTCTTTAACCCTAGTGGTTGTTTCATTGCAACATCAAGAGGATTAGTTGGCAAGTAGCCCAAACATGCTTCAGACGATGACTTGTTAAGAAATGTATGTACTACCCTATTGTATGAGTGTTGAATGTATGCTAAAGACTCATCGCAAGTCCTTGGATACTTGTTGTTATAACTTCTTATCAGCTACACCAAAGTCCTAGTAACATCTTCCATCTACCCGTTGCTTTGTGGATAGAAAGTTGTGCTTCGTTGGAGTTTGATATCCATCTTGTTCCACAAGGTGATCCAAAACTCCCCCATGAATCTAGAATCTTTGTTTGAAACAATGGACTTAGGTAATCCAAAATGCGCCCAAACATTAAAAAAGAAAAGTTATGTTGCTTCATGCCCTTTCCTTGTTTTCTTACATGCAATCAAAACACACATTTTGTTGAACCTATCTACAACAAGATAAAGATAGTCATGGCCATGGTTGGACATTGGTAATAATTATCTCCCGTGGTCTAGTAAGCACAAATAGTGGCAAGTACAATCCTTCTTCCCTCACCTTAGCCTACTTGTACAACATAACTTATATCCGCTAATAAATTTAGACACTTCTTCTTGCATATTGGACCAATACACATACCTTTGCAAATAAGCCATGGTCTTACCAACACCAAAGTGTCATGAGACCTTTGAAGTATGCACTTCCCTCATCAAGAGAAGTCTCTCCTCCTTTGGCACACAAATTATCCCACTTGTAGAGTAGCCCATCCTTGAGGTAGCATCCATGGTTCTACAATTCTAGAATGTTTCCCCAAAGTCTGCATCTTGTGCATACACTTCCTCATAAGCCTCTTTCATGAAAGGTTCAAGTTGTGAGATTGTTGCCAAAGCCGAATCTTGTTTTATTGGTGGCTTAAATAACATATCTACCACTACATTTGTGTTGCCCTTCTTTTACTTGATCGCCAAATGGAATTGTTGAAGAAGTCCCATCCATTTGTAGTGCCTGGCTCGTTGTAAGTTGCTTTGTGCTTGCAAATATTGAAGAGGTATGTGGTTAGCATGCACAATAGTTTCTTTGTCCAAAAAATAATGTTTCCATTTCTTTAATGTTTGAAATTGTGCGTACATTTATTTATCATGAACAAAATACCCCCTTACTACTGAAGAAAATAACTCTAAATGATAACAAGCGGGCTTACCTCCTTAAAACACCACCTCCATTGCAAACTCACTCGCATCCATTTCAACTCCAAATGCCTACTGCAAATTAGGAAGAGCGAGGATCAGTGCATGGCCGATCTTATATTTCAATGAATCAAAAGCACTATCATATTCCTTACCCAATGAACATTCTTACCATTGTTGCAACTAAATGTAGAGGTGCTGCAATTGCGAAGGAAGCTGGAATGAACTTCCTTGTGTATTGTATTGCTCCCACAAAGCTTCTAGTCTTGGTGGCACTCCTAGGTGTAGGTCAATTTGTGATAACCTCGACTTTTGTTGGATCCACTCTTGGTTCTCCTCCTCCAACCACATGTCGCAAATAGACGATTGATTGTTTCGCAAACTCACATTTTTTCACATTGCACAATAGTTGTTTTTCTTTCAACACTTTCAAGACTTGTCTCAAATGAGTCCGAACTTAGATGATATTCCCATGTAGACCTGAAACTCAAAATATCATCTAGATACACTATGGCATATTTATCTATGAAAGGCATTCATACATCATTCATTAATCTCGTGAATGTAGTGGTGCGTTACATAAAACAAATGGAACATTACATGTAATATTATATTTATAATATTTAGGTAATAAATTTGTAATAATGCAAATTATATGTTACAAAGGTTAAATTGGGTAGATTAATTACTTAGTTGTTAGGATATGTGATATCATCAATCTTGGCTATTTGTTAGCTTGGTCATCCATAGGTTCGCTTAAGCTATGTTTGGCTTGTTAGCTATTAGCGATAAGATAGCTTCCTACATTGTAGCAAGTCATTGGGCTATTTAAATGGGTCTTGAATAATGTAATATTACGACTTGCAATCTAATCTTTTATGGTATCAAAGCTCTGGTTGTGAAGAGCCTAATTGAGGGTATTAACGACAAAAAACTGCTAAAATGGACTGCAACTAACTTGTAAAGGGGGCTTTTGGATAAACTATGTGCACAAATTTTTTATTGATGTTTTGAAGCACAACCCGTGATCCATCATCAAGAAGAAAACTTATCAACTAAATTGTTCCGAGCTCAGCTGGCCGCTAAATTGGGGGAAGCAGCATCAGTGGACTGCGTTCCACAAGTAATGAAGGACCCGAACCAATCCACTCCCAGGCTACCCTCAAGGTGACCTAGTTGATCAGTGTGCAAATAGTTTTGTTTGGTGCCAGCAATACTCACGTCATTCATGTCGACATCAAACAGTTGGGCTTCAGCTTGATGTGTAAAAAAAAACAGGTGTGGATGCCACTGGCACCTATCGCTGTTGATGATATCTACAAGGAGCAGACAATTTATGCTATCTACTATAAACTAGGCGTCAACACCTCCTCTTTTGCTGCATCCCAGTTGGCCGAGCCTCTTGGTGCCTTGGTTCTAGAAGATTAAAAAGGGAGTGCAGACTTGCTGTGATGGTGTCGGATTCCAGTGAGGCGAAGTATTAGCTGCTTTTAGTTGGCTGTTTTTTAACTTTCCTATTTCTATATCTCATAGAACCTTCTTGATAGAAAGTGGCGAATGTGTTGTAAAAGACTTTCCTGATTTTATCAGACCTTTTTAATTAACTTAATATGTTATTAGCTAGGCTGTAGATCCTTTTTGGACCTTATCCAAAAAAAAATTACAGGTCAATTCACGCACTACCTCTTATTGTAATAGGGGAATTATGGATCGAAATAAAAAATAATAAAAACCCTACAGGCCAAGAAACGCTCTGATACAAAACCTTTACGGAATTTAAAAGCAATTCGTATCAACGCCCATAATTTTCTCGAATTAGTAGATCGCCACCCATAATTAAATAAACTCTATAGCCCAAATACATAATTTTTTAAATTATTTGTTCTGTTGTAGCCCCCAATAAAAAACAATTTTCAATGTTTTTTTTTTTCCTCCTTAGGTGCGTAAATTAAAGAGCATACCTTGGCCACCATTGCCTGGCACTCCGCGCGACATATTAGCAAATCATAAATGTTCAAAACAAACTCTGTGATTCTGCAAACGCCTGGGGTGCTCGAACCCTGGGCCCTCAGGGGCCAAAATTATAAAGATGTGATTTGGGGTTTCTGAAACCATAAATCATTGAGAGAAAAAGCAAAATAGATATAAAAAGAAAATGGAAATTTATCTGGTCGAAAACAAAACAGGGAACTAATAACAGCTTTGGGGTTTTTGTTACGACACGTGGGCGAATGACGTGGATTGTTATTCGCACATATGTCAAGGGTAAATGTGAAAAACGTGTTAAAAAATAAGCCGCCGTTGGAAAACGTGGTGAAGGGTGTCATTTTCATTATATTTTTTTTGAGCTTTCAAAATTTATGAGCTACATAATACTTTGATTGGAATGGCTCATGACAAAGTCCCACATTTACATTTTTTCTTCGAGTATATTTAACATTTTAAGATTGTGTTGGGTTTGATTTGTACAAAGTTTAGTGCGAAGTTATGATCAATAGTTTTTTCGTAAATTTATCAATAAAAGTAATGTTATGTTTATTTCAAGATTGGAAATCTTGAGTTTATTATCAATTGGAGACCAGTAACCTTCTTAAATGTGTTTTATAAAATCATAAACACTGTTTTAGCACTGAGGATCATGAATCTCCTTTTCGTAGTTAACCTTGAACAACCGTGATTTATTCAAGATAAATATATTCTTAACAACATTATCATAGTCTGGAAGGGGATGGAATGGACTCACACTTCCCATTAAAGAGCTCTTTTTGTCAATATAGATTTTGAGAAGGCTTATAATATGATTGAATGGCCTTCCATTCTTATTATGCTTAAATCCCTTGGTTTTAGCCTTAGATTTATGAATACAATCCAAACCCTCTTTAGCCTTTGCCTATTTTATTATCAATGGCCATTAATATGAGAACTTTGGTCTCTTTAGATCTATCGCACAAGGTTGTCCCCTGGGCCCTTCTTTTTATGTCTTAGTTTCAAAAGGGTTTGGATACATACGGGGGAATTATGCTTCTAGAGGCCTAGTGAAGGGAATCTCCCTCCCTCCCCCCACTCTTCTCTGGACCAACTCCTCAACGGTGATTTTGTTAATGATTTCTTTCTTACCATCATGGAATAAGGGATTTTGGTCAAAAACACTATGGAATGCCTTCAATTTTTCTATCTTGCCTCTAGTTCCAATATCCAATGGGCTAAGACTCAATGCTATAAGTAATATTATCACCCTAAACCAAGTTGGCTTGATGTTTATCAATGGAAATGGATCTCTCATAGGGAAATGTTCAAATATATGGGCATCCCATTTGCTTTCCAAGCTTAGGGAATCTCCCTCCTCCACTCTTCTTTATACCAACTCCTCAGTGACCATTTTACTAATGATTCATTTCTTACCATCGTGGAAGAAGAGATTCTAGTCAAAAACACTATGGAATGCCTTCAAACTTTCTATCTTGCCTCTGGCTTCAGTATCCAATGCGTCGAGACTCAATGCTACAAGTAATATTATGGCCCTAAACATAGTTGGCTTGATGCTTATCAATGGAAATGGATCTCTCATACGGAAATGTTCAAATGTTTGGGCATCTCATTTGCTTTCCAAGCTTCTTAGTTGGAATTATGGAACCATGTTGTCCATAGAATGGAGAAAAAGTTCTCCTATAGGATAACCAATCCTCTTTCCCTTGCAGGCGAGTTTCATATTTCCTCCAATGTTTTAACAATAACTCATGTTTGCCATTCTTCTTGTTGGCCTCCCTCTAAAGCTACCTGCATGAAGTTGGAAAAGTTGTTAAGGGATTTTATTTGGGCCAATTATATAGGCAAAAAAGGCTTTCATAGAGTAGCCTGAGATATTTGTTACAAACCTAGAGAGACTAGAGGGTTAGGACGTATTGATATAGCCAAGCAAGGAGTGGCCTTTTGTGCCAGGTAGATTCCCAAATCCATCGAAGGTAAAGAAGCTTGGAAAGTTCTTCTCAAGGATGGCATATCCTCTATAAGTCCTTCTAGAAGAGGGGCCTGTAAGGTCCTCCAAATGCTAGTAACTGCTCATGTTCCTATCAAATTTCAAGTACTTTTGTGGCTAAGAGTGTCTAGAAGGCCTAGGAGACGATTAAGCCATGGCTTGTTTGGAAAGGGAACAACTTCAAGTCTAGGTTATCTATCAACTCTCACTCCTTGTGGTGGTCACCAATCGTAACTATCAATGGTAAGCCTTTGGCAAAATTTATAGAGTTAAAGCTCTAAACCTATTCCATAGAGTGATCAATAGTATTGGTGATGTTTTTGACACAAGGACAATATTTTGGGCCACTTGGCACACATTAAAAACCAAGTTTAATCTCAATAATCAATCTTTTGAATTCAATGCTGAGATTTAAATGTTAGTGCCTCACTATGCCTTGCATAAAATTGGGATTAGATCCCCCCTTAATTGATGAAAATATTAGAACTAGAGTGTTTTTACTCCTTTGCTTTGGTATAAACCCTAGATTGATTATCAATGGTGAACTCCCAACACTATTCCCTAAGAGATACTCAACAAAGAGTGGAATCTTAACAACTCTTTTTATTGGAGTAAAATATTTCAAATCATCTAGTTTATGTTAGTTGAGCCTTAAAATTATCTTTTTACCTAGTGCACTCTCTACTAGGGTTACCAGTGGGTGATAGATTGTTTCATATGGGGGTTTCCTCTCCCAAGTGCCATGTTTGTGGATAAACCAAGCCTCTCAAACACATTTTTTGGTTTTGTGTGAGAGTTTAATAAGCTTTTAAGTGGATTCACTCCTCCTTTCATCCCTTTGATCGTAACTTTTCTCTTCGCACATGGTCCTATAAGGAGATTCTACTCTGCTTCCTGCAAAATTTAAGCAAATATAACGTATTTTTTGAATTGAGATTTTCTTTCAACATTAGAAAGATATAATTTTTGCTATTTTTAATAAAGGGCATCTGGACAAAAAAAAATCTACTGCTAAAAAAATTATAACATTTTCTAATGTCATGCTACAAATCCAGGTACAAGCAAAAAAATGGGAACTAAAGGTAGAGCAATTTTGCACCTTCATCGGCCACTAGGGCTATGCCCCTTGTATTGTTAGTAGAGTGCCTTTGAATTCTCCCTAGTAAGACCCTCTTGGAAGGGATTAGGGGTGCAAGGAGTGAGGTAGGTGTCAGTGTAAATCGTGCAGTCGCTCTATGTTCGCCACTCTTTATCCTCTTTGGTTAAGGTTCTCACCATTGGGGGGCATGGAGACCAGCCTTCACCCCAAGCTAGTTATGGGCATTTTGGTTTTGTTCCTTTTGGTTAGGATGGCCAAGAAAAAGTAACCAGATTATCTTTGGCTATTTCACCCCCTCGTCAGTAAATCGAGGAAGATAATGAATAAAATACAAAACAAGATTGTAAGGAGCTTCTACCTACCAATGTACACCCTTATAGTGGTAGTTGGGGAGATAAGTCGGTCACGTCCTTCTCCTCACTCTATAAGCTAGTTATGTCAATGGCCTAGCACTTTTTTCTTTGTTTTCTATCTATGAAAGTTGGTTATTGTTACTGACATGTGCCTTGTGATTTTGTAATGATGTTATTCATGGCCCCAAGGCCTAAAATTTGATTTAATCTTGTGATTAGTCCCAATGTGACTTTGATGTGCTTTTTGCTCGGGATTTGATCTCATGGCACCTACCTTTTTATCAAGCATGCAACATGTTTTTATTCTTTAAAATTATAATGCATGCTTTTAATAAAAATAATTATGAGATTAAGTGAAAGGGTTATAGTCTAATTTATGTGAATGATGATAAAGTACAATTTCACACCATCCACCAAGATATAAGTCCCAGGGGATACCAAAAAGGAATGATGTTAGGTTCAATTCCCAAGTGAATTTGATGGAATGGATACCCCTCAATTTTTGGCACTAAGCTAAAGACTAAGGTCAATAAAAAAATTATGAGAGTAATTGAAAGGGTTATAGATCAAAATTGAACCCTTCCCAACACTTCCATGCTTCAAACACGTCCTACTACTATTGATAAGAGTGAGTCACAATATCTAATGATGTCATTTGGTTAGAGATAAATAATCCTCAAGAGTCAATATGGGTACCCATAACAATTAAATTTCACAACAATCAAAAAATCTGTTGGTTGATATATGTACCCATAATAATTTAATTTCAAAACAATCAATGTAAATGTGAAGAGTTACAAATACAAATTACCCTCTTCCCTCCATTAATCCTCATCATAAATCTCAATCCACCAATCTTTTTGTCGTTTAGAGTTAACCCAAATAGGGACAAATTTCTCCATCTTGCTACCCTCCTCCTCTTCCTCTAGATTTTTGGAAGGAGAATCTATGTATTTCATTAACATTATAGTTCATAGATTTTAGTAGTAATGGGTTAATGTTAGCAGAGTTTCCTAGAAACCAGTCAGAACATGTTAGTTGGGATTATTTGTGTGAAGCAGAACACATAAGATAATCAAGGAAACCACTTCATTAGATTAAATTTAAATCATGTGCAATATTATATAGTGATTAACATGATTTATATCCTTTATTTACCCAAAACATCCAGTACTTCAAATGATCAACAAATTACAAGAAAATAGAGCATAACTGCAAAAAAGAACAAGTGAAGACATAAAGAAGAACCATTGTTGAATCTCTATATTGATCTCTATATTTCATAACCCTTTTACAATATAAGTGAGCACTATACATAAAGCTTACAAAAGCTCTATCACTTCTTATTCCAGCATTTCATTACAAACAAAAAAGAGACTCTTCAAATTCCATAGACTCTTGATGTGCATTTAGGTGTTGGATACATATTAAAAGATATACAATGTACAAAATAGTGAAAATTACGCACGTGTCATACAATTATACTTTGTAATTTTATATCCATTTTCTACTACCTAACACTTTATCGAACTTAAACCATTGTCTCATCCTAAGACAAAGTTGTAGGAAGTTTATTGAATGTTGCAGTTGATGGAAGGGTTGAACTAGAAACATTACTTGTAGTGATTGTTCAAGGTCTTATTTATCAGTTTTCACCTCTTATGCACTACTAATCCACCCTTTCAAGTTTTTAACTAAGTGGCATACCAATCTACCGCACTTTAAAGTTTTCAAAATTCTTAGCCCCACTCCTAATGTTTAAAGTCTTCCTTTATACAGAACTAAACGACTTGCAAATTTTAAGAAAATTGGTGTGTACCATACCTTTGTGAAGGGCAGAGGCATATACTGAGAAGAAGGAAGAGGAGGCTATGATGTGGAAGTTGTAGCTGGAGTAGTTGTAGATGCTGAAGCAAAAGATGATGATGGATGTACTGGAATTATTTTTGAAGAGGTCACAATTGTAGTTGAAGATGTTGATTGTTTATTGGTGTTTTGGCACAACCAATAACAAGTGGGGGTTGTTAGTCCCCAAACTTTCCTGAAAGGAGGGATATTTTGCAAGAAGAAAACGTTCCCCGAGGTCTCTATTATCAAATCTTGGTATGCAGAGTAACCAATTTGATTGGTTGTGACCATTCCATGTCAGGGGTCTTCAGTGAGTATTTCAAACTAATCACATGCATTATAAACATATAGATTATGCCTATAGAACCAACAAAATTATCTAAATATAAATAAACATTTGGTTCAAAGAAACACATCTATTGCATAGACTCAATAGTGCATAATAACAATAGGCAAAAGAGCATATAATTAAGATAAACATTAAAATCAGACTGCAACTCATAAACTAAACTAATATAATATAATAGATTGATTAAAAAAGAAAAAAAGAGGGAAGGGAGCAGAGAAAATAAAATAAATAACCCACATTCTAATGTAGGTTAGCCTCATTCCATTAAGTAGAAAAGTCCCTAAATAAACTGGTCCTTGGTTGAGCTAGATCTAACACACCTCTAACTAAGGATGGTGTGAGAATATGTGACATGAAGTAGCAGAGCTAATGAGGAAAATAAGGTCACCATATACATGCACAGACCAAGTCTATCAAATGACAAAACTTTGAGATAAAAATAAATTTATTAAAGAGATTGATTAGGATTCATCAGATACTCATGTGATTTATACACCTGGCTTCCAAATGACCTCAACTCAAAAAGTTGGTATAGAAAGCAAGAAAATACATGAAGGAAATGATTGGTCTACTTAACTAGGGAGAACCAGCCAATCCAGTCCACTAACATATTATATTCTAAGGGAATCAACCCTTATTAAGATGTAAGAACTGATCTTATATAGGCTTGCAAGCTTGAGGAGTTATCTCTCATTTAAAAAAATTCACTAATGGGGCAGTTACAAACATTCATTGTTGATTGGGGGAATGTAGTTGAGGAGGTAGCTCGAGATCTCTGATAGATCAGAGGCCTGTGCAGGCTTTGAGCAGTTAAATGCCTCGATTGAATGTTGGCAACTAAAAATAGTTGGGATTGCATCAGAATTACCAGCCATCCATATCCTATGCAGTTGAAACCATGCCCCTTCAAGATAATCTTTTGTCTTTTATGTTTTACATTTGATACCAATGTGCACACCATAACCATGGTTGATGCCACTGTCTAACCTTGCATTAAATTCCATTGTTTTTTATCATTTATTGGTGAGGAACTAATTTATAACTTGATTTTGTAAATCAAATTGAATGTGCAATTGAATATCATCTTTTGATAGTTTTCACATCCAGATGGGTCATCAAATTGAAATATGTGCTTTGCTAACATCATCACTGCCACCTGGCTCTTTCTCAACTTCTCCTTCCTTTTCCTTCATTATGTTATTAGATTTCCTCCTATGGGTCCCATTTTACCACTTGGTAATTTGTCAATGTTCCTGAGCTTTGCTTTGTTGTTTGTTATTTTTGTATCCATGACTAGGTGGCCATTTTTCATTCTCCCTAGTTTTTTATGCCTAAGCTTCCATTGTCACCACACATCCTTTCCTTAGCTTTCAAGGCTCTTCATTCTTTAGGCTAATAGTGTAATGGTCCTAAGGTTTAATGGTTGTGTGCCCCCAAGGTTTTGGGCTTCCAAGAAGCTACCACATGGCATCTTCTCGGGGCCTTAGGACCATGGGATGATTAACTTTGGCTTAATGTTTTAATGCCTCTAAGGTTTTGAGGTTCCAGGCTATCGAGGCTCTGAGTTATAATGGCTTACTACATATGAGGCTCTGAGGCTCTAAGTCATCAGGATTGCACCATGTGGTATGATCTTGAGGCCCATAAGCTTTAAAAGATAGCCATTTTTCTAAAAGATTTTACCTTCAAATCCACTCAGTGTTGAGATTTCAACACGTGAAAAAACCTGTGGGAAAACACAAAAATGAATAGGTAAATATTGGAAAATAAATAGCTACAAAAATTCAAACTAAAATGATTAAGCCCAAAGCCAAAATATTACTACGTATAAGATTAAACCTATGAAACAACTTAGTCATTTTGTTCGATCCAAAGCCAATTTAGTCCATATTTAGAAAAGCAACTAAGTAAAGAATTAAAAATGTATGAGCATTTAATCATTTTTAATCAAAATGAAATAGAAATAGACTCAATTTCTCAGTAAAAGAAGCTATAAACTTTGTAGCAGTTAGATAATTTGCATAAAAGTAAGGCAAAATGACCTAAGCAAAAAGATTTAAATGTGATTAAAAACACAAACATGAAGATAGACCAATACTTAATAGAATTATCCAAATTTAGATATTTAAATAAATGCATTCCTAGATGAAATTTTGGACTGAACCAAAGAAATGCAATGACATTAAAAGGAGCAGGTTCAATCACTTGTAACTAATCATCTCGTGGACTACTAATCAAGTAGAACTCAGTCATGTAAACCTCTATAATTGATTGCAAGCCAAACATGTTAGTGAGACAAAAAGGACTAGACTCTAGAGCAAAAAGAGGATCCACATTTTTAGTATGAAGATGGGCATGTTGTGCAAGCAACAATAGATGATGAC
This sequence comes from Torreya grandis, assembly GCA_037957365.1. NCBI lineage: Eukaryota > Viridiplantae > Streptophyta > Pinopsida > Cupressales > Taxaceae > Torreya > Torreya grandis. The sequence goes on along the minus strand of JARHVA010000253.1, from coordinate 1,581,398 downwards.
TCCTGCTAGGAGATATTCCCGAGTATCTCAAGAATCTAAAATCTCTAATTTTACAAGAAGAAAAAACACTAGCTGCAAGCAATCACCTAGAACATACCAGAATTCAAAGGCACTGAAGTTTTCCTCAACTTGTGACATACTAATCTAAAAATCTGTTATAACCATTTATGTATGTGATTAAGTGGTGAATTCATTTTCTTTGTATTCACATGCAGTAATTCATATTTGCATAAGGTCAAAACTACTAAAGGAAAAAGGATTTTACATTTAAGCTTGGGGGCAAGTGCTGTGGGCATTGCTCTATGGCCACTTAGGCATCTATAACCCTGACAGAGATACCTCTAGTCCCTTACAAAGGTCTTGTTTCACTGCCAACAAGTCTGAAAAGCCTATGGTGGAGGTTTCCAATATCACACTTTCAAAGGCAATTTTTAGATTTTGGATTTAAGCTTCACTTCCTTTTGAAAGAGATTTTGGCATTTTCATCCATAAAAGGTTGAGGACCTAGTCACGAGTATAAATAAATCAACAAGTTCATGACAAATTAAGGCAGATCAAAATTGAAGTAATGCTACATTTTATATAGATATTTCATTAAGTGTATTATATGGTTTTGAAGAAGAAAATAACTTTCATAAATTCACAAGCTCTATTACGAATCATTGACCTTTGAAATTTAGGAAATGAACAAAGTAATCACAACAGTTTACACAATATTTTAAAGTAAAATTGCAATTAGGCTCCTTCAGAGCCACCTATGTTACTTTTGTAACAACCTTTCATTTCATTTCTTTTATCAACAAGGGGAACACAAAGCAAAAATAGAAGGAACAGAAAAAACAAAAGAATACAGGGAAACTAAACCAACAACAAGGGATAAGAAGGAAAAAAGAAAAAAACAAACAAACAAGAAGGGGAAATAAATTATTCACAAAGGTTTTCAAGCAAATGCATGCTGGAATTAGTTAGAAACCTGATTCTTCAGGATTTTAAGAAGGGCAAAGGATAATATTAATTTCTTGTATGTTGTCATTTAGGATAAAAAAACATTATCCCAAAGAGATTTGTTTATGTTATTTCCAAGCAAATTAAGCAATTCCAAAGTAAGAAGGTAAACCACGTGACTATGGTTAATTTGTAGAAAGCACTTGGATAGGGCGAAGAAAATACCTCAGCCCAAATGTTATATTTCAATGATGAATAGGGTTAGGTATCTATACATACCAAACCAATTGGAAGATCCAACATGAAATTGGCATGTCCTTAATGGCAACCAATCAGTGAGTCACTTGTAGGCTGCTCCTTGATTATCATGGATGTTATGATGACATCCGGATCTTCCTCTTTATTTCCAAGGGGCATGGGAATGGTTCTTCCCATGTCAATGAACTCCTAGCCTTGTCATCCATGGCTGAGGTATGTAAGAGACTACACTTAAGATATGCACTCCAAACATTGAGTTGTATTGGCATACCCCTTTCTTCATGATTGTACACTTCAAGCTGATGCCAATTGGTTCTAGTGCAAGGTTGTTCAACTATGGGAGATCTTCTATTTTGAGTTCCTCTAATCCACTTATTTCTTATGGATAACCTACTTTATCTTTGGCTTCATTTTCAAGTTCACTCATCTCTAATGATGAACTAGGAGAGACGCTACTACCACTGAGTTGTTTACCACCTTGAATCAACCTCTCAGTTGGAGAGGGAGAAGAATAGGATAAGAATGCTTCAGATGCATAGTTTGCATCTTCCTTCATCCATTCAGTTCCAACTCCTCTGATTTTTTCTTCAAGGTTGATTGTAAGAGATGTTAGATTCATTCATCTGTGTGTGGGTAGATTACCTATCAATTTGAATTTTCATCCACTAGGTCACTCTAACTTAGCACAACTATCTCTTCCTCATCTTTAGAGTTATCATCTCCATCATTATATCCTTTAAGGATTAACCTAGGACTGCACCTAAAAGATGGTGACTGTCCTAAAATTAGCGTGCATGATTATTACTCAGCACTACCAGTATCAGTCAGGTTCATATGTTACTAATGGTGCATTAGGGTATGCAAAATTCATATATTGGGTTGTATATTTCCTCCTAATTATCTCTTATAATAAATGGTATTTGATTAGTAATAGCACCTAGAGATACTAAATCACTAAGGTAATATGAAGTACCTTGCTAATTATACACCAAATTAATTGAGTTATATGCATTGAAAGAGTAAGTCTCTCATTTGTCACATGGAGATTTGGTTGGGTGAATACTTGGGGTAATGCTTTGTCGTGAGGCATATATCGATCCATAGGCTGACTTGTAGGTATGAAAATTAAAGGATTTTGGGCATAAATGCTCTAAGTCATTAATTGTTACTCTACAATGACAACCTCTTGGTAGATCGATGCTAATGAAGTGAAAGCAGATGGGTTCTTGAGATATAATCTCATTGATACATATTTTATTTGTAGGAAAGGTTCCTTCAACCTAGTTTTTAGTTGATGGAATCTATGGTTTAATACACTATTTGGCTAATTAGGCTCCTTATGAAGCATAGAAAATTGATAAAACAAGACTAAAAGTCCATAGTCACACTAAAATGGTTAATGAATATATAATTTAGTATATCCCATGTTATGATGCACCCTTATAGTATACAAATGTACCAATAATATGTAGTTTGATCTAACGAATGGGGGAATAGGCAACAAACCACATCCTCATGCTGAATCTACTTTCTGATAATCATTTATTTAAAATACTAAACATGTTCTCTAACAGTTTACCTCCCACCATGAATATACATTGCAAAAACCTTGTGGGGGATTTTGGGAAAGTAATGGGAAGGTTTCGGTAGGTTCAAAGGACAATTATGTCTTCCTAGACAAGATAAATCCATTGAAAGACTCAGATAATCAATTTTTCTAGTCTAAGAACATGGAAAACTATTAGGTAACTCCTTAAAAACACAAGACAAGTCATAAATACACTATTCAAGCCTTCTTTCTATCACCAATATAGTGATGAGGAGTTTGACACATGGGATCATTAAGAAGGTACTTATTTATGAGAAGAAATACTTCCCCAAGGTCTCAATTACCAAGTCTTGGTATGAAAGGTAACCTTGTCAGCTCGTTATTACCATTCCATAGTAAGGGTCTTCAATTAATATTTCAAAAAAATCCATATGCATCCTAAATGAATATTTTATACCTATAGAAGAAGAAAAATGGTATAACTATAAATAAATAGTTGACTCAAATAAACATGTCTATTGCATGGATTCAACAATGAATAAACATCAATATGCAAAAGAGCATGTAATCAAGATAAACATTAAATTCAAACTGTAACTCAAAAACTAAAGTAATCTAATTTAATAGACTTGTAAATAAATGAAAAAGGAGAGAAGGGAAGGGAGAAAAGAATTCAAAGAGTCCACTTTATAATATAGGCCAGCCTACATTTTGTTGAGTAGACAAGTTCCTAGATAAACCAATCCTTAGTTGAGCCAGACCTAACACAACTCCAAGTAAGGACAATTCAAGAATCTATGGAGTGAATTAATAGAGCCAATGAGTAAAATATGATCACCATATACATTCATAGACTAATTATATAAAATCATAAAGATTTTAGATAAAGATATTTCTATTAAAGGGATCAATTGGGATTCATCAAATACTCATGTGAGCTATAGAGTTGGCTTCCCAATAGCCTTGATTCAAAAATATAATATAGAAATCAAGAAGAGGCATGAATACAAATGACTGGTCTACTTAACTAGAGATAACCAGTCAATATGGTCCACTAATCTATTTTATTCTAAGGGATCCAACCTTTATTATAATGTAAGAGTTGATATTATATATACACACAAGCCTAAGAAGTTCTCTCCTGATTTTTAATTCCCACTAATGGGGTGGTTATAAGCATTCATTTATAATTTAATGAATAAATTTCAAGAGAAGGCTCAATATCTTTGACAGATCAGAGGCACGTGTAAGATTTATGTAGTTAACACATGCATTGATTGAATGTTGGAAATTAAAAATAGTTGGGATTACATTGGGGTTGCGAGCTATCCTTATCCTACACAAGTAAAATCACTCTCCTTCAAGGAAATATTTTGTCTTTTATGATTTATGTTTTATCCCCATATGCATGCCATACTCATGATTAATGCCACCACCCATACTTTCATTAACTTTATTCATTTATGATCATTTATTGGTGAGGAATTTATCTACAACTTGATTTTGTAAATCAAATTAGATGAGTAGTCAAATCTCATATTTTGATGGTTTTGACAGCTAGATAGGTTGTCAAATTGAAACAAATGCTTTACTGACATCATTTCTACCATTTGATTCTTTCTCGACTTCTCCTTCTTTTTCTTTCATTGTGTTATTAGCTTTGCTCTCGTCGGTCCCATTTTTCCACTTGGCATTTCATTAACGTTCTCAATCTTTGCTTCATTGTTTATTATTATTGTGGCCTTTTTTTATTCTCCCCGATTCTTCATGCCTTAGCTTCCATTGTCACCATGCATCCTTTCCTCAGCTTCTAAGGATCTTCATTCTTTAGGATAATGTGTAATGGACCTAAGCTTATGAGGTTTAATGGTTCTGTGCCCCTCAGGTTTTGAGCTTTAAATAAGCTACAATGTGGCATTTTCTTAGGGTCTCAGGACCACGAGATGACTGACTTTGGCTTAATGTTTCAATGCCTATGAGTTTATGAGGCTTTCGGCTATTGGGGTTTCAAGTTCTAATGGCTTGATGCCTTTGCGGCTATGAGGATGTAGGTCATCAGGATTGTGCCATGTGTCATGATCTCAGGGATTGAAAGCTTTAAAAGACAACCATTTTTCTACATGATTTTGCCTTTAAAGCCGCTTAGCACTGAGATTTTGAGATGTGGAAAAACTTGTGGGAAAACATGAAAATGACTAAGTAAATATTTTAACATAAATGGCTACAAAAATTCAAACTAAAATGATTAAGCCTAGAGCCCAAAAATGATTGAGTATAATATTAAAACTATGTAATGACTTAGTCAATTTATTCGATCCAAAGCCAATTCAGTCCATTTTTAGAAAAAAGACTAAGTAAAGAATTAAATCCATATGAATATTTATCCGTTTTTAATCAAAATGAAACATAAATGGACTCAATTTCTCAAGAAAAGAAGCTATAAACTCTACAGCAGTTAGATAATTTGCATAAAACTAAGGTAAAGTGACCCCTAAGTAAGAAGCTTTAAATGTGTTTAAAAACACAAACATGAAGATAGACCAAGACTTAGAAGGATTATGCAAATTTAGATATTTAAATAAATGCATTCCTAGATTTAAGCTTGGACTGAACCAAATAAATGCAAGGATATTAAAAGGAGTAGGTTCAGTCACTTGTAACTAATCATCTAGTGTAATACTAATCAAGTAGAGCTCAGTCAAATAAACCTCTATAATTGACTGCAAACCAAACATGCTACCAAGACAAAAATGACTAGACCTCAAATCAAAAAGAGGGTCCCCATTTTCAATATGAAAATGTGGCATGTTGTGCAAGTAATAACACCAACGACATTTTTTGATGTTATGTTGGTTGTGCAACTCGGATGGCTTCCTTTGTCTGGATTTCTTGTTAGAGTTGGTTAGGTGGGACAAACTAGGGCTTATTAATGATTTTAGAAATATAACTAAGTGGGACAAGCCCTACTTGAACATCTTCTAATCACTGAGAGCTTCCCACACCAAATAAATCGTAATGCATAATGGGGCTTGAAATTGCATTAGGCTCTAAATATCATCATCCTCAAAGATGAGGATGGCAGCCTTACTCTGTAACATTTTGTATTAAATATAGGGCAGGAAATCCTTCATTTTATCTATGTGTCATTATATTTAGATTCTAGCAAACGTATTGTGCATCATGTCATTCTGCCAGTTGGTCATCTTGGACATCACTATGTCTCTTGAGTCCAAATACTCCTTTAGCACTGATCCATTAAAGCAAGTGTAAACATTTAATATTTATTTATTTCCTTGGCTTTATCAAACTTAGTGAGCTCTAGTCTTACCTCATTTAATGTATTACCAAGTTGTTGCTTCTAATCCAACATGGTGAGAGTAATATATAGCATGATGTGTGTAGTACTCATCCAAGAGTTCACATATAACCTCTATTTCAAATTTCAATCTCTAACCTTGCATTCAAATCTACTAGAGCTAATATGTAGTGGGTTTCCTTCATCAACGGAGTTAAGAGCATCGTGAATTACTTATCTTCAAAAATGACTTGCTCACCCAAGACTTGAGTGACCAAGGTAGGACAGGTGTAAATGATTAGTTGTCTTGTTTTGTTGAGGTAGAGGTGTAATTTTTCATTTTCCTCCCTCAACTATGATACCTCATATTCTAGTGTGAAGCCTTTTGTGTGATGGATTCCTAGAACATAGTCGTTCCCTTAGTTTGTTTCACCAAGGGCAGCTTGGAGACATCGATCAATGATTCCTACATTATTGTTATAAGGGTTAATTTAGAAGTCATAAACATCACAACTGCCTTATTTATTTATTCCATTAGGAATGAGAAGGTTATCTACCTTGCCAAATGTTTAGGGACACCCGTAACCATTGGCTAGAGAATTATGGCTTATATTGGGAAGCCTCCTCTTTCACACCCCCTTGAGTGGACCCTGAGTCTTGTGATGTGGTGGATGGTTATTGGGCCTCAGTTATCACCACCTTCTTGGTGGATTTTGTTGGTTATTATCTATGACTTATACTTATATTTGTCAAATCTAATTCTACCCTTACTTTGGTAGTTGCCTTTGCATACTCCTTAACTGCTTGATCTTATGCCTACTAATATCGTTCTTCTTCCTGCTTTCACAAGGCTTCCACTACTAATAGTTAATTACAACTTGTATATTTTTAAACATGTTTTATTATATACATTTTGAGTTTAAATACCTCTATACGCTACATTCATATAAAATTTAAGATCATAGCAATTGTAGCTACAACTTCTGGATCATAGATTTTGTGTCAACATATTCATTACATGCAGTCATACTATCAAATACACAAAAACATTTGGTATGAAATTTTATTACATTGTAAGCATAATTAATGTTAAGTTAAATGGAGGCATTTGTTGGTTATGATTAACTAAAACATAGGGTTTTATAATTTCAATTTGTTAATAATTTTTTCTAATGTGTTATGTTAGATGCATGATTTTGCTTGGTTTTATAAATTTTTTTTGCAAGGGTTTATTTTGTTTTTCATAGTTGATTGTTGCAATTGGGAAGGTCAATATCTTAATGGTGTTATTGTAATTGGGAAGGATAATATATTGACAGTGTTTATATGTCAAATACTAATGGCCCTCGTGAGTCAAACTCTAAGAGTTACTAGGAATTCAAACAGTTCAATGTTATCTTTTAAATATATGTGGTGCATTGTGAACAAGGAATACGTAGAGGGAAGGTTAGTATTATGTCAGTCCAATAAAAGAAATCAAAATAACACACTAAAATTCTAACACCTCTAACCTAGACACTAGAAAGGGCATATGTAACAAGCATGCATATGAAAACACAACTAAAACATAAAAGAAATCACTCTTTTACCTTCCTTAAAGCTTCAAATGGATTGTTGAAGTGGCATACTCAGCTTGTACATCAATGGAGCTTTATTGGCTTCACATTTCATTGACTCCTTGGCTTGATTGATTGACTTAAGATTTGAGCTTTATAACACTACATTATCAAAGCTTTGAAGGGATTTAGGCATAATAAATTTACACCAAAAGAGCTTGTTGAAGATATTTGCGCATAATAACTTTGCACCAGAATAGCTTTGATATCAATAGGTATGGCTTTGTATTTATAGCCTCAGGAATTAACTCTCACCCAAGGTGAGTTAAGGTTGAGTTTAAACATGGAATGGGTTCAAACTAACCCTAAGTGAGTTGAGACTAACTCTAGTTGAGTTAAAAGTTGTCATGTAATTATGATTTTCTATTAATAAGCATGATTCATAAATTAGATATCTTGAGATATTTTGGAAGAGCTTGATAATTCATAAAGGCAATGATGAAAAGACTTGATATTTTGATTTTTAGAATTTTCATTTTTAGATATTCATTAATTATAAATGGATAATTCAACTAAATATTTAATTATGTTTAATTAGATGATTCAATTCGATTAGTGTTTTAGCTCTTTTAATATTTGATCAAGTGCCTTATTTAATGGGTCCATAGGCTAAATTGATAGTAGTTATGCTACAAGGTGACTGGGGATGAATCAGTGAGAGGTTAATATTGCATACAGGCTAGTGTCCCAAATAGGGATGCCTCAACATGATTCTAAGTTTTGATGAATGATGCATGACCAAATTTGAGATGTTTAGTGAGTTCTAGGCTTAATTTACAATAGTTAATAAGAATCAGTCTAAAGTCTGATTGGAAGCCAGTTGTGGCCAAAATTTGATGTCTACAAATTTCCCATATTCGGGAAGGCATTGCAAGCTATAGGCACAGTAACATCTTCTCAAAGAATGAAAAGGTCATATAAGCCTAATACTCCAAATGATGATCGATGAGCTCTGGGTGACCCCTCGAGGGAGGGGTTGGCAAAGAAGGTTGGTGATCAGTCCCTCAAAAGGAGGACAATGATGGGACCAAAACGTAAAGGGGATGGAAAAAGACTTATTTGCCCACAGGTAGTTATAATCAGTGGCATGGTGAGCTGCCCTAGTTTGGCACATAAACAATATGATTTCCCCAAAAGCAATTATAATTATCTGCATATCAAGGTAAAAAGATAATGATTTTCCCAAAAGAGGTTATAATCATTAACCAAAAGATAAGGGTAATAAGAGAATGATTTTTCCAAAGGTGGTTATAATCATTAAAAGGAAAACATTGATTTGCCCACAGGTAGTTATAATCATCAAAAAGATAAAAACATGCCCCAGTTGGGCAAATAGAGATAATTATTTTCCTAGAGGTGGTTATAATCATTATTCCAAAAGAAAACATGCCCTAGTTGGGTAGAAGAATGATAATGATTTGCCCAAAGGCAATTATAATCATTGGCTCTGTGATTGGTATGATGTGATTAGAATCATTGGTAGAATGATGGGAGTAATATGGTAAATTAGAAGAGGGGGATTACGTTCTAAATCCATATACATAGAGTAAGATGAAGTCGGTATAGAGGAGAAAGATGAATTTGGGAAACCTGTTAGTACAAAGATGCACGTCCTAGCTAGTAAGGATTAAAAAAATTATGTGACTTAATTACTTTGTATGTGGGAAATGATTTGGGTAGATTGAGAATTTTTTAGGTGCCAAGGAGAAGTACCATGACCACAATGCTTGTAAGATTTTTTGAGTGGAGTTTTTCTATAGCACACGATAGTATGCATCATGATATAAAACACCAGGAGAACTTAGCCAAAATATGCATAAAGAATGACACACAATCTAATAAACAAGTGAAAATAATGCACCAATGATAGAAACCATGATGACAATGTTGAAGTATGAATATTGATGAATTCAAGAATAATTTGCAAGGAATCACCCAATGAATGCACATAGATTGAATTATGGCACGAAAATGAAACAAAATAAATAGGTAAATAAATAGCAAAAATAGGAAGACAAAACATTAAGAAACAAAAAACTTAATAAAACAAGATAAAATGAAATTAAAAAAAACACAAATGATGGTTAATCACAATGCTAGTGCAAACAAAGAACAAACAGGGTGACGAACACTGCCCTTAGGCTATAGGAGACAATGAAAACATAAGATGACAGATAGTGCCCCTAGGCCATAGGAGACAATGATACAAACAAAATAAAATGGGGGGTAATAGAAGAAAAGGAAGGGGTAGCCGAGTTGACTCTAGATCCACTAGGCAAGTGGACGCTACCTGCATTAAATGTAGTTCTCCCAGAAGATGGGATAGAAAAAAAATGATAATCAAGAAAACATGATTGATGAGGTAGAGGAATATGGGAATGGTCTCACAAAATGTCAAGAGCACGAGAGAAAACGTAGCGGTCATTAATATATCAAAGTCGAATACATAATATACATAATATAAACTCATAAAATGGTGAGAGCGCAAGGCTTAGGGGCCAACAAGGATGGGGAAACTAAAGGACAAGTGATTTCTTGTGAATTAGCTAAGGGTATTTAGGGCAAAGAAATGGTCAAGTTGGTGATTTTTATGATTTTTTAGTTTGTTTTCATATGTTTTTATATTTTTCCAAGCATCTCAACTCGATTTAGATTTACGAGATACTAAACAGTCTAACTCATAAAATGGTGAGAGTGTTCAAACTGAAATTACTCACAAAATAGAGAGTGTGGCAAAGGGGGTGACTGAGTTGACCTCAACATGAATCCAACATTGCCTACATAATCCCATTAGGACCTCAAGACACTCTAGTTCCACTTACACAAAAGGCGGTGAGATTCAACTAGGTAGCAACAAGTTTGCAAACTTAGGCAAATGATAATAGTAATGGCAAGGTGATATGACAATGCATGGCAAAGGTGTTGTTCCTAATTTTCCCATAGGTGGTTATAATTAAGAAATTATGACAAAGGGTTAGTGGTACTAATTTTCCCATAAGCAGTTATAATTAGTGATACTAGGTGGAACACTGATTTTCCCATAAGCGGTTATAATTAGTAACACTAAGTGGAACACTTATTTGCCCAAAGGTGGTTATAATCAGTGGTAGAAATTAAGCATAAATGAAAGATGTAATTCTTAGATCCATTATCATACTACCTTCATATATAACCATTTCAACACGTAATTCTAAAACTACTAAAATTGGATCAGAATCCCCTTGTGGAAGGTATCTGAAGAACCAATAGAACCAAGGTCAAAAGGGTTAGTGAGGGTGGGTGAAACAAGTTTGGTCAATAGGGAAGGTATGGTATAGGGTACAAAATTGTTTAAGGATAGTGAGGTTATGACAATTGGATATAATTGTAAAAGGGTTGGCCCCAAGTGATAAGGTAAGGTAAATAGTAGGGTATGAAACAATGACAAGGTGAATGACAAATGAAAATGATAAGGCAAAAATAAATAGCAAGGCAAGGAAAATGTGTAGTAAATGATTTTGTTGTTCTCTCTAATCTAGAGATGCATGTCCTGATCAACATGTGATACAACCAAAATAGTCAATCATGCAAATTACTAGCCCACACCGCTCCTGAATATATGTTATGTCAAGAACCTGTTACAAATGTGGACTCTAAGAATGTTGTTTTGATCTTTGTTGGTCATTGATTTTGTTTCATTCAAACTTCGAGACAAGATGTATTTGTAGCTTTTGTAAAGGAAAGTGTGGTCAGGGATGGTAAATATGGATAAACAATGGCTGGCAGGTTTGAGTTGGCAATGTAAAGGTGGATGATAATGGAATGTATAATGGTTGGGCAACAAATGTAGATCGAGATTTTTAGGCATACATAATGTTGTTGATTTTGAATTCAAAATATTTTTTTTGTGGTGGGGCCAAGGAGTTTTGAATATGCTCTCAATAGGACCATTATATTTTTCTATTGTTTAGGCCTGAGAGTATCTACCATCTAATTATATTGTAGATTCAAAACTGTAATGATGTTATCTTTAATAATGTCTTCATCAAGTAGTGAAGGACTATTGTGCTTAGTTATTGGTGCCTCAATGAGGTTTTCACCAATAAAGTTGTCTTGATTGTCCCATAGTGCCTGCAATAAGGTTTCACTGAAGAACATTGACTTTTGACTTTAATTGTCTTCTAATGCCTCAAATAAGGTTTCACTAGAAGATGTTGAGTTTGGAATTTGATTTCTTCTATTGCCTCCTAAAAGGTTTCACTATAAGATTGTTCTTTTACTACATGAATGTGGTCTTTTTCCCCCTGATATTCTTCAACTGATATGTTGTCATGGATGTAATTTAATAAAGTGTGATTATGTCAGTTTTAATTAACGTTTGTGGTAGGTGGAAGGTCAATATAATGGCGAGATTGGTTGGTGTTAATGGCATACGGAATGGTAATGGAATGGAAAGAGGCAACACAATCCTCATAAAATATACTAGGAGAACTTGTGTCAATGTTGAAGTAATCCTCCTCAAAAATCATGGAAGAATCACAAATATATTCAAATTGATCCATAAGGCATGTGTAACCAATGTTGTAACAACCACGAATGTATTATGATTCTAAAGCTGAGTCTAATTCAAGGGACTCTGAATCTGATGTTGAGACTGACATTGATTCTACTTTTGATGTTAAATCTGATGTTGGTTTACGAATATAACCTAACTTCAATGTTGATTCTTCATCTGGTGTGGATGCTACTACAATGAGGTCTTGTTGAATGTTTGGTTTTAGATAAGTAATGTCCTATGATGGCATAATGGGCTCCACAGAGACTTGTTTGTGAAAGTGAAAATCCTCAATGAGGGGAAAAAGGGTAATAAACAACTCCATAGAGATTATCTTGTCAAATGGAGGCTCTTTAAAAATAGGACACTGGTAAATGACTCAACAATGACTAACTTGTCAAAGTGAGACTCTTTGACAATAGGGATTGTATCAAAAGGTGATTCATCACAGGTTAAATTATCACAAATAGGTGTTTCAATAAAAACATCATAAATTGATTGTTTCTCTTGGCCTTGGTTTACAAGTAGTTGTAAAATACCAGTTTTGAATACATATTGGTCTTAAAATGATTGGCTTTGTTGAAGAGGTACTAATTGGATCTATTGTGGCTCAACAATCGCAATGGGTTTTCTAAAGTGGGGGATTATTGGCAATGAACTAATAATGATCAGTGGTTGGGTAATGATCTCTTTGTAAATAGGTTCACCTAAGATGGGCTTAACAAATATTGGTTACTAGTCTAAGATGGTAATTATGACCTATCTAGTCGTAATTGCATAGCCTTATTGGGATAATGTGCTACCATACTTGGAAGGGCCTGAAATGGTAATGGTAGGGCATTGTGAAGCTTGGTTGCTCACAAAATTCAAAGGATGAGGACCTAGAATGGTAATGGTAAGGCATAACAAAGCTTGGTTGCTTGCTCAAGCCAAAGGATGAGGACCTAAAATGGTAATGGTAGGTCATTATGAAACTTGGTTGCTATCATAAGCTAAAGGACAAGGTCTTGTAAATAGTAATGGTAGGGCATTACGAAGCTTGGTTGTTAATGCAAGCCAAAGGATGAGGGCTTAGTATGGTAATGCTAGGGTGTTGTGATGCTTGGCTACTATTGTGAGCCAAAAAATGAGGCCCTGGTAGGGTGATGGTAGGGCATTGCAAAGCTTGGTTGCTATGATGATCCAAAGGATGAGGTCCTGGTATGGTAATCCTTGGATGCTGTGGAGCTTGATTACTCACACAATCCAAATGAGGGTCAATGGTATAAGTGGGGAATTGGGTACCATTAACATTCAAAGGGAAAACTTGGTACTTTAATTGGCCCAAAAAAGGTATCACCAAATACTGTGATTGAGGATCTTGGCTTTGTTCTCTAGATTGAGTATTGTAAGGAGGATAAGGATCCATCTCACAAACTACATCGTCACCATAAGGGTATTGAGCAAAGTCATCTTGTGTGACCACACCGTCATAACTTAGATTTTACATGGATCCGACTATAAGTGTAATGAGACATATTGTTAGGAACCCGTGCTTAATTGCTATGGACGCATATGCTTTGTAAGTCGTCCCTTAGAGCTTATTCGAATTATCCCACATACAAGGGAAGTAGTAGTTGTTAGAATAGAGTTAGTATATAAGTAAGTGTTGAGGCCGAATAAAGGCATCCACGAATTCATTGTATTGAGCTTGCTCAAAGGAGCTTGCCCCCTCGAAGAGGCCTGCGATCAATATAAGCTTTATGTGTTTCTGTTATTGGTAAGAGTTATTTTATTTTGGCATATTTTGATTAAATATGTTGTAAGAGGCAAATTGCTGTAGGAGGTTCATCACATTTGGTATCAGAGCGCTTTCTTGGCTTTGTGGGTAGATTTGGAGCAAATTTTTTTTCAAAGCAGGGCTTTCCAGGAGTTGCGCCATTTTTTGGCAAGAAATTTTTCATTGCAAGTTCCATCATTTCAGATTGCATAAATACCTATCTGCTTAACTGTGGGAAGTGCTTGGGCATAAGCCCTAAAACTCATTGTGAGGAGTACCACAGGAACCCCAAAGTAGCTGGCCCATTGAGAGGACCTGCCAGCGAAAAGGGCAACGACCCCATCCTGATTGACTAGATCCCACCCGTGAGGTAAACCAAAAGCTGTCGTTAAGGGGTAAACCCGTGGCCAGAAATTTTTGGAGAGCGGTACTCGCTCAGATAGCTTTGGTGGCCAGAGAGAATTTAAAAATCCTTTAGGCAGCCAAACAAACCTAGGGTCCATATCCAACTTATCAAGTTCAGAGAGCAAACAACAGCATATCCACAGTTGATGATATTTTGAACCACACAGTTGCAGACAATCCGTTCCTGAAACAGCCGCTTATAAATTTATTAAAAAAAAAAGTCCAAATTTTTTTTCGGGGTGCTGCCCCGAACCCCGCCCTGCATCGCGGCAGGGAATGCGAAGGATCCCCAGCTATTCACCACTGGTTATGGTCACTACTCGTGCAGGCACAAAAATCATGGAGGAAGAAATCGCCACATTGAAATCTCAGGTTACAGAGTTAACCGATATGATGCGTGGCTTGAATCAACAGAATAGCATCTTGCTCAACTGAATGCAGAAGGAGGAGTCTTCTTCAGACCGTCACTCCTTTACTTCTAACTCCTCCCATGGACCTAAGCTAGACTTTCCACGGTTCAATGGTACAGATCCTACAAGATGGATATATCGAGCTGAACAATTCTTCAACCTCCACAATACTTATTCTGCAAACAAAGTCCCAATTGCTTCCTTTCATTTGGAACAAGAAGCACTTCAGTGGTACCGTTGGTATCTCAAGACCAATGATGAACCTGATTGGTCAACTTTTGCATCCTTAATTTTGGGTAGGTTTGGTCCCTCAGCATTCGAGGATTTCACAGGCGCTCTCACCAAACTCCGTCAAACAGGTATTGTTCGAGAATATCAGCTTGAATTTGAAAAACTCGCTAATCACACTGAAGGGTTGTCAGATGACTTCTTCAAAAGTTGCTTTGTTAGTGGCCTTAGAGAGTCGATCCGCTCAGAGGTAAAAATGTTTCGACCTAAAAATATGATGGACGCTTTGGGTCTGGCTAAGTTAGCAGAAGATAAACTCTCCACACAGCGTCGACCTCCCACCTTTTTACCAGCTAAGAACACAGTGAATCAGCGAACAACCATAACCACACCAATCAAGCGCCTGACTGAGGCAGAGATGTGGGCTCGTAAAGAAAAAGGATTATGTTACAACTGTGATGACAAATGGGTTAAGGGTCACAGGTGCGTCCAACAAAAACTTTACTTGCTAGATGTGGAGTCACCACTAGAACAAGACAGCGAGATTGATATTCCAGAAATTCAAGATGCTCAAGATGAACCCGGCACTGAAGAGGACCCAATGGTTCAAGAGACTCAACCTGAGAACTCAGTACATGCACTAGCAGGTGTCACTACTCCCCAAACCATGAAGGTCAAAGGGTGCTTCAAAAAGATCCCTCTCACAATCCTCATTGACTCGGCAGTACTCACAATTTCATTGATCCTCGCATTGCTAAGGCAACAGACTGCTTTATATACCCTTGTTCTAGCTTTGAAGTCATGATTGCTAATGGGGACACATTGCCATGTAAAGGGAAGTGTCGAAATGTGTGTCTTGCAATCGGCGATTATAATGGTCGCTCTGATATGTTTGCCCTACCCTTAGGTGGGTGTGATGTGGTTTTAGGGGCACAATGGCTTCACACATTAGGACCTATTTTTTGGGACTTCTATGAGCTTTGGATGCAGTTCACATATAATGGTCAGAAGCACACCTTAAAAGGGTTATTACCAAGATCTGCTAGCATCATCAGTTCTCATCGCATGGAAATTTTTTTGAAAAAAGGCTCACATGGGGTCATTGCACAACTGCATTCCATTCAACTCCAGCCCTCTGCTGCTTCTAACCACCCTACAGACTTACAAGCCATACTCGCCAAGCATGCAACCATTTTTTTAGAACCAGTAGGGCTATCCCCTTCACGCCCTGAAGATCACCGCATTCCTCTCCTTCCAAGAAGCATTCCACCCAACATTCGGCCATATCATTACCCCCATCTGCAAAAGACTGAAATTGAGAACTTAGTCCGAGAACTCCTCAAGTCTGGCGTTATCCGCCCCAGCACCAGCCCATATTCCTCCCCAGTGCTTCTTGTCCATAAAAAAGATGGGTCGTGGCACCTTTGCATTGAATTTCGAGCCCTTAACCACCTCACTATCAAGGATAAATTCCCAATTCCTGTCATCGATGAGCTTCTTGATGAGCTCCATGGGGCCAAATTCTTCTCCAAGTTGGATCTGCGTTCTGGCTATCATCAAATTCGAGTGCATCCTGATGACATTCCCAAGACAGCCTTCCGTACACATGAGGGTCACTATGAGTTCCTTGTCATGCCATTTGGCCTTACAAATACCCCTTCCACTTTTTAAGCACTCATGAATAAAATCTTTTGGCCTTTTCTCCGTCAATTTATTTTAGTTTTCTTTGATGACATTTTGATTTACAGCCGCACATGGGCCGAGCATCTCCAACATCTTGACAAGGCATTACAGTTGTTAGCCGACAATCAATTATGTGCCAAGCAATCCAAGTGTTCATTCGCTCAAGAGGAAATTGACTATTTGGGGCACATTGTTTCCGCCAATGGGGTTCGCGTGGACCCAGAAAAAATTAGTGCTATGCAGAATTGGCCTCACCCAACCACCCTCAAGAGCCTTCGTGGTTTCTTAGGCCTGACAGGATACTATCGCAAGTTCGTCAAAGATTATGGAAAGATCGCGGCTCCTTTGACTTCCTTATTGAAGAAGGATGCTTTCACCTGGGGTGCAACAGCTGATCAGGCATTCATCCAACTCAAACAGGCTATGTGTAGTACACCAGTTTTGGCACTGCCAGACTTCACCAAAACTTTCACCATCGAAAGTGATGCCAGTGGCATTGGCTTGGGTGCTGTTCTTCTCTAAGAGGGCCGACCAATTGCCTTCACCAACAAAGCCCTTTCTGGCTGCAATTTAGCTTTGTCTACATATGAAAAGGAAATGATGGCAATTTTACATGCAGTACAAAAATGGAGACCCTACTTACTGGGAAACCATTTTTGCATCAAAATTGATCATCAGAGTTTGAAATATTTCTTGGAACAGCGGGTCTCATCCCCAGCTCAGCAGAAGTGGGTCAGTAAACTCATGGGCTATGACTATGAGATCACCTATAAGAAGGGAAAAGACAATGTTGTGGCTGATGCTCTCTCAAGAACCTTTGAGGACCACCCTTCCCTCTCTGCCATCTCCATGCCCATTCCTAAATGGTTGGAATCTGTCCAACAAGGGTATGTAAATGATCCCTCCTTATGCCACATCATTGATCAATTGGCCACTGACCCCTCTGCCATACCACATTATTCATGGGATGGTGCTTCTCTGCGATACAAGGGTCGTTTGGTGCTTCCCCAAATTTCTGACCTACATCAGGCTATATTCTATGAAATCCATGCTTCCCCCTCAGCAGGGCACTCAGGGTTTCTCAAAACCTATGAGCGGGCACGTCGACACTTCTTTTGGAAAGGCATGAAAATCGCAATTAAACAGATGGTGGCTAAATGTGAAACCTGCCAACGACACAAAGGTGAAACCACATTGACTCATGGTTTGCTCGCACCCTTGCCCATTCCTACTAGGATCTGGATAGATATTTCCATGGATTTCATTGAGGGCCTCCCTAAATCTGGGGGAAAGACAGTGATCCTAGTTGTTGTCGATCGCCTCTCCAAATATAGTCATTTTTGTGCACTCAGCCACCCATACACCGCGTCCACAGTTGCACAGGTTTTCTTGGATCAGATCTTCTGTCTTCATGGCATTCCTTCTTCAATTGTCTCAGATCGTGATGCCACTTTCACTAGCCATTTTTGGACGAAACTCTTTCATCGCACAGGCACACAGTTGAAAATGAGCTTTGGGTACCACCCACAAACAGATGGCCAAACAGAAATCATCAACAAATGCTTGGAGACCTTCCTTCATTGTTTTGCTTTAGAACAACAACATCAATGGGCCAAGTGGCTTCCCCTAGCTGAATGGTGGTACAATACCTCATACCACACTTCCACCAAAATGACTCCCTATGAGGCAGTTTATGGTCAAGCACCGCCACCACTTCTTCCATATCATCCTGGTAGCTCACCAGTTCAGGCAGTTAACACTACTCTCTGAAATCGAGATCAGATTCTCCGCACCTTGCGAGACAATCTCCACATGGCCCAGAACCAAATGAAGCAGCAGGCTGATCAACACCGCTCTGAGCGTACCTTTCAACCTGGTGATATGGTCTTTCTTCGTCTGCAGCCATACAAGCAATCATCACTAAAACAAAAAGGGCACCAAAAGCTTGCTCCAAAGTTTTATGGGCCATATAAGGTTCTCCAAAAGATTGGGTCAGTTGCTTACAAGTTAGAGCTTCCACCTTCCTCCCAAGTTCATCCCGTCTTTCATGTCTCCTGTTTGAAACAAGTTCTTGGATCCACCATCCGAGTGTAGACAGCTTTACCAGCACTTGATAATGAAGGCTCCATCCTTCTTGAGCTCGAAGCGATCTTGGACAGGCGCACCCGCCAACTTCGATCCTGCTCCATCACAGAGGTCTTAATCCAATGGCACGACATGCAACCAGAAGATGCAACATGGGAACCACTCTTCCAGATTCAACAACAATTCCCACATTTGAAGCTTTGAGGGAAAAGCTTTTTTTAAGAGGGAGGGGATGTTAGGAACCCGTGCTTAATTGCTATGGACGCATATGCTTTGTAAGTCATCCCTTAGAGCTTATTCGAATTATCCCACATACAAGGGAAGTAGTAGTTGTTAGAATAGAGTTAGTATATAAGTAAGTGTTGAGGCCGAATAAAGGCATCCACGAATTCATTGTATTGAGCTTGCTCAAAGGAGGTTGCCCCCTCGAAGAGGCCTACGATCAATATAAGCTTTCTGTGTTTCTGTTATTGGTAAGAGTTATTTTATTTTGGCATATTTTGATTAAATCTGTTGTAAGAGGCAAATTGCTGTAGGAGGTTCATCACACATATCCAAATTAATGACAAATATTCCACAAAAAGGCCTAGAGTTCTATAAACTCTAAAAATAAGGTCCAAAGGACAAACGTTCCAAACATGATCTAACTTGGTATAAGGAGTGGAGTTGTATCTCCAAAATAGTCAATGATAAAACTTGGTCTAAAATAGTCTAACGTCAAATGTTTTACACAAAAAGGTCAAGTGGATGAAATAAAACCAAAATCCCAAACTTAGGTACAAAGTGCTTCAAACAAGTCTAAACTAGGTCTAAAGAAATAAAGGTTCCTAGGTCTTTTGGAAAACTAGGCTCAAAATAAGGATTGCTAGGTATTTTGGAAAACAAAGCACAAAAACTAGACTTTAAACAAAACAAGGTCTAAAAGGCAAAAGATTTAATCTAACAAGTTTGAAACACTTTGACACGAACTAGGCATTCAAATTTAAGCATAAACTTTATCATTTGGCAAAATACATTAAACTTTAGGCATATGAAAGATATACTACTTCACCAAATTCTAGGCACAAAAATAGTCTTTAAATTTAGCAAGGATTTAACCTAAGTTACACAACCCAAAAGTGAAAGATCAATGTCTATGCCAAAATTACATGAGGCATATGAATAAATTAATCAATGTTTGGATTTGAACTTATTAAGGCTAATTTTAAACTTTATTTTAAAAACTAGGCTTCTTTTAAACACATAATAAGCTAGACAAGAACAAACGACATGATGACACTATGAATAAATCCAAAAAGGCACATGTAGTTTCAAGAATTTGAAAATTTTGGACACAAGGTAACAAGTCTTTGAAACAATTTGAGCAGCGTGATGATGCTATAGTTCTCTATAGGTATGACAAGTGGTTTGTTTCAAGACTTCAAGGCACAAAACTTGAAATGAAAGGGGCAGTGTAACATCACCTCTTCTCAAACAAGTGACACACACAAAAGTTGGATAAAAGATTAAGGCAAAGGTGTGATGTCAAATGGATAGCATAATGACTTTTCAAACAAAAGAGTAATTCACAAACAAGACTCATTTTTGGATGTGGTATGATAAACAAATAGTTTCAACTCAAGACAATGTAAGTAAGAATGACAAAATTACAAAAACGCCTAAGTGTAACATCCTGAATCCTAAAACTGACAAGGTTTCATCCTACCATCTAATTCCATCTATATACTTGCTCTTGAGAGGATTTTAAATTATTAATCCAAAAATTAAAATCACATAAAAAGTAGGGGTTTTTAGGCCCCCTCTTATCTCAAGAGTTTGTATTGCAACATGGAACTTTAGGCTACTCACCCTACATCAACAGTACATCTGCAGCAAGTGTTATCTAAATTATTCCTTTTCATTCATTTATAGATGGTCCCATGTATGCGGCAAACACTAGGGAACAATCATGTCATTTAGATCCACATCAATCAACTTATTGTGAAAAGTCTTGTTATTTTCACAACAACTATATCTGTCAATTGCTCAGTGCAGTGTGATGTTCAAGTTGCCCATACATTTTTTTAGGCTAAATACCACTAATGGATCTTGTTTTAACTACTCAAAACAAGCATCTTAATGGATCACCCTAAATTTATATGCCCCACCATAGAGTGGGGTTGAAATGAGGCCAAAAAATGAATTTTTAAGTCAACGCTTCTCTCGAAAACTTGTGAGGAGGTGATGAACTCCCACATATAAGCTAAAATACATGAAAATAAAGACAAATGGAAAGAATTTAGGGTCATTTTGGGGTCACCCACATCATAAATTTTTTGGGGAGGGCCTCAATGACTTTCCTTCCATGGTTTTGGACCAAAGTGCCAAATGCAAAAAAGTGAGTGTTTTTTATCACCCAAGTTCCCTAAAGGAGATGGGGGGAGTATACACGCATCACTCGTCTTGCTAAACAAATAATTTCAACAAACAAGCATAAAAATAAAACTCTTATGAGTGTTTAACTAATGTGACAGTTCATTTTATAGCACCCAAATGAAATATGTAATGAAGTTTGAGCCCCTTGGCTTGGTTGTTGATAATTGCAAAAAACTTCAAAAACAACTAAGAGATGAAAACAATTAAGTACATTTTAAGCACCAAATTCAATGTGTGTAAGATTTAACCATGCTTAAACTTTTCTCTTTCCAACTCATGACCTACAAATTATTAGAGGGTTTGCCTCTTTAGAAGCCCAAAATCAAGTGAGAAAACAACATTTCAAATTTAGCTGATCGGTTTTATAGTTTTTTAATCTCAGAGGTCGATTGTCATTGATCCACAAAGATCGATGTCGATCTATAGAGATTGATGTCGATCAATTAGATCATCGATGTTTCCTACAAAACACATAAAAATATAAGTTGTTTTGACAGAAAATGGTTTAATAAATTAGCCTAAAACCAAAACACCTCATAGATCCTACAAGAAATGAGTTCTAAAAACAACCTGCAAATCATCTAACACAAAATGAAGTCAATAAAAATAAAGTATGTTGTTATATATGTTATTTGTTGTAATCTATTTTTAACATAAGGATCGTGGTGGATTCCTATAATCGACATCGATCTCAAAAATAGTTGTCAATCCCTGTAACCTACAACTTGCTAAAAAAGAAAAAAGATGTTAAAAACAATGTTAAAACTTGAAACTTGAAGATTGTTGTGCATCCATTGTTGTGCATCCATTAGAAAAACTAAAAGTATCATATCAATCTCCTTGACCATACATGATCATCAATCCTAACGAGCGTGCCATGATGTGAACAAGGAACACATAGAGGGGAGGTTAGTCTTGTGTTATTCCAATAACACAAATCAAAATAACACACTAAAATCCTAACACCTCTAGCCTAGACACTAGGGAGAGCATAAATAACAAGCATGCATATGAAAACACAACTAAAACATTAAAAAAATCACTCTTTTACCTTCTTTGAAGCTTCAAATGGCTTGTTGAAGTGGCTTGCTCCACTTGTGCATCAAGAAGTCTTCATCAATGGAGCTGTATTAGCTTCACCTTTCCTTGGCACCTTGTCTTGATTGACTGGCTTAAGATTTTAGCATTATAACACTACATTATCAAATCTTTGAAGGCATTTAGGCCAACAACTTTACGCTAAAAGATCTCGTTGAAGATATTTGTGCATAATAACTTTGCACTAAAATAGCTTTGATATCAATAGATATGGCCTTCTTGTTGACCAATTTGGACCCCTAGGTCAAAATGGTCACCCTTATATTAAAAAACATGACCTTGTCATAGATTTTCTAGTCTTTTAATGCCCTGAAATGTCCTCCAACTGGCCATTTTACCCTTGTTATAATTATTTAAGGTTCATTTGGAAAATTTAAAATAATGCCATTTGAAACCTAGTGTTATTCTAGACATTTATGCCCTGGTCAAGAAGGTTCAAGTGGTTTAAGTGATATAAAGGGTCATATTGGTTGTGTCATGTGTTGTCAAAGTTATATCCCCCCTCTTATGGTCTGTATTACTCCCTAAAAGGTGAAAAAGTCAGACTTATAATGTACATCTCACTACATATGTGTTTTATTGCCTTTTTATGACATTCAAAAGGAGTTTTTTACATGAAACGGCACATTGGAGGCATAAAAAAGTGTTTGAAATATCATTCCAAGTCTATACATACATGTACTAGTTGTAGGAGCACTTGGAATCCATCTTCCATTAACTTCCAAGGCAAATGTGGCAGTTTGAGGTCAAAATTAGGTGTTTTCATCAAGTCCGTACAGGTGTACCTAAAGGAAATTTATTTCATATGTTTCCATGGATGTATATATCCCTTAATTAAAAATATAGGTTTTAGAGGAGTTTCAAAGCCCCAATATTGCAAAAACCTATCTTATTCTCCCATCACTCTCCTTGGCAAGCTTGCGCAACCTTCAAGTTTTCATTCAATATGGGTAGGAGAGAATGAGGTTGTGATTGATTAGAATGGACACTATAAGTGTTGAATCATGAAGGATTCATGAGGTTTTATGAAGGAGCATAGTTTATTAATATTGAACTCACTCCAAGAGAAGACAAGTTTCAGTCAAGAAGACCATATATGCTTGAAAGCCAAATCAAGCCTGAAGCAGTCATGGATTTGTATGAGAGGTCTGAGGAGGTAATTAGCTTGTTTTAAGAGCCTAAATTAAAGTTAATAGAACAAAAAGTGGTAAACATATCAACTAACCCAAAGAGAGCATGGAAAATATGGAGGAACATATCCATTTAAGGTTACTAAATCAAGTCACAAGCATTGTAAACTCTTTCATTCAAAGAAGTTAAGGCAGGTTTGTATTGTTTAAGGAAATGGACCTATATCTTGTCCTCGTTACTGTTCATGGCTAGTTGAGGTTCCTCCAAGCAAATTTTGGATCATGGAAGGTCAATGAGAATTATTAAGACCACATTTGTATTTTTTACCTACCATTCATCTCTCCTAAATTTGTACACAGGGTCTAATGACCACCTACAACAATCACCATGAAAAATACTTCAAAGGATGTTATGTTGAGTGAAGATGAGCAAACAGTGGAAGTGTGAATGTAATATTAATTCAAATTTTGGTTAGCAAGTGTGATGTCATATCCTTTCTTGAACTCTTCACCTCATATTTTCCAACATAAGAGTCTCAATTCGTACAACAGGGTCTACAATTCCTTGATGATTGAGTTTTTGAGAGAAAGGTTAGGGTTTTGGTGTTAAGCGAGAAAGAATAGTTTGAATAGTTTAAAAAGGGATAGTGAGATATTCAAGTTGGAGACATCACAAATCCACTTTATACCTCCACTTCAACCACTATCCCATACAAGACTTGATGCACACCTACAACCATTCTCTTTTCGATCAAACAATGATGTGAAGAAAGTTGAGTAGAAGTTGTGCTTCATAAGACTGTGAGGTTTTTGATGGGAAGTACAAGGTATGAGTGATTCTTAAGGAGACTTAGAGAATCCATATGGGAAACCTTAACTCTTTTAGAGGCCTAACATAAAATAAACATCTATAACCCAGGCTACTTGAGAGATATTGACTTTGGGTTCATTATGTGATAAAGGTTATTGGGATAGTTAAGAGGTATTGGGAGAAGTATATTGATAAAGGAGGTGGTCCATAGTGAAAAGTGGCATGTTTAATACTTGGGCACCCTTACCAGGATATCATCTCAAGGTTGACATCCCCATGACCACTTACAGCCAGGGTTAAGTTTGGCTAATTTGATCAGAATGCAAGTTACTCTGAATTAGATAATGAAGGCTAAAAATATAAAAGGAGATGAGAGAGAGAGACCTAATATGATAATATTAACCAGGATAAATAATAAATTCCACTCAAGAGAGATCCCATCTCTTACAACATCATACAAATCCAAATTTACACTAAATACACATCTACAGTCATGATTGCTTGGTTCACTTTGGAGTTATGCAATGAGTATAATCACTCAAGGTAGTTAGTGAATGAGATGAGTTCATAATGACTCTTCTCAAATAAGGATGAATTATAGAATGTATATAACACCACATGGAGCCTATCTCCCATGCAACTCAGATAAGCACCTATATCAACACCACGTGTAGGTTTACAATCAGCTTGTAAGAACAAGAAAGGTAAGTTGTAAGAAAGAAGGGTTGGAGATCAGTATGTGTATTTGAGGAAAGAGTTTTAGGATTAAAAATTTCTAATGATAATTAAGAATATATGATAGTTGAAAGGAGAAAGAATCACCATATCAACCTCCCAGGGTAAACAAACCTAGTCAAGAACACTAGGTGAGAAGTTACAAGTTGCACTACTCAAGATATAAGGATCCTAATGAGTCTATGACATTCATGTGAGTTATTGGATAGTATGTAAGACTTTAATAGTTCCATTCAAGGTCCTAACCACATCCATTTAATCTATTCTGATTAGAAACCCAATCAAAAGGCTTTACGTGAGCACACACATGCATATGGAGCACCAAGAGAGTTGGAGACAAATGGTAGATTCAAGAAGGTGAGACCTAGGAGAGACTAATGGAGATGTATCAAGGTTATTAGATTAAGGTTGGACTGAGAGAAACTTAGGGAAATAAAGAAGAATCAGAGCATACTCAGAGCTCTTATGTTCAAACTCACACTCAAAAGATAACCCACTGTTAGTCTAAGCAAATGAGTGTTTGATAACTCTACACACATAAACAAGCCATAAAACTTTGTACATATGGTCCTTTTGAGTACTCAAAGGCTTCCATACTTCCATTTGGGCTAGGCAAATAATGGGTATACCCACTATTTTGTCTCAGACCTAACCCGGTCTGTGATAGTCAGTTATAAGGCCAGGTGAGTGAATGCTTGGCTTAAGGGGCCTACATGTAGATTTGGATCAATTGAAGGTTTTGGAATAGTGAAACACGATGGTTTAAGGTCCTCAGACCTCCCCCAAAGGTCTAGCATTCAAAGCTATTTTCAAGTACCTTAAATATAGACCAAACAAGTTGGCCTTATGCCTAATTTCAGACCCTACTACCATCTTAAAGTCTCTTCAACTCCTACAACAAGTTGAATAGTAAATAAGGGGTGTATAAATATGTTTAATTCCCTACCAAGGACATTTCAAGTGCATGAAAGTGAAAAACAAGGCAAAGTGGCTTCCAAACCTTACTTGAAACACTCAACCCTGCACACAACCAACCTAAGAGCCACCTTCAAGTGCTCACCTACTCCACCACATAGGTGATCAAGACCAAAGATCCTAGGACAATTTAAGTCTCCATATGGAGTAAAGATTCATGAAAGTTTGGGTGGTAGTTAGGGGATAATATTTATGAATGAACCTTAAGAAAATAACCAATCATAATTGGTCTATAGACAACCTGAGTGGCATCTTCTAATGCTCCTCTCTCAACACACTCTTTTCATGGGAAATTAGGCTATTCATGGAAGATAAGGAGGTCAATCCATTATAGATTCATGGAGTTTGTTCTTGACTTGGATTTTCATATACTATGAACTATCACTAAAACTACTAAGCACTCATAAACCTCTCTAAAACCCTAAGCAAACCCTATCTTATAAATCTTGATGTTTTAGCATCCTAGCACCATGGAATGACCTAACAAGCTCATGTAATTTAAATTACACTAAAATAGGACTCCAACCATGGAAATGAGTTGTACAGACATTGTATGAAAGTGTCATAAATATGTACTTTTATAATATTTTGAGCATAAAGGAGGGTACATAACTATTTAAGATGATTTGAATACTTATAAGGGATGGTTTGGGATTTTATTCACCTTCTCAAGTCATGAGGTGTCAAAGGATCCACCTAGAGAGGTCTTTACAACTCATTTCAAAACTCCCAGTTTGAAAGTGCTAGAGAAAAGTGGACTAGTCAACTAGGAGAAATGAAATTCCAAGTATCTAATACTTGTATAAGCCTATATTATGGTTGATGATGTTGGTTTAAGTATTAATCACACTTATCCACAAGTTCTTAAGCTTTCTTGTAGGTTTCATGGAGGCCAACATACAATCAGTTAGGCTATTAGGCCTAATTGGCCTATTTGACCTATTTGGTCAAAACAAGAGCTCAAGTTTGGCATAGAGGGGCTAATGAAGAGAGATAATGTAGGTTATAATGCCTAATAATTGATGGCTTAAATGGTCAAATGTCCTGTCAAGGCCATTGTGTAGGAGTGGAGATAATTTCATCATCAAGTCAATGTGTGCACTGAAAGAGAGGTTGCCCAACTCCTTTTAGATACCTAATCACACCCATATACACCATGTAATTGCCATTGGGAGGAGTGATGGACTATTTTGAACATGGTTAATAATTTGATAAACATAACTGAAGCTAACTTATCCCTCATCACTTTACTCCAATGCCAAAAGGAGCCATGAAGGAAGAGCAACACATGGGAGAGTTAAAGGTTTATGTAACTGATGTAACTATAGGATTGAGTGGATCATGGTAATTAATGACCTCTCATCTACATCTCCACACCACATTTCTCCTTCTCTCCATTTCTGCTATATATTGAAGGATTTTAGCCTTGTATTATATCCCTCAGGCTGGTATGAGGAAACTCTGCAAATATTTGTACTTATACACCTACTTGGATCGATGAATAAAACATTGTAGCTTCTTTATGATCTATACTTAGTGTGGTCGTGCTTGTTTTGATATGCATAGTGGTATGATCTTCCCTTTGTAGGTCCAAGTTACACCTAGGTATTAACAAGCTTTTTTGGCAGGTTGTCTAGTGTGTTGTGATGTTGATAGCTAATGTTTGGAGTAGAAATAAAATTATAAGTGCCTTGAATCAGGCCTTCTTCTCATGACCCTTTTACTTTAGTCATTCAAATTGACCTCTATATGAAACATTGTTGCTTAGAAGTCACTGAAGATAGTCTCTCAGCTCTATGCATTGTCCATTAGTGTGGTTAAGGGTCCAAAGTTGAGTGGATGAGTAAGTCTATTGGTGCATCACTACTTTAGAGTAGGTTTCATTATGCAATCCCTCTTCCCTTTTCATCCCAGTAGAGTTAGGACTTAGAGAAATAAATTCAAGTTTACAAATTTGGGGAACTAGCCCCATTAAAATTTAGAGGTTTGGCCTAAACAATAGGTACCCTACAACCTATAGGCTACTTCCATGTTATCCTAGGTTTGAGGTGGATGTGAACAGTCTTTTCCTCAGCATTGGTGCAACCTAGACACCTAACACTTGTATTTATAGCCTCGAGAATTAACTCTCACCCAAGGTGAGTTAAGGTTGAGTTTAAATATGGAATGGGTTAAAACTAACCCTAGGTGAGTTGAGACTAACTCTAGTTGAGTTAAAAGTTGTCATGTAATTATGATTTTCAATTAATAGGCATGGGTCTCATATTAGATATTTTAGAAGAGCTTGACAACTCATAAAGGCAATGATGAAAAGGCTTGATATTTTGATATTTGGAATTTCTATTTTTAGATATTCATTAATTGTAAATGGATAATTCAACTAAGCATTTAATCCTATTTAATTATAGGATTCAATTTGATTATCATTTTATCTCTTTTAAGATTTAATCAAGTGCCCTACTTAAAGGGTCTATAGGCCAAATTAACAGATGTCATGTCACAAGGTGATTAGGGATGAATCTGTGAGATGTTATTGTAGCATACGGGCTAGTGTCCTAAATAGAGATGCCTCAACATGATTATGAGCTTTGATGAATGATGCACGACCAAATTTAGGATGTTTAGTGATTCTTAGGCTTAATTTACAATGGTTGGTAGGAATCAATATGAAGTCTGATTAGAAGCCAGTTGTGGCCAGAATTGGATGTCTATAGTGCATCATGTTTTGTAAATAATAAAAAAACATTCTCATTTATTTCATGCAAATATCCACCTTTAAAAGGATGATTTTTCCAAATATACTTTGTTTGATCAATCCTTCCATGTATGAGTTAAATTTGATGGTTAATCTTGCATGTAAGGTAAAACGTTTTGGATGGTTATCCATTCAACATTGCCCTTCAAAATTTATGGTAGTCATCTTTAAAGAAGGAAATATCCAAGAGTAAATATATATTTCTATTATCATTGTAATCCTTAATAATTGTTTACAACCCACCCAAACTTTCATGTTTCATTTCATATGATCTTCAAAATATTTCCACTATATATTATGATTTATAATCATCATTACATTAGACTCGATGGAGATATATTAGCAGTGCATGAGTCGAGTGTTATAAGTGAGAGGTCTTGGGGTCCATTATTTAGGTTAATCACCTCTATAGCATCACTCCCACACTAGGCTTCGATAGGTCAGTCCTTAGGGTACCTGATGTGGTGGACTAGTTAGCTTAGTGTTCAATGCGATGCGGGTAGGTAGGTGGTTTGAAACTTGTGTTCAATATGATGAGGCAAGCCGCAATCCATGACTAGGACTACTCTTCACCACCAATTATAGATTTGATTAAATAAATCATGTTACCAACATTTTTTTAGCTACCCTAATATGGTTTAAAGTGATGGCATTGTGTAGGATAATCAATAGTATCAGGTGGATAAACCAATAATTAGTTATGCACACGTGCCTAAAGATAACAAAATGGAGACGACGGGCCAAAAAATGCTTTCAACTTCAGGGAGTTGCAATGTCAGGTGGTGACTGGAGTAGGATGTAAGGGCAAAGGGATTAGGTTAGGTATGAATAAAGTAATAATGTAGGTTTTTGTGTGAGCTTTAAAGGAAATTAACTTGGTGTTCTCAGAATGCCAAAATATTTCCAACCCTTTCCATTCCTATAATGATTTTTGTAAATCTTATATTCTTCACTCTAACCCTAATCTTTCACCCCAATTGGTTCATAGGCATGCCCTTCCATATTTTTTAGTTGATAGGGGTAGAGAAGGGGGAGTTGCATCCTTTGCTAATGATGAGGTGAGTTTGGCTCCTGGAAGGCTACCTCAACCATATTTTGAGCCAATGTTCCATGGGGATGTCCCACTTCTCTTCCCCAATGCCCCTCCTATCTCAAACATCAGTGATGAAGACATTTGGTCCATTGATAAGGTTTCTAGGTGTAGAACCCTCATTTTCAGGTGAATGGGTAAATTCCCTTCTTGGTAGGAAAATTTTCACTAGTCTAAATAATGTGGCCTAACCTCTCATAGGTTTCTCTCTCTTTGCTTCCTAATGTTTTTTTTGTTCCTTTTTCAATCTGTGGGTGAGCGAGATTTTGTGTGGGATAATGGACCAATGGTTTTTTGGGAAACATGGTGTGTTTATGTGCCCCTAGGATCCATTTTTTGACCCAGTTGGCACCATGATCTCAAAGGCTCCAAT
Source organism: Torreya grandis (assembly GCA_037957365.1). Taxonomy (NCBI): domain Eukaryota; kingdom Viridiplantae; phylum Streptophyta; class Pinopsida; order Cupressales; family Taxaceae; genus Torreya; species Torreya grandis. The sequence continues at coordinate 1,551,249 of JARHVA010000253.1, read as the reverse complement.
TTGGGATAAACTATATAATCTTCTACTAGCCATGTGTGATCCATGTCTACTCCAACAGTTGGCTAAAAAGTTAGGGTTTTTTTAGGATTGATAAGGACATGAATTCTCAACAAAGGTATGCAAGGGTTTGTATAATGACTATTTTTTATAAACTCTTTCATCACTTTGTCTTGATTCAGTCTTCACTAGGTTCTTGGACTCAATTTGTCAATTACGAAGGGTTGCCCTTTAAATGTTTTAGATGTAATTAACTTAGACATAAAGTGGTAGACTACCCAAGGATATTTATATCAAGTCTAGTTCCCCACTTTTACAGAGATGGGTAAAAAACATTGGTTTACCTAATATTTACCTTGTGAATAACATCTAGATTTTGGAACCTTTAAGTGGCCTCTCCCTGGATAGCAACAAAGAACCTCAGGTTGACTCCTCTAACCTGGCCAATGTTCATATAACTAAGCACAACTCTTCTTCACCAACAATTAAGGTGGCATTTCCAAGGTATTAGACTTAGGAAAACTTTATTAGTGTCCCTTCATTGGTGAGAGGTTTGGTAACTAAGTTGGGTGCTCCTACAATTTTTTTGCAAGGGACTCTAGGCACCAAAGCATTATAGGGTCTTCTTGAAACCAACTCTCAATAGTTTCCCCCTACTTGCACGAAAGGGATTATGGATTTACAAAGTTTGTTAGGGGATTCTTCTATGAATAAGGTGATGCCAATTCATAAAGGTGGATCTACAATGCTCCAAAGTCAGGATGCTCTCCTTTCAGAGGAAGAAGGCTCTCTACAAGTTGGTGGTCAAGAAGTGGGTGAGGTAACCTATTTGGATGAAGTCATGGCATAGTTTAGTTCTAAAGAGGTTTTGTCCCTTGATCAGTGGAAATGTTTGTCATGTCCCCTCACTAAATGTAATTTCAAAATATCAAATCTGAAATAAATTTTATACTGGGAATAATTTTTGTATAATTTATGCCCTTTTTATAATAGCTAGAAAAACCCAGATTTTGACATTTTTTATGAAATAATACAATAACTCCAAACCATCATATATGGCATCTTGTGTTCCATCTAAATGAGTCCAAAAACATTTAAAAATACTAAAATAAACTTTCTACAATAGTTATGCATCAAAATACAAATTTTGGGCAAAACCCTTCCCAGATCTACACACATGCACTATAAATATTGCTTAAAACATCTACACACATGCACTACAAATAATGCTCAAAATATAACATAAATTTATACTACTCATAGGATGATTACCAAAACTATAAAATACTAAAATAACCTAAAACTAAACTCACCAAATACTTGATATTTGTTATAACACAACCTAAAAATCTGAAAATACCTCTCCAACCCTAATAACACCAACAATCTGCATAAAACTCTGAAAACTAGCTAAATCTACACTCCTTGAAGCTCTGTTATAATTCCAATGTGGAATTATATCTTTGGATCATATGATTTTCATCCTACATTCCTTGGGATCCCCAGGTTTTCATCCAAAGCCCACCTTCATCGAAGAGTTTTCATTCTATGATGATTTAAAGAACATTGCATGCACACTATTCCACAAGAGAAAATCACTAGTTGGCAAAAGATCCTACCAACATGAAAGCATGGTGTATTAAGACTCGAGAGGACCAAGAGGTCTTGCCAAAATCATAATTCTTTTCTTTGGAGAAAGGTGACATGAGTTAAAAAAAAATAGCTAGTCCTCTTCTTTATCCACTTACCCAATATTCGCTTAGTTTCTATTTTTTCTCACTTTTGCTTCTATTTCTAAACTTGCCCAAATGTGACCCACTTAACTTGAGGATAAGAATGCAACATAATTTAGTAAGTTTCTTTGAAACCTCATCATTATCCTCTCTTAGTAATTTTCTCTCATAGACTTTTCAACTTGCCAATTTCCAAATATACAATTAATTAAATAATTATTCCAATTTTCCTTTCATTATTCCCCTCTAATTTAAAATTAGATTAGTTAATTGTTAAATTAAAAATAATTTAAAATGGGACATGACAAGTCCTCCCTCCTCAAAATTGCTAGTCCTCAAGTAATTCAAACTTAGATGATTTAAAATCTCTAGACCTTCCCAAGTGGCATCCTCAATAGGCAAGCTCTCCCAACAAATCAAATATTCAATGATATCTCTCTTTTTCAATCTATGAAACCTAGTATCCATCACCCCTTTAGGTATTAGGATAATTCTTCCCTCCTCATCGAAAGGTGGTGAATTTATAGAGGGTGTAATTTGCTGCCCTAAAGCTCTCTTTAGATAAGAGTCATGGAAAACATTGTGAATTTTACTATTTTTAGGAAGTTCCAGTTCATAGGCTACCTCCCTAACTGTCCTTAAAATTAAATAGGGTCCACATAAGTTAGGCTTGAGTTTCTCTGCTCCACTTCTCTTGATAGATGATTGTACATCACTGCAACCTCATATAGACCATGTCACCTACCTCAAAAGATTTTTGTGTGTGGTTTTTGTCTGCATAATACTTATGTTGATTTTGTGCTTTTTGCATATGATCCTTGAGGTTTTTCAATACTTCTTGATGATGGTTAATGAAATCATTTGTTTCTGAAACTCTATTATCTACCAATCTAAATAACTCTTTCCAAAAAGAGCTAAGAAACATGTTATCCTGGTCACTAACAATATTGTGTGGTAGTCCATGCAATCTAAACACCTCCTTAAAAAATAATTCATCCACTTGAAGGGATTTAATTTTTAATGCTATAACAAAAAAGTGTGCAAACTTGGTTACTTTATGCACAATTACATAGATGTAATCTCTACCATTTACCTTGGGCAAACCTGTAATAAAGTCCATTGATATACTCTCCCATTTTTTATTGGGAATGGGTAAACGTTGAAGTAATTTTGCTGGAAACTCTTGTTCCCCTTTTTTTTTTGGCACATAATAAACTCCCTAACATGCTTGAGAACATTATTCTTCAGGCCCTTCCAAGTGAATATTTCATTAACTTGCTTATATTTCTTGTAGTATCATGGGTGTCCTACTACTGGCACATCATGCACTGTTTTAATTTTTATTCCTTTATTGTAGATTTGGGAACTAAAAAGACTCTATTTTTATAAAAAACTAACTCATCACATATTGTATACCTATCATCTTTCACCACTCCCTTAAAAATATTAGTATTAAAAGTATTATTTTCATATTCCATCATAATAGTAGCCTTCCAATCAACAAAAGTATAGAAAATAGAATACAAGGTATATTTCTTAGAGAGTGAATCAAATACAATATTTTTATGTCCCTTAATGTATTTTATATCAAAATCATGGGATTATACATTACCCATTTATAATGTCTATCATTCAAATCTTTTTTCTCCAAGACGAATTTCAAACTATTATGGCCTGTTTTAACAACAAACTTGCCATTTACCCAATATTGTATAGTTTTTTCCAATGCATGCATTATGGCTAGCATCTCCTTGTCATAAATAGAGTAGCCTTTCTCTAACTCTTTTAACTTCCTACTTTAAAAATAAATAGCGTGACCCTTTTGAGTTAGAGCAACTCCTATCCCCTCTCCCAATGCATCACATTCTACAATAAATGGGAGGGAGAAATTAGGAATTTCAAGCACTGGGTAAGAGCTCGTTACCTTTTTTAATTTCTCAAATGTGGCTTGATCTAGTTCTATCCATACAAATGATCACTTGACAAATATAATGTAACAACTGTAAAACCCAAAGAAGTCTCTCAATTGTGTCGAAGTAGTAGGAGTTGGTTGTTACATCTCGATTCCTTGCTAAGCAAATTATTTGACTATTTATGAGTGGTTATTGTAGATACACATGATATTGGTTATATTTATGATTAAGGTTGAGATTTATGTTATTTAGAGATAATAAAATGTTTCTTAGTTAGATGATATACATCATTACTTATTATGAATTGGTTTATGTATGTGTTTACATTTTAAGCATATTAATGTAATGTTTCAATTATATATTGTTGCTTTATGATTATCATGTGATATGATCTAATTACCTGTATATTGTGAGGTTGATAAAAGAGAATTCATCCTTCGAATGTGTCAGAGAGAGAGCATCATCGGAGAGAGTGGTGTAGATGAAGACACTGAAGGTCTACAAAGAGCTGACGAAACCTTACACACACACACAATCGTTAGTCATTATAAAGATGCATTTAAAAATTATTGCTTTTGGTGTTTGTTTAAATTGTTTTTTTCTGTGATTGTCTGAATAGGTAAATTATAAAAAATAAATTCTTTTGTTTGCTTAGCCTAATATACCATTAATACACGTAGAGGCAAATTCAATAAATATAAAATTTAATATGGGATATTATTTATGATTTTACTATTAAAATTGCTAAAGTGTAATTAAATTTTAAATTAATTTAATATGAAATTAGAATTTCATATTAAAATATAAAAAGAGAATTGTTATTTAAAAAAAGAAAAAAACTTTGAAATTTAAAAAAAAATTAAAAATCTAAAAAAATAAAATAAAGGTCAAAAAATTAGCAAAAACAAAAAAAATATAGAAAAAGAATTTAGCATCTATTTTCTATTTAAGAGAAAGAATGGAAGAGAATTTGCATAGTTTTATGCATTGGAGAAAAAAGAAGAAGGGAACAACTTTGGAATGAAGGCCAGAAGAGAAGCAAGGACATAATTTTAGATAGAAAGGCGAAAATTATCAGATAGGTGTTGTAATTAGAATTTCAATCCTTTGTATGTGTGTGTTTTGAATAATTGGATGTTGTCTTTTACACACATGAGTTATGAATAAATTTGTGTAACAAATAAATATGTATACACTAGTTTTTTTTAAACCTATGGCCTGCTATTCTAGTAAATATTTAGATTTAAACTTAGTCATAATACTTAAAATCATAACTTGAAAACATAGTTTTGAACTTCATGGAATTTTTATTTATTTTTTGTTATACCAAGGGGTTGAGATATGTTTGTTGGCTACCTTTATAAAGGCATCTATTTAGGTTAGCAGATCTTTTGTTATATCCAAATCTATGTGTAGTTTATGAGAGCATCGCCCCATTTACTTTATAACAACTAGGATTAAAACATGTTTTGGGATATTTGATTCAGACAGTGATTTGATGTTTTATAAACAAAATTTTACTTATGGCATCATGTTTTAACCTAATTTTCTAGCTAGGCATTGAAATATCATAAAATACAATCATAAACTCAGCCAAATAGTTTAGAATTAGTTGGGCATTGATATAGCTTAGTCAAAAAAAATCATGAGTTTAAACATCGTACAACCTATAGAAAATATAGACAATTAATATCTGTACTAGGGCATCATAGGTTATGGGTTTTATTTGTTATCTTTTCTAGTAGTTTCCAAACATGGCATCATAACTAGAACTGGTCTTTTGTATAGGCGTCGATCTATTTGCCTATTGCAGCTAGATTAGTATTTTGTTTTAAACACAACTATGAAAACATTTACACACAGTGTAAACATGAGTATATTGGCAATTGGGTAAAATAAATAGCAGTTAGGCCAGAATTAGGCGATTTGAATGTGATTTTTGGGTATAGATGAATATGAAACCTTTTTCTTAACCCATTGATGACTCTGTTTAAGGTAAGAGCGTCATACAGTTTGTTACAATTTGCTTTAGATCAGAACTCATTATATTCAGGCATTGCCTTATTACAAGTGGGATTTTATGCTTTAAAAAAGAATTTGTTAAACTTAGTACAGAGCAACATACTTATGATTTTCCACAAATAAACATGGTGTCAAAAATTGATCTGACCTTTTTCATAAGGCGCCAACCTCCATATGTGTTCCATTAAAAAATAATAATAATTTTTTATTCCTCAAGAGAGGCATTGGAATAATAGTATAATATGTGTAACATTTCTAGCAAACAATTATTATAATCGTTGTGTTATATATTGACTATAATCACTAGGTTATTCTAATATAAATGTTATAAATAAGCAATCAAATACTACTTCCAATAGAAACATTTTGAGAAATGTTTCTCTATCTTAGATTATTATCCCAAGTATATTCTATTGGATTATACTGCTAGTCCGAGTTAGAAATTATTATATTCTTCCTTATAAATGCCATGAGTTGAGTATATAAAAATAGATTATATTATTATTATAATCTTAAACGGACTAAAATTATTTAACTATGTGGCATAGACCTTGAAATATAGTTGATTAAATTATGATGATATATCTCATATATGGGCATCGATCAATGCCAATAGAAACATTATTAGAGGAGTTTTTTAATTGTTCACCTTTTATAGCGAAACTCAGAAAGGGTTCATAAACTGGATTTATGCAAGGAATTGAATATGGATTTTAATATAAACTTTCAAGTCTAATAGATTTTCACTTTTACTGTAATAACATTCGAGTTATATTGTTCAGTGGGCATGAACCTTGAATTGGTAACTATAGTATGAGAGTAGTGATACAAAACCATATTTTTAGCCATTATTCTGTAGATAACCATAACTATGTATAAATGGAGTGGAATGGGTAAAATTTAGCCATCTCGTATTGTGGGTTAAAACTTGTGTGACTTTTAGACTCCTTAAAACATGAAAAACCCGTCAACGAAACTTGACTTAATATTGAGTCACATGTTTATGACTTTTAGTATAATTAGTAAACTGGGATAATATTTCTTTAGTTAATATTCTCGAAAGAAATTTTAAACTAAAAGTGAAAGAATTGAATAATATAGTTTAGCAAATGATTGCTTGTAAACCTCAAAACATAAATAGATTGATAAACTGGATATCTTGTGCTTTAGGGAAAAACAAAGTTCTGGGCTATTGTATGAAATAAGTGTTTTCCATGTATTTATAACTACTTTGTGAGTTGATTTCTATACTTAGTAGTTACGATTAAAACACTGGACTATGGTAATATGGGTTCCCATAGGGTATAGATAACTAGAAACTAATTATATTGTTTGAATTGTATAGTTAAATTATATGTTTATTTAGATGGTATATTTGTCATCATTATTTTTAGTATAGGATAGAATATAATGAAATATTCATGCATATGTTTGATGAACTAAATGTATGTTATTATTACTTCTATGTACAGTGTGTCATGTGATGCATTTGCTAGTAGGATGTAAGTTATTGAATATTGTGGTTGAATTATATTTGACCAATCTACATTGCTAATACAAAGTAAGAAGTGAGATGGACTTCACTGGCTTACTAGCATTGTAATGTTATACGAAAGCGGTCTGATCAAGTGGTGTGCATGAAATTAATAGATCTATAGATCATTTTTATATTACTATTCGTAAAGCTTTGACCAAAGTATGTTTAGTGAGACATTATCATTTCATGAGTATGATTTACATGTATGTGTGATATATTGCAATAGATTGAGTTTTCTATGATACATTGTATATTTAGAGAAATCATACAACACACAGGTACTTGCTAGTCTCTCTAGATTCCTACAACATCACTATGTACCCATCCATGAAGGGAGGGCCATTCCCTGATGGGATTAATGTAGGGGATTATTGGTCCGTAGTTGGTGTGGAAAAGCGCTCAAATGATGCTCTCCCTCCCCACATGACACTGGAGATTGCCATAGATACTTGAAGTTTGGGAACTATGCTCTGGGAAAGCCAAGTATCTTATTTGTACATTGTATTATATTGTACTTATTATTGTAAAATTTTCATGAAGAGTTGTATTTATACACTGATGCACATTGATAATGGTGATTGTGTATTTAGAGAAGTTGAGTTTAAAATGTTATAATTACTTTTTATATCGAGTTGTCATTCTCTCATGATATTAGAGATCTGTATTTTATGTTGTAATATGAATTATTATCATGAATGCATGTGAATACTTCTATAATATTTGTTGGACTCTTGAGATGTAGTATACTTTTATATATGTGTTAATTTTTTAAAAAATTATGTATTTCTAGTTAGATGCCAACAAAGATGTTACATTGACCAATCTAAGATAGCTTGGATATTTTGTTGATCCACTTGTACTCCTTTAGCACAAATGATATGTCCCAAAGATAAAAAAATTTGTTAATCAAAACTCACATTTGGATTCTTTAGCAAAAAATGCATTTTCTTCCCATGTCCTATTGTAAAACAAGATATCATCAAAGAATGCTAGTACAAATTTCCTCGAATGATCCTTGAAGATACGGTTCATAGGAGCATTGGTTAGCCCAAAAAGCATGACTAAAAATTCAAAATGTCAATTATGATACATGAAGGTAGTTTTTTATATATCTTCATCTCTCATGTGAGTCTAGGGATATCCAAATCTTATATCAATCTTAGAAAAATAAATGGCACCATGTAGTTCATCTATGAGCTCATTTGTCCTTAGAATAGGATGCTTGATCTTGATGGTATTTTCAGTTTCTTTTTTAAATCCCCTTGGGTGGTAGTATAGAGTAGTGATGACTAGTGTTGCACCTAGTTCTAATTCTATTACATGTTGGAACCCTCTATCTAGTGGTAAACCAAGTGATAAATCATTGAAAATTTTACTACTTGAAGGTAATGTTTTTTTGATATCAACATGGAAAGTATTAAAATTACCTTTAGATGGAATAGAGGAGGTTATCAAATAATTTATTACCCAAGTTGGTTGGTCTCTTCAGATGATCATTTCCATTCTTTTTGTTGTGACCATTTGTAGTGATCCACTAGAAAAGCCCCGTAGAACTATCTCCTTCCCATTAGATTTAAACTTGAATTCCATAGTCTGGGAAATCTAATGAAAACTCCCCAAAGAATGTAGCCATTGCATTTTTAAGACCATATCTATTCCTTTTAGACTCAACACATAAGAGTTATGACATGACTTGTAGTCCACCATAGTAACATTGAATTGCTTGATCACTTTGTTACATGGCATTATGAATCCATCTGCCATAACAACATTGAATCCTTCAAAATCTTCCATCTATAACCCTCTTTTTGTGACCAATCCTTCATCAATAAAGTTATGGGTGGCTCCACTATTAATGAGTATTTTCATTGTTTGTCCATTGAACACTCCACAAACTTGAAAAGGAAGATATTTAGGTGCTCTTGACAAGGTTGTTAGAGTACCTCCAACTGTGATTCCATTTCTCTTCTCTCCTATTTTTGGGTTTTTCACTTCTTCCAAAATTTTAGCTTCTTTTAGACCTTGTTCATTCCTAATAGCCTCATCCATCCCTCTACCACTCTGATGATTTCCTTATCTTATTGGGCATGTATCTCCCTTTGTCACTTTTACAAACTTTTTATATGGAAGAACAACTTTAAGACCTTCGTTTAAATTCGTGTATGCCTTATATATCTCTGTTGCTTCTGCAACAACTTCTTCAATAGACTGAGGGGATGAAAGTATGGGTTTTTCTTCTTTTGGTATGATTTTTTTTTTTTTAAAATGGAATGACACATACTTTTATTTCTCATAGGTGAGCCTTCCCTTCTAGGAATATCTCCCAGATTTAATTGACTCACAAGTTTCCCCATCACCTCACTCAACTCTCGCTGACCATAATTAATGGTCTCCAAGGTGTTGTAGAATTGATCCACTATCTCTCCATCTATCAATATTCATTTTATCCTTTCACCTTCAACCATAATTTTTTCTATAAAGTTTAATGTTTCCGCTAGTAACTTCCTTTGTTCTTGTCTAAAATATCTAGTTTATCCCTCACTATGAAGTATCCCCTCTTAAAACCCTACAAGATAGAAAGATTGTGGATATGATACCACTGTCATGTCCCCTCACCAAATTTAATTTCAAAATATCAGATCTAAAATAAATTTTATATTAGGAATAATTCTTGTATAATTTATGCCCTTTTTACACTATCTAGAAAAAACCCAGATTTTGATAATTTTTATGAAATAATACAATAACTCCAAAAAAAAATATATGGCATCTTATGTTCCATATAAATGAATTAAAAAATATCACAAAATACTAAAATAAACTCTCCATAATAATTTTTCATCAAAATACAAAGTTTGGGCAAAACCTTTCTTAGATCTACACACATGCACTACAAATGTTACTCAAAACATAACATAAAATTATAGTGCTCAGGATAATTACCAAAATTATATAATACTAAAATAACCTCATCAAACACTTTATATTTCCCATAACACAACCCAAAATTTTGAAAATACCTCTCCAACCCTACTCATACCAACAACCTACATAAAACTCTGAAAACTAGTTGAATCTACACTCCTTGAAGATTTTTTACAATTATTGTGTGGAATTGTATCTCTATATCATAGGGGTTTCATCCTACAATCCTTGTTATCCCTGAGTTTTCTTTCAAGGACCACCTTCATCCAATATTTTTCATACTAAGATGATCTTAAGAACACTATATGCACATTATTCTACAAGAAAAAATCATTAGTTGGCGAAATATCCTACCAAGATGAAATCATAGTGCATTAATAAACAAAAGGCCCAATAGAGGCACCAAAATTAGAATCCTTATTTTTGGGGAAAGGTGACATGAGTTAGAAAAAGCAGCTAGTCCCCATCCTTATCCACTTGCCCAATATTCGCTTAGTTCCTACTTTTTCCTTTTTTTGCTTGTATGTTTGAACTTGCCCAAATATGATCCACCTAGTTAGAGGATAATAATGCAACATAATTTAGTAAGTTTCCTTGAAACTTCATCATCATACTCTCTTAAATAACCACACCTAAATTTGCTAATAAAATATTAATATCTTAATATTTTCCTTGATTTTATCTCGTAGACTTCTCAACTTGCCAATTTCCAAATATACAATTAATAAATAATTATTCCAATTTTCCTTTCCTTATTCCCCTCTAATTTAAAATTGGATAAATTAATTATTAAATGGAAATTCATTAAAAATGGGACATAACAATGTTTGCTTTCAAAACCAAATTGTGGATTGAAAGGCGAAAGAGGTAAAAAGACTATAGAAGAACATTTGCAATTGGATGCTCTGAAATCCTTCAATGGTGGTACTCAGTGGACTATGGAAGCCCTCCTCTCTAGTCGAGGGAGGAGAACATTAGTGGCTCTCAGATGAGTTTCCTTCTAGTGGGGCACCTTTCCCTTTAATTTATGGGATGCCTTCGTATTCTCTATCCCCTATTGTGAGGCTTGTTTCTTTCTTTGTTTTCTCTCTTTATCCATCATTTGTAGTAGGGGTTCCCCTTGACCTTAAGGTTTTTTTTTGTTTTACTTCTTCTCCTTTTGTCTTTGTCCTCTTATTAGGTTTTGGTTCTTTGTATTGATACTTAGTTCTTTATGTGGTTCAGGGACTAGGCCCCTTGGTGTGTCTCAAAACAGGTTATTGATCTAGTCAAAAGCATTTATCTATGGAAAAAAACATCAATACATTCATATGATCATCAAATTTAACTCTTGAAAGTTCAACAAGGCTCACCCTTATCATAGAAGTTAAACTCTTTGAAAATATTTTATTTAACACACTTTGTTATGAAGCTTGTACTTAGTTTAATCTTGTCAATTGAAGTACAACTATATCTTACAACTTTTCATCATGCACTGGTTGGATGAATATATACCCTTCTTAAAATTAAGACTTTCCCTTTAAATTTTATCATTGGTTACAGTCTAATTGGTGTGGATGATGGTAAAGTGCAATGTCACATCATCCACGAAGACACAAGGCCTAAGAGATAACAAAAAGGATGATTTTGGGTTTGATTCCTAACTTAATTTAATGAAATGGATACTCTTCAGTCCCTAGCACTAAGGTGAAGGTTTCAAGGTCAATAAATTAAAAAAATATGATAGTCGACCATCTTATCACTAATTTAAATATTGAAGGCATGTATAAAATCATATTAATGAATGAAATCAAAGGTTTTACATGGGGAACTCATTTATAATTTTAGTGAAGAGTTTTTTCTTTGATGAAATAGAGATATATTACTTTAAATTGATACTTCTTGCAAAGGCACTTAGTTCCTCTAGTGTAGTGTATAGGTTTTGAGATAGAAATATTTGAATAAATTATTCCAAAAGTGTTAAACATATTTTGAGGTAAGTAATTCCTTGACTTTCTTCATACTTTGTATAAATAAACTATAGTTCATCATGATAATGTGTTTGAATGAGAATGTATATTCAATTGTCATGTAATGCCTTTATTTTTGAAATTTTAGTGAATATTAAACCCGATTGATCAATGTTTCTCGGGGACAGGTGTCAAGTATTGGGATTATTGAAAATGAGAGTTAGATTTGTGTTGTAGGAATACATGGGGGAATATTATACCATGATGTTTGTCTCTTGGTGATGCTTCATGCTTTATAGATAGCTCACATAATTTTTTAAGGCAACATAGATTAGAAAATTTAAAACAAAAACCTTATTTCTAAATGTTGTAACCCTATGCAAGAACATAACAAAGTATTTCAGAAAGAAAATTCAAATGTAAGAGGGAGAAATACAAGAGAAAAGATAACCGACTGGTTGTATGCAATGTGAGAGAGATCATTTGGGGAGATTCCTACCAAAAATATTAAAATTTGACGGAGGGTTGGAGGTATAGGTACCTCTTGCCACACAAGGCATAACAAGCAATATAAAATGAGTGTTCTTTTGTTCAACCACAACCAATACGATATAAGGAAATGTTGCATTAGACCATAGAAAAAATAGAGATAAGATGGCTATTAGAAGGTGTTGAAATCAGAGGACAACAAGAAGAGAATGAGAATTTAACTCCTAATAAATCCACACCCTTTCTAATAATACCTATTTGGCTACCCCATACAAAGGAATATATAATTCACAACCTTCTTCTATCACCTAAATTCCTCTCTATAAAAGCCTATTTCTCCCAACTAACCCCATTAAAAACTCCCAAACTAGTAGAAGTATAAGAAGATTTATCCCCATTTTCTAAAGTCTTATTTAGAATATCCTTTTTCCCTAAGGAAAAACCATCACAAAGTCATCCTAAACTCTATTCATCACCTATAACTATAGTCCATTATTCATTATGGGCTATTGAGGTTAACAAGGATTCTAAAAGGTGGATTGTAAAAGATAATGAAATAAGAGTAGTATGAAACATCATGGCAGATCTTTGAATGAGAAGCCTCCACCAATGATCCCTTCACCTTTTAATTCCCATCAAAACTCCAACAAGTGTTTCCCCCATGAAAAAAATCCCTCTATCAATGTTTCCTAACTTTTGAGGGATGTCAAGTGAAGATCCTGACACATTCCTTTTTGAGTTTGATGTCATATGTCATAGTTATGACTACAATCAAGATGTACAAAAGTTGAAGTTGTTCCCAACCACTCTCAAGGATGTTTATCTTCATTGGTTCATGGTCCCACGAGAGGAGGGTGTGCATAACTAGAAGATCATGAAAGATAAATTTCTTAGCAAGTACCAAGACTACTATAAAGGAAGGGATCCAGAAGGAGATGAAAATTTCAACATATCAAAAAAAGAGGATGAACCATTATAAGACTACATGGTGATATTTCAATTCAACTTTCAAAATTTCAAACAAAGTAAGTTGGATGTTGAATCCCTCAAGTTGGTGTTTCTAAGAGGCATATGAGAGGATTGTATTGAAGTGCTATACACGACTAAAGATGGTAATGTGTCACAACTTCCTTATGAAAATATGGGTTCCTTTTTTAGGAACTATTCAAGGTCCATGATGAATAAAACTAAGAGTAACTAAGCAATATTGTAATAACCCTCTGATCAGGTACCAAAAGAATCATGACAGACTTTTGAAGGAGAAGCCTCCACTAATGAACCTTACACCTTTGAATTCCCCATCATCACCCTAACAGGTGCTTCCCCCATTAAAAATATGCATCCATCAACATTTACTAAATTTTAATGGATGCTAAATGAAGACCCTAACACATTCCTCTTTGAGTTTGATGCCTTGTGTTATAGTTATGACTACAACCATGATGTGCAAAAGACGAAGTTGTTCCCAACCACTCTCAAGAATGTTTATCTTCACTAGTTCATAGGACTATGAAAGGAAAGCATGAATAAATAGAAGATCATGAAGGATAAATTTCCTAACAAGTACCAAGACTACTATGAAGGAAGGGACCCGTAGGGAGATGCAATTTTCATAATATCACAAAAAAGGACAAGACATTGGAAGACTAATCTAAGAGATTTTAAATCAAATTGCAAAATAAAAAATAAAGCAAGGTGGATGTTGAGTCCTTCAAGCCAGTGTTTCTAAGAGGCATATGATAGGATTGCATTGAAACACTAAATTTTACTATAGGTGGGAATGTATCATAACTTCCTTATGATGTTATTTGTTCCATTTTTAGGAACTATTCGAGCTCCATGATGATGAAAACTAGGAGTAACAAAGCAATAATGTAAGGACCCTCTAGTTAGGTACCAAACAAATATACCATTATTTTTTAATTAATCTATTTAGTTCATATTATTCTTATGAATGGTAGCTTACTGATTCATTATTATAATGTTCATTCACAAGAGTAAACAATTGTGTAAACAAGTTTATTAAAATCCAATCATACATAACTCCATTCATGTAATGGTTTCAAAGCACAACCATGTACAAAATCAATAATCATTCATGAAATTAATGTCCATTTCTCTGGTTTCCATCATTTTAAATTCAATCTCATGTTTACACATTGTAATCAGGGTACATACTTAATACTAAAACCAAAGTATGCATTAGGTCATATTTCAATATACTTTTGTTATGAAGTATACAACAAATGATAGCTTCATAATACATATTTGCATTCATTTCTAAAAGTTAAAGAAACTTTCATAATAAGTGGTTCAAAATATAATTTTCTTCATTGCAAGTACAAACGCAATAATATTGAACTAGACAAGTCATTTTTCATATTTTGTTAGTCTAATAATTCTATTTTCAAAATAACATACAAAGTATAATATAACCATCTTGTATTATTCATAGCTCTCAACTTAACAATACAAGACAATTCTCAACCTACAACAAACTAAACTTGAGCCTCACACACTCAATTATGCATGGTATATCTTGATCTAGTATGAAATAATGTAGAATGGGGTTGGGGGAAAACATAATGATTACCTTGTCCCTAAAACCTACACCCAACACATTTAAAATGGGCACACACACTCAATATATTCAAAACTAGAGACCAAGGCCACAAATTTGTTGGATTTATGTAAATATATTACAAAACCTACATACACATGTCACATGTCTTATTTATGAAACTAATAACACGAAGAAGAATAAACCAAAATAAAATCCCCTCATTGGACTTATCTAATTTCTTTACATCAAAGGCATTTTCCTTGCCAAGATCATACCAAATATTTGTATAACATCTAGATTCATCTAACATCTGCTTCGATTTGCACCACGTGGGGTGGTATGGATACAACCTGTTTTCTTAAAGTTTTTTATTTGGCTATTAAAAAAATGACACATACTATTAGGTATTATCCAAATGATCTCTTTGATCACATAATGTGGATTGTGGATATGGATCTTAGAATTTAGTAAGCTTCACCTTTTTATTAAGTTTAATTTGTTCAGGGCTCAAACAAAAAAAATAACAAATTTAGATTATATATTAATAAATATTTCTTTAACTCAGTCGAAGCCCATTTACAGGGAGAGTTAGACTGTACTCTATTTGATTTGGATACGCCTGCCTACTTTTATAGGAGGCCTTAGATTTCAAATTATAATTAAATTGTTATTAATTTCAATAAAAGACTAGTGAAATTGCTTTGTCATAGTGTAAATGGTAGATAATATGTTAATCAATCTTATAAAAACATTATTTTATGCTAAACCAAAAGTATTATAAGATTTATTCACAATAAATAAAGAGTATTTATTTAAAGTTCAGAGGGGCTTACTTCACAAACCTCAACTTCCCATCATAATGTTTAAATCCTAACAAAATTAATCAATACATTCATTCATTTGAGTGTAGAGTTGATCTTGAACATTGTTCGATTAAAGTCCAAAATCTCATCAGGGTGTTGGGATTTCATAACTCTGATTTCTTGTTGGTGTTTTTTAATCCTAGACATATCATATGCCTTTTATTCTTCATATGAATTATCAACAACCGATGAAATCATTAAATTATCAATATTCTTGTAATCGAAAAAATCTTCCACACTAGATTTTTTATTCATCTTCATTAAAGCAAACTCAGGATCCCATTGCGTTTGAGGAAAATGCTTTGATAATGAAAACGTGTTCAAAGTGAAGAGGAGAGAAAATTGTGTAAGATAAAATACATATGCTCGTTTGGCGTTAAGTGTTGTGGATTAATAACATAACTTGATATGCCCGTTTAACATGTAGCACTATTGGACCATTACATGGAATTCAAGTTTTTGCATGTAACATGTATAAGTTAATTTGTATTGTGTCTTGTACAAACAAATTGACCAATTTTCAAACATCCTTTGTGACGTCATTATGAGTTTTGGTGGTTCATAAATAGAGATGCTATTACAATTAAATATTGAAGAAAGGGCACTTCTTGTATGTGTTTTAAATTAAAGTGTTTAATAGTTTTAGGCTTTGATGATATTGCACGTCATATGAATTTTTTATTGCAAGAATGTAAAGTATATTCACTGGGAAAGTTTAAAAAAAACACTTAATTATTTACCACCAGAAAGACCACATTTACTATTGGAACGCATCAGTATCACTATTATTAATCAAAAAATAACAATATACATTGATGGTTACAATAATGAGGTGTTTGGTGGTATTCACAACCCAAACTCCATGTTGGAGGAAACAAACTAGCTCAAAACTAAAAAATATTAGCAAAACACGACAACAAAAGTCCATAATTGGTTTAATGCTAGAGAAATAATAACTCAAATGTACCAAAATAGCAACAAATTGAAATGAAACAAGTGTTTCTAAACATGTGTCACAAGCACAAATAATTATAATACTACTATTATATATTAATAACATTATTAATAAATAATTATTTATATATTATCATATATAATATTTAATATATAAATAGTGTGATTATATATAAAATTTTACATATAATATTATATTATATATAATATAAAATTACAATATATAATATAATAAATATTATATACTATATACTATAATATATATATTTTAATTTGGGGAAAACATTTTTGACTGGAACTATGAATCAAAAACAGGGATGGGGCTTGGTTTTTTCTTTACTAGGGTTTCTTCCATGCACGTCATTGAGTCAACCCTTGATTTTATGTTGAGCCAGCTCGTCTGCATACCATGACCCTTGTTAGGTTGCCTACAGGACTAGCATTTATTACCTTTTAGGGTTTCTCACCTTCAGGCAAGGCTAGCCTATATCAAGATTTTTCATTCTCTCCCAGTTGATTTAGCTGTGAAGGAGAACAATAGAGCATCAAGCAATGCCCCTTGTAAATGCCTGAGGAAGTTTGTACCAAAGGTCTACCATGAGTTAACTCTTCAGAACCTGATGTTATTTTACCCATTCTAGAATTTAACTCTGCTTGTCAATGGCTAGAATAGTTCTGATTGATAGGTTATTTTGTGGGTTGAATTCCCTCTGAAAGTATGCTTAGATCCTGGGTTCAAGCCCACTGGGCTACTCATGGCATAAAACTTGAGAGCATCTAGAATATAACCAAGGTTTTTTTTTGTTTTATTTTGTTGACCCTTCCCATGTATGAGGTATCCTCCATAAGTCAGCCACATGGTATGTTAGGAACTCGTTCATGGTTCTCTTCCCTTGGACACAAGACTTTGTAGTCTCTGAGCACACTGCTCTCAAGGCCCCAATTTGAGTAGAATTTCCAGGTCTCCCACTCCCTTGTTGGCATTTTATTCACCAAATTACTTCTTCCATTGGTCAGGTTATTTACCATGAACAAAATAGGTTCTACTCTATGAGGCCACAAATGCGGGTTTGTGTGGAGGTATACCTTTCCCAAAACCTTAAAGAGTTTGTAGAGATTCAAGTTGGGGATGTGAGACACTCCCAACAGGCTTTGTATATCAATTTTCCCAATACTTGATTTTGTTGCCAAGCCACCAACCATAAAATTTGGGACTATCCCCTTCAGTTGACCTATAAGAATGCACCCAATTGCTCATCCTTTCTTCCTAAGCCCTCCTTGAAAGCTTGAAAAAAACCAAATGAGGACGGATGGACTATGATAGTGAAGAAGAACAACCACATTAAAGTCATGAGCTCAAATGCAAGAAATCTTAAAGGAGGCAAGCCATCAATAAGTAATGGCTCTTAGGACCAAGCTCCTACTAAGAAAGAGCCTTCTTAGGACGAAGCTCTGAAAGTGATAGAAAAACCTAGGGTATACAACACCCCTCTTGTAGCCAGTGTTCTTTCTCATGGTTTAGGGGCTTCTTTACCCAATTCTTCCATTTTTTTAGACTCACAACCAAGATTTCTACCACTTCTTGCTTGACAAGATGCACCCAAATGCTCTTGCAACCCTCTTAGGGGGTGTAAAGAGTCAGATGAAGGAGAGAATCAAGTTAAATATGC
Source organism: Torreya grandis (assembly GCA_037957365.1). NCBI lineage: Eukaryota > Viridiplantae > Streptophyta > Pinopsida > Cupressales > Taxaceae > Torreya > Torreya grandis. Next base: position 1,532,634 of record JARHVA010000253.1, on the reverse strand, counting down.
TATGAGGAAACAAGCAAAATTAGATTTTTTTTTAAATGTTAATAACAGGCATTTTATATATAACCACTATGATGATTTAGAAGGCCTAGACTCCAAGGATATGTCTCTTGACACCTATTATCTATGAATTAATTTTCATGGAATGTTTGGGATCTTACAAACCCAAAATAGAAGTTTGTTGTGCATGATTTTAGAAGGAAGTTTCCTGAGATGTACATTCTTTGTCTAAAAGAAGTGAAGGTGGCATATTTTTTATTGACAGTGGTCAGTAACTCTATCTATCATGACAGTATTTTTCTACATAGTAATCATGAGGTAGGATGTGGTGGTGTGATCATGTTTATTTCTCCAAGGTGGCGACTGCACTTAATGCAATCTAGAGTGGACCCCACCAACTGGTTAGTTTGGGCCCTTTCCAACATTAAAAGCCATTTTTAGGGATTTATTAATATTTATGCTTTGAATGATGCCATTAAACATACTCATTTATGGTGATGGATTACAGATGATCTCCCTAATGCTCATTGGGTCATTTGTGGTGACTTTAATATGATTGCATCGCCTGAAGATAAAGTGGGCCACCTACCAATGCATTAGGTAGTTGGTGAAAGGGAGGTGTGGTATTATATGTGCACTAAATGGGGATTTTATGACCCAAATATAATCCATCAGCCTACAAATGGAGTGTGGTACACTGGAGCAATCTCAGGGATGGCCCTTTCAGATTCTAGAGTGCTTAGATCAAGCAATGATGTCTACTCAACCATATTTTTCCTTTGATAATGGTTTTTCTCCTTTGGTTCAGGCTTTGCCAAATTTTAGGCTTTTTTATCACTCTCCCATTCGGTTTTGAGTGACATGGCAGTTCATGAATCCCATGGTTCATAAAACCCAATTCTTCCTCAACACCTCCTTACTCAATCATGGGCCCACTATGGCACACATTTATAGAGTTTGGAATCTAGATCCTCATTTGACCCAAGGTTTTAGTTAGATTCTCTGGTAGAATGATGCCATCAGAAGCAATTATCACTTTTTGAGAATCTATGGTTGACAACTTGCTAAAATTCCATGACACTTAAACTCTACTACTTCCTCAAAGCTTAGTCATGCAGCGTTAGCCCTAGAAAAAGATCAATTCAATGAGATCTTACAGGCTAGAGTCTCTTCTTTATGGTATCACATACATATTATAAATAATTAAAATACTCAGTGAGTTCAAATCAAAACTAGATTTCACTGGCTCAAGATAGGGGACAAAGCCTCCAAAGAATTCTTTCAAATGCTTTGAGCTAAAAACTCAAAGCAACAAATCCAAGCTATTTCTGATGCTAATAGGAGATTATCAGAGACATCATAGATTGTTCAAGACTTTGTCCACCATTATCAACAAGTGTTTAAAGCTCAAGTATCCTTTGTAGAGCATGACATAGCCCTTCAATAGTGTCTCGCAGTGGTGCCTTGCAAACTCACTCCCACTCAATGAGTAACTTACAATAGGCTCCTCACTATGGATGATTAAAGCCTGAGTCATTAATGGTTTCCCTTATGAATTTTATCAAACCCTTAGGGATCTTGTGGGTTTTGACTTATTCTATGTCTCTCAATAAGTCTTTCACAAACATTCTCTAAGGAAGAATATAAATAAAGGAAATATTAAATTCATACCTAAATAAGGGGATCTTGAGTTGATCTATAATTGGCAACCGATCACCCTCCTAAACGTTTCCTATAAAATAATTGCTAAAGCTTTGGTGCTCTGATTGTGTAATCTGTTATTGCATATCATTCACTCTGAGCAAATAGGATTCATCAGAAGTAGATATATATTAGATAAAATCATTATGGTTTGGGAAGGAATGAACTGGGCTAGGAGATCTAATAAAAAAACCATGTTCATAAAATTTGATTTTGAAAACTCTTATGAACATATTGAGTGGCCTTTCACCTTGGCCATGCTTAAAGCCTTTGTATTTGGGCCAAATTTTAGTCAAACTATCTAAATGCCTATTTCAGATGCCTCGATCATCCTCTCTATCAATGGAGTCACCTCAAAATAATTTGGTTTGTTTTGGTCTATTTGCCAAGGATGCCCCTTGGTATCTGCCCTATATGTGATTGAAGCAAAGGGTTTTCGATATCTTCTCAACAATGCCTAAGCTAGGGGCCTTGTCAAAGGAATCTATTTCCCTCTAGATAAAAAAACCCTCAAGAAGATATGTAATTATTGGATGGCCACTTTGTTGATGATTTTTTCCTTACTATTATTAAAGAAGAAGACAATGTGGACAATGCCTTGCAATGTCTCAACACATTCTACCTTGCCTCTATCTCAAGCATCTAATGGTAAAAAACTTGTTACTATAGGCAGTCATACCTCCCCCCATCAATGTGGGTTGCCAAGAATGGGTGGGTCTAGATCTAACATGATGAAATCTTTGAGTTTCTTGGCATCCTTTTGCTTTTGATGCTTCTCTGCCCATGTCGTTGCAATATGTTGTTGACAAAGTAACAAATAAATTGGGTTATTGGGTGACTAAGCCCTTGTCATTAGTAGGAAAATTTTAAATCTACTTGAAAGTGCTTGCAACCACCCATGTATACTAATCTTCATGTTGGGTGCCTTCTAGAAGTTCTTACTGGAAACTTGAAAAGCTTCTTAGGGACTTCCTTTGGGTCAATTCTTCACATGGCCATGGCTTCCACATGGTTGTTTGGGAATACTATTGCCTCATGCAGGATGTCATAGGTATGGAGCTCATCGACGTGGCTCGTCAAGGAGTTGTCTTATGTGCCAAATGGATTGTGTGGGCCATTGATGGCAAGGAAGCTTGGAAGGTGTTGTTTCAACATTGCCTATCTTTAGGTCTTCCCAAAGGCAAAAAGTCATAGAAAGAACTTGGCTTCTCCAATCTGCTCATCATCAAAACCCGTGTTTAAGTCATAGGGTCCTTTATGCGTAAAATCATCTAGAAAGCATGGGAAAATATCAAACCATGGCTTCTCTAGAATGGCTCAGGGTTTTAAGATGGGTTGTCTATTAACTCTCGTTCATTATGGTGGTCACCTATTATCAATTTCAATGAAGTCCCTCTGGGCGAGGTTCCCAAGATCAATGCTCTCAAATAATTTTGTAGAGGCATTCATATTGTCCTAGACATCTTTTGTAAGCAGTATTGCTCTTGGCTTTCTTGGGAGGAGGTGAAAAGTAAATTCTAGTTTGCCAATGCCAATAGAGAATCTTATGAAGAAATCCTTAATGTTGTTCCACCTTCTAAGCTTCAAAAAATATTTTTTACTTTTGATCGTCCTTGGTGGAAGGACTAGAAGTGGTATGTTGAAACTTTGTTTCATAATTACGCTCCTCGACTTGGCTATGGATGGCTTACTCCCCACATGCCTATAGTGGACAATCTTAACTCTTAATGGGGTCTTCATTCTTTAGTTCATATGTGGTGCTTCCATTTTCATATTATCTGGGAGGCTTGCTTGAAGCCCAAGTTAGCTCACTTCACTTGGTGTGTTTTATATTAAGGCCTACCTATAGGTAGATGGCTTGTGCATTTAGGAATTTCCATCCCCAAATGCCCTTTTTGTGGCCATCTAGAAATGTTTTCTCATCTTTTCTAGCACTGCTCCAAAGCCTAACAGGTTTGGACATGGATTCATGACCTTTTTAAGCCTTTCCATCCCGAGTTCTTCCAATGGCAACATATCCTTCTTGGAGACAAACCCACCTTGCGTTTTAAATGCACCCAAGTCTAGTATACTTCTAGAGTGGAGATTCTATTTTAGTTATAGAAAGAAAGAAATAATACAGTGTTTAACAATGTTTCTTTAGATTGTAATTTTTCAACTTTCATAAAACCTTCCATTATTTCTAATGTGCTTTTATAGATTCAAGTACAAGCAAACAAAATTATCATACATCTTGGCCATATTCAGGACCTTCTCACTCATTAAGGAGATGTTCCTTGTTCTATGGCACAGATTCCTCTTTCTCTATCGAGGGATATAATTATTGGAAGAAATGCTAGTCCTTCTCGATGCAGTCGGTCTCAACACCACTCTCACAATGGCAATCTGTATCAGCGTATGTCTCTTCCTGGATAATAGTGAGGGTGGCAGTCCCCACCTCCTTCATCTACTAGGTAGGATGGTTGGGCCGCTCCTCCTCCTCCTCTGCATCCAAATTCTTGGAGGGCACCACCTAGAGGTTAGACAAACATGTTGGATAAGTTTCCTAGGCTCTCTCTTGCCATTTCTCCTATCGGTAATAGGGGTGATAAGGACACTACTCAGGGTTCTGGTTGGGAGCCAATTCTAGTTGGTAATGACTTGCCTACCTTGGGTTGAGGTCTAGATGATATGGATCCTCTACATTCTAACCTTGCTCTAGTAGCTTAATGTTTTATGTTATGTTTATGATGTTTTGATAACTCGTTCTTGGGTGGGGCCTAACATTGTTTTTATTTATGTTGTTATTTGCTCCTAGGCTTGGCCTAGTTTGACTCAAGGCATGCTTCCATCCCGCCTATTTTTTATGAATTATTTTTATATTATATATTTTATTAGTATATAGATATATTTCATAAAAAATATAGGGATGGGTTTTGAAGAGGACCCAGAACCTAGAATATCAAGAAGTCAAAGATAAAATAATGGAGGTACAAAATATGGATCAATCATTATAATGAAGCTAACAAGAGCCCAAATTACCAGAACACAAAAAAATAACAATGAAGAAACAACCAAACAACTAAAACATCAGACAAATATATCTCAATAGACCACCAATTAGAACAATAAGAAGACAAATAAGGGGTAGAGGAAAAGAGTTTAAAAAATAGGTTACATCCACAAAGAAACAAGACTAGGATTTACTTTCTTGATTCAATAAAAACTTTAAATCCTTTCAATCCTAGAATGTGTTATTTCATATTTTCAACTTCTTTCATTATTTCCTTATTATGAACTTCCTTTTAGCTTGATTTGCTCTTCTTAGAGTCCATGCTTAGCTTTTATGTTTTCTTTTCACTCCTTGTTATTCTTGCACACAATTGATTGTTCAGGGATTTAATTAATGATGGAGAGATTACATTTGGATCCAAAGAAGAAAAATAGGGTGAATAAATAAATTTTTGTGTGCCATTGCCTTTCTCTAGCTCTTCCAAAATCTCATCCTTTGGTTATATGACTTAGTTCCGGTGATCATCAAGAGTACAAGGAATAAATTATTCTTCAAAGTAGACTTTATCACTATTTTTTCCACCCTTGAAATTAGTATCAGGTAGTAAAGATACATCTATGGTGCTTTTTGTTGGTTGAATTTTTTAACGATCAACGTACTGATAAACAAAATAGGTCTGATCAGCCAAAGTAGGAAGATTAGTCATCCAAATGTGTAGTTTTACCACATCAGAAAGACACTAATCTCTCCTCTCATCAAGGGGAGGTTCCCTGTAGGTATGCTATATATATATATATATAAACAAAAAATAATACTCATGGGCGGGACAAATCATCCATCTCTCTTCTTTCAGAGATGATGCGCACGGATCAAAGGAAAAACTCAGGGGAAATGACAGACAATACTCCTCTTCTTTCAGAAATACTATTCAGCAAACCACAAGAATACTCCTGGAAATAAAAGCAGAATGTAATTGAGGGTGTAATAACCAACAAATCGAGATACAACACAAAGTCTCTACCTGGATTGCTCAACAGTAAGATACGAAGGACAATGAGGGCACAAAGTCGCCTCAAGGTCCTTTAAACAGAAATGAAAAGAAAACAAACTAAAGGTGATTATGGGGGCACAAAGTCTCTCCACAGTCGACTCTTTAGGACACCTTTTTTAACTGCTATCACTAATTTTGCTTGTTGAATTAAAGGAACAAAAGATATATTAAAGAAAAAGACATAAGAATGATTTCCTCAATAACAAAGATATTACAGCACAAAGTCTGAAAAACCAATTGCTTTCTTATTCCAGTAACAAAATATGGTCAGCAATCTGAGCTCAAAGTCTCAGTAATGCCTTACAATTTAGGCAGAGTTTCGTTCTAATTGTCAAAAAAGAGATCCTTATTACAATCGAAGAAAGTCCTATTGATGCTGGAGATTGCACCTAGTGGCAGGAAAACAGGTTCCTGCCCTCTCCTCGCAACATGGAAACTCCTCTCTCGCCTGTGGGATGGCAAAGCACGAGAGGAGAGTCTCTAGTTAAGGGCTAGCTCCCTTTGATGTATCATTGTTTGTTTCAGGGAGTGCAAAAAATACATACATGGATATATATATATATATATAGCTATATAAACTGGGGGGTGAAAAGGGAAGAAAGTGCAAGAAAACAAACTGCTCTAAGGAGGTGATACACCAAAATAAAAGTGATCTTCTCACACCTACTCTTAGAATCGAACAAAGACCACAAGCATACACTCAGGCTCGGCAGGGAAACCAGGCTACAAGGAAATGGTAGGGAGGTTCTTATGAAAACACGGGAATAGAGACTCACCAAGATGCTACAGAATACATACTGTAAGTGACTTTCTCTGCTCTGTATCTCCAAAATGGAACTCTCCTCCTGTCACCTGCAGACAATGGCGCCTTGTGGATAACTGGTGTGTTGGGTGCTGGAACTGTGAGAGCATTAAAGACAATGACTGGACACAACTCAAACACTTAGACATACACAGAAAATCCGACCAAGAAGAGGTAAAAATAGTCTTTATAGATTCAGGTAGAAATTTTAGCAGGGTTGCGCCTTACCAAAATTGCAAAAAGATGATTACAAAATGACAAGTATCAAATATATAAGCAAAGTCCAAGAGGCTCATTTGGCGCTCTTTTTACAAATGGTTGTTCATGAAAAGAAACAAGCTGCTCAAAATATTAATGAGCCATGTGCTTTGTTCTGTTCGAAGTCTGCATTTTTAAATGGCAAAACACAGTTTGTCCACCCATTAAATAAAAAATGAAGAAACCAGTTACATCTCTTAGCTGTTGCGTCCTCTCGTGGTCAATTCGAAGGAACTGTTCCACCAACTGGAGTCGCCTCTTCAAATTGGCGCTACTTGGACTTAACTGTTTGCTTATTCCGTGTGTGTCCTCTTGTCTTTTATCGAATTTGTCTCTATCTGGCTCGCTCGGCCTCCCAAGAATGAACTATCGTCAGGTTGCTGCATTCTGGACTCCTTGGCAATACTTAGCTCTTCCTTTGCTTTGAAAACAAATAGCTATTTCTTTGAACGCCAACGGCTATTCTATTCCTTTAAATTTGACAGCCTTGCGGCCGTCATCGGGTCCACGTGGCAGTCAGGTCCATGCTGGCAGAACTCCTTTACATGTCTTATGAGTGACCCGCATTCTCTTTTACGCGTCGGCCCCTTCAAACAGGCTCTTTGAATTAGAATTCCCCTTCAGCTGAAGGGCACTCCTTTGAACCGAACCCGTTGAACCAAAAATTGGTTCAATGGTTCAAGGTTCAACCATTGCACACCAATTTCCCAATGAACCAAGCCGATGAACCTTTTCCATTGAACCCGTTGAACTTTATGATTGAACCAATTGCACGAACCAAGCGGCTTAGAACTGAACCGTTGAATTGAACCCGTTGAACCAAGTCTGTTGAACCAAAAAATTTGGTTCAACAGTTCAACGGTATGAAGGTTCAACATGTTTACATTGAAATACTTGAGCTGAACAGTGAACCCTTTGAACCAAGAAATGGAGAATGTTGAACCTGAACAACCTGCAATATAAATGGCATGAACAACAAGGGAGGAAGGGGACCAAAATTTTACCTGTAGGCAAAATTTGGTCAACAAATTGGCGACTCCCAGGGGAAGCATGCCTGCTATGCTTAGAGACTAGTTGCCTTGCAATCCATTGGGCATGGAGTCGGATGATAACTTTTGAAAACCAGCAAGAGCTCTGTCAAAACTTAAGACCAGCCATCCAGATCTACCTCCACGAAAAGACAGCACACACAAGACTAAGAAAACTACTTGTGCAACAACACTTAGGGAAAAACAAGAAAGAAAACAAGGGAAAACATGTACAAGCAAACCCAAAAAGATCAGTGGCAATGCTTCAGATGTATCCCATTAACTAGGATATGCAGTTCTTTGCCGTCTAACCTTGAAAGTTGGAACGTATTGTGCTGCTTGCACTGAGTAATCACATAAAGACCGCTCCATAAGGCATCAAATTTTGCATGTTTTTTGGGCTTAGCTCGATCTTCGTCCCATTTCAGGACAATGTCTCCTTCAGAAAAATCTCTTGACAAGGACTTCTTGTCGAAGTGCCTTTTTACTTGCTGTTGGTGACTTGTCAGAGAAGCCATAGCCTGATCCCTTACCTCTTGGAGCTCCATTAGCTCACACAATCTGACTTCTATGTTGGTCCCTTCTTCTAACTGTAGCTGATGGGCGAGATCCAATGCCGACAATTCAAGCGAGATGGGAAGCCTGGCTTCCCTTCCATACACGAGCGTATATGGAGAATTCTCGATCGCTCTCTTTGGAGTAACTCGGTCAGCCCATAGAGCTGTCTTTAGCTTGGCATGCCAAGTCCTCTAATTTTCTTCCATAGTCCTCTTTATAACCTTGATCAGATTTTTGTTGGTGGACTCAGCCAGCCCATTCCCCTACGTATAATAGTTTGATGAAGTGCTGAGGTATATGCCATACTTCAGCGCCCATTCACTAGTTTTAATTCCCAAAAAAGCCAAGGCGTTATCTGAGATTATGGTGGCTGGGACTCCAAATCTTGTTACCAGATCTTCATAGAACTCCAGGACTACGCTCTCATTCACCTCCTTCAAAGCGACTGCCTCTACCCACCTGGTGAAATAATCTGTGGCAGTCAGTACCCACTTGTGCCCAGCACTAAAGGGAGGATTAATCATCCCTATAAAATCCAGGCCCCACTACATGAATGGTTGCTCAACTTGAATGGGTTGTAGAGGCATGGCAGCCAATCGTTGTTTTCCATCAAAAAGTGCACACTTATAGCACTTTCTCATCCAGGCGTGAGTGTCCTTGAAAAGAGTAGGCCAAAAATAGCCATCTCTCTTTATCTTTGCTATTGTAGCTTTAGGGGCAAAATGGCCACCAGCTGGCCCATCATGAAACTCAACCAGTATCCTATCAGCCTGATTGGGGTCAATGCATCTTAAAAGAACCCCAGAGAGATCCTTCCTGAACAATACTTCGCTAACCAGGACATAAGGGAGGGACTTGAGCTTAAAATACCTTCTTTTGGCTTTATCAAGACCCTGTGGACACTCACCTGTGAGAAGGAAACGCTTCATGTCCAGCGTCCAATCCTTTATGACAGCCAATTCTTCTATTGTAGCTGCATCCTAGATTAGCAAGTTGTCTCTCCTTTCTTGTTTTAAGTCTGCAGTGAGTTGTTCGCACAGACCTCTGCCCCTCACCAGCTTGGTGATTTTAATGTCTACATTGTACTCCATCACTTTGGTGATCCATCCCGCCCTTTTCTCATTCAAATCTCGATTGGTCAAGAAATCCTTGATTCCAGGATGTGGGACCATGAGATGAATCCTACTGTTAGACAGCATATACCTGAATTTATTCAGGCTCTGCACTACTGCCAGCACTTGCTTTTCTACATACGTGTACCTGACTTCGAAATCCTCTAATCCCTGGCTGAAGAAGGCGAGTGGTTGTTCGAGGTCTTCGCCATTTGCTTGGGTAAGCATGGCAGATATCACTTCTTCATTGCTGAATGTATAGAGGTTGAAGTCTTTACTGAAGTTAGGGCTGATCAGAGCAACCCCCCATGGAGACCAATCTTCCCAATCCTTTATATTGTGAATCTTCCATTGGGGGAGTACCACCAACCAGCATGTCCCTCTTCTCGAGACTCTTCCAGTGCATCAACAGTCTCTTCCTTGCATCCCTCAACTTCCCCAAGTATTTTAGCATGATGTGCATATTCCAAGTTTGGAGGAAGGAATGCCAGGAACCAGCTCAGAGCTTTGAAGAGGATAATGCTGGTGATCTCCAAGAAAGGCTCCTTCAAGAACATATAGCCAGGAGAATTGTAGAGTTGGAGTCCCAAATGAGATTCCTCAGCCAACGTGTGGTGGATCTGTCTAAACCTAGCCCATCCACACACCTCCAAGAGAGCTATCAGGCCACACCTGATATTAATGAAGTGCCGACCAAGTGGAAGGAGGAGAATCATTCGATTCTAGCTCAAGGACTACCTCCTCTTCCACATGTTTTCTCCACTTCACCCCTTCTCAAGGAAGAACCTGTTCTATAGGAGGAGAGTGAGGTGTAGAAGATCCAATATGTAGTCCTTCAAGAGGCTGTCACGAGTGATGACGAAGAAGAAATCATCATTGATGCTCCTTGTGAAGTCACCATCAACAGTGGAGAAGATTCAGGTCTTACACATATGCAGATGTTCCAGCAATACGAGGAGGAACAAATGCATGGTGAGCTCTGTTCCCTTCTGTTTGATGAACTTCCTTGTTGTTTTGATGATGAGGATGACTACGCTGAGGAGCCTAAGTTGGTTGAGGATCAGGAGAATATCTTTGAACATCTAGAGATCCTGATCTTTGAGGAGGAAAAGGAGAGGTTTGTCTTCCTTGAGCAAGGCCTTGAAAGAGCAGAGGATGAGTCTGACAGATCCTGCAATGAAGCAAAAGGAAATGGGTCAGACCATGACACACTGCAAGGGAGCAATACATGTCAAAGGGCTAATGGTGATAAGCCAACAACCACTGATTTCTTGGTGAAGAGCACCAATTTGAAGGACCAACATTCAACAGGCTTCCATGGACAAGCAAAATACATATATATTGGAGGCATGTTTGAATCTGATCCACTCGGCTTCTAGCCAATGCAGGTGACAGGCAAGAAGAGCAAGCCACCAACTCTCTTCTTCATTCATCTACTTGCCTGCCACCATAAGTCTTCTTGCCAGGAAGGGGACTTAAGAAATTTTCCTTTCGATCCAGGAGGGAGGCAAACGTTCCTGGTTAGGTGTATATAATAGTTTGCTTTCAGTTGTTTTTTCCCTATTTTCCCTAAGTGTAGTTGCACATGTAGTGTTTTTTAGCTTTGTGTGTTTCCCTTTGCTTAGGGGTAAAGGCTTCATGTTTGATTCTCAAATCTTTTGGGCTGTTGATAACTCTTTCATAGTTACATCTGACTCTGCGCCCAATGGATTTTAAGGCAACTGGTTCTAAGCATAGCAGGCATGCTTCCCCTGTGAGTCACCAAATTGTTGACCCATTTTGCCCGCAAGAAAAATCTTGGTCAACTTCTTCACCTGCTATTCAAATGCCAGTCATTTTTGGGTTCAACGAGTTCAGAGAGTTCATTTCATGTCTAGGTTCAACGGTTCAACGTCCTTGGCTCATTGGCGCACACGACTTAACACTAAGGCAAGCGCTTCGAGGAGGAAATTAGGTGAGGTTCAAGTTAATCAAAGTCGAGCACATTTCAAGGCCCAAAGCCCATGGCTTAATACAAAAAAGCCCGCAGCTTAATACAAAGGCAAAGACATAAGACAGTCCGCGAAGGACACGAGAAGGCCCGTCAGCAGTCAAACAGCCAACATGGACTCGACTAACAGGCAAAGGAGCAGGGTGCGTAAAAGTTTAGGAAAAGAAGCCAACAAGCTCGATGATGTCTCCAAGGCCGTCAAATTTAATGAAATAGAATAGCCGTTAGGTTTTCAAACATTGAAAAGGGGAAAAGGGCTTGAATGTAGCGACCCACCAAGGAGTTCGCCTAACTGGCCAAGCAGTTAGAAAAGACAAAGATGCAGAAGAAGACAACGAAAAAGTGACAAAGCAAGGAGGAATGACATGGTGCAGAAGTGACAAGACAGTCCAAATGGCAAAAGTGCAGGTGATTTATTGCCTGTTAATTCCAAATGGCGCAAACAACATATAGCAGGGCCCGTGCATTTAAAAAAGGGGACAAATTTTCATTTGTTGGCAGAAAAGAGGTGCGACACATGCTTCTACATTAAAGCTCGAACGCCAAAGTCAAATTTGGTGATTATACAGCATGGTTCTAGCAGGCTTCTTCTAGAATGATGACAACACAACAGTGTTTTCCTCTTTCTAATGGGACGCGACAGGCCAACTTGTCAAAAAAAAAAGAAAAGCGCCAAGTTTCTTTCTCTTTTCTTCTATATATTGTAACTTCTCATTTTTTAGAAGAATCGGTTCTTCCACTTTTGCACAGGCGCAACCCTGGCAAAATTTCACCTAAATCAAATAAAATGCAGTTTTTTACCTCCATTTGGATAGATGTTTCAGAGTATGCATTGAATGTTTGTCTGTGTCCAGTCATCGTTTCTTGATGCTCTCACAGGTTCAACACCAGTAGACCTGTTGTCTACAAGGCACCATTGTTGCAGCTGACAGGAGAAGAGCAGTATTTGGGAGTGAAGGAGCAGAAGAAATTACTTCATAAGTGTGTGTTTCACAGCACCTTGGGTGATCTCTGTTCTGGATTTTCCATTGAAGCCTCCCTGCTAGTTTCTTGTAGCCTGGTCCTTCTGCCAAGTGTGTAGTGTAATGTATGTATTTGTCTAATTTTGAGAGTGGATGTGTGAAGGTCGACCCTTGTTTTTTGGTGCATCACCTCTTTTAGAGTAGGCTTGTTTTTTCCTACATTCTCTTTCTCCCTTTTCATCCCCCCCTTTTTATATCTATATATATGTGTTTTACTTTTGCTGGAAACAACACGATGCATCAAAGGGAGCTAGCCCTTATCTAGAGACTCTCTCCTCCAGCTTTGCCCGTCCCACAGGTGAGAGGAGAGTTTTCATGTTGCAAGGAGAAGACAGGAGCTAGGCCTCCTTGCCCTGGGTGCAATCTCCAGCGTCAACAAGTCCCTTATATAGCCTCTTAAGAAGGATTTGGGAACAATCAATACATCAATTTGCATTGGAATCTGTTAAGGAGATGTGCCAGAACTTAGGGGCGCTTTACCCATTTGATTTTATCAATGTAAGGAAATAAGTCATGCTTATTGAAAATTGCAACTTCCCTGGTGATCTGATCTTATCTTCATCGTTCCTCCTTGTCTGGTTAATTGAATCGGGCCTTGGATTTGATTTACTGTTTTGTTCCTCTCTGGGTTCTGCTGGTCTTGGCTTTGAGATCTGTGAATGTATTCTGGTCTGTATGTTTTAAAGGATCAACGGCTAATTCATTGTGTTGAATTTGACATTTTCGAGCACGTTATTCCTTTGTCTTCTTTTGGCTTTTATGTTTGGCTCTTTTCCAAATTATACTTGCCTTTTCGGGCCTTAAGGAATGACTCGTTTTGAGTCAGGAAGAGCCTCCCGCAAGGGTATCGACCCTTCGGGCAGTCTTTGAATGGCCTTCGGGCTCTTTTGAACTTAGGCTATGAACCATTCCATTAAAACAAGACATTGAACCAATCGGTTGAACCAAAAATGGTTCAAGCTGATGGTTCAATTTGAGTGAACCAAACTGATGAACTAAGCATTGAACCGAACGTTGAACTTGGTCGTTGAACCAAAAGATGAAACAAACGTTGAACCTGTTGCTGATGCTTGTCGATGGAAATTTTTTGTTTGAACCAAGGCGATGAACCAATTCTGAAAATGACCAATTGTTGGAAACTGATTCCTTTTGATTGAACACACCTGTAGAAGTCGTGAAACCCATTGAACTTGTAGAAATAAGCCTGTTTACAGTCCGTAGATTTCTAAAAAGCTTGAAAAATGAGGAGTTTGAATGCCCAAGACAAAATTTGGAAAGGGAAGAGAAAATTTTGGTTTGTAAGACCAAAATAATTCAAATGTTGTCCCAAAAATGAGTGATATTTTTGGGGGACAACACTTTCAAAAGGGGAGGGTTATTCAAAATCATCCCTTTATCTAAAATCTTCCCTTCTCCTTTAGTATGAACTTATTTTGGTATAGTTTAAAGTGGAAACAAACCAGTATATTTTTCATGTTTCAAATACTTACAATCCATAATAAATTATGGTTACCTAAAATGCTTACATAGGTCACAACAAAAAAAATGTGATGATAAGGCACCATTTAAAAATTCTTTCTTATCCCAAGGTCATACATCCATCTAAGGGTGACTTGCTTGAAAGTTTATTCTTGTATGCCTAGATGGAAAAAACCAAACATCTTAATCTAAAAAGAATAAATTTGCCTCACTACTTGTGGTGTTACAAGTGATCAAGGATTGTGGAAAAAATCAAGGAAATGGTCTCCTTCTAGGGAGATTGAGAAGATTTAGGATAAATTATGTAATGCCCACAAACTTTCTTGATTATGAGAGTCAATGAATAGTGTGCAATTATCAGTGAAATATGAACAAAAATGTTTAAGGTTGAACACAGGGATGGAGATGGATGATCTGCCCATAGCCATCGCAAACCCTAACACACTTTCCCCTAATTTGTTGCTCCAAGGAGGTTCTCCAAATGAATTTAGAAGCCACATAAAGCAAGAAGCAAGTAGTAACACTTTCTTAGAGTTAACCTCTTGTGCACTAAATAATAATTTCAATCTAAGACAACAATAGGAAGATAAGGACCTTGATTTTCAATTGTATTATGAGTTTTCTAACATTTCTACAAACATTTCCCAACTTACAATTGCTATTTTTCTTTCTTAACAAGAATCCTTCTAAAAGTGTTTTTAACAAATGGACACGTAAAGTAATGGAAGAGTCTAAGGGATGGAAAATAAATTATGTGAGGGGTTTATATAGGGATTATTTTGTCCTATTTTCCCCCTCTAACTTTGCCAAGGTGGCTCTCTAATATGCCACATGGCCATTTGTGGAAAAGTCTACTATCTCTAGAGATGGAAACTCAAACTTAACCATGAACGTCCTTCCTATTCATAATACCCCATGTGCATTTAATTCCCTTCTCTCAATATTTTAGTTTGGCCAATTTTCCATGTGTTTGCCAATGAATTGGGCATAGTTATTTGGTGAAAACAATGATAACCAAATTATCTAGTCTTAGGAATCACCCTATAATATGTATTGAAATGAACCTATCACAACTACTGCCCACCTCTATTTAATTATACGGTCCAAGTTTTGCTCAACTGTAAATTTTCATTTATTTTAGCAAGCCCAACACATGTTTCTATTATCCATAGGATGACCATTTGATCTAGGATCACCTCAAATAGGATGACCATTGGTGTTATAAGATGATCCCTATGATTTAATTTTTTTACAAGAGGTTAAATCTGGCAAGTATGTTATAATATTCAACTTGCATTGTATAAATAAACATCTATCACCTTATTTCACCTCCCATGTTAATAGATGAAGAGGATTGGTTCTACTCCTGTCCCCCTTCCACTCCAAGAAGGTTATCACCTCTAGTGAATACCCTACTCATAGATGTGTTTGGACTACAATTTATATTGATGAGAGGACTCTTGGGTTATGCTCAATCTATGCTCCAAACATCACAACTAAATGCATTGCTCTTTGGAATTAGGCGAGATCAAATCTCCCTCATGTAGATTGGATATTGGGAGTTGATTTCAACAAGGTCGAACATAAGTGGGATCAGTGATTTCAACAAGGTCAAACATAAGTGGGATCATAACTGGTCTCACTAATCACCCCTCTCATCAGAGGAGTTTGTTGCATGGACTCACTACCGTAATGACCTATGAGTCATTGATATAATCTTTGGTTCAACACAACAAATTGGCCATTGGTTCACATTGGCTAATAACCAAGCAAGATTTCAAAGGCATCTCAACAAACTTGATAGATTTTATGTTTTTTCCTTTTTAAAATCTCTCTTTACCTCTCCTTCAATCCTCACTCTTGGCAAATCTATTATTTTTTATTGCCTTCTATTTTTTTATACTTTAACTTGGATCCCTCTTCTCCCAGTCACACTCAACTCCCATCTAGGGTGAATGTGTCCCACCTTTCTTTTCAATATCGCATTGCACAATTTTTTGTTGTTTTAGAGTTGTAGTAGGATTTTGAGCAAATATGAATTAATCTACCTAATTCAAACCCAAAAATCAAACTACCTATTAGGAAGGATTATGGAAACAAATCAGAATGATAGGATAAATCTTGTTAATCCTTGATTCTACTAGCCTCCTTACAGGATGTTCAAATGGATGGTTAATTATATGTAGACTTAGATTTTGACCTTATGATAACATGATTATGGATCATGGATGCTAGATTCATGGACATGGATTTGATGTGAATTTCCAAGTTAGTTGCAATGGAGGGATGGGCTAGTTTAAATAGAAAGAGGAGGGAAATATCAATGGTGGAAATTCATACTTGGATGAAGGAGATAAAGGGTAGAGAATTAAAAAGAATTTAAAATTCCTTGGAAGCCTATATATTTAGAGGCTTCTAGAGAGGAGGGGTGAGAATAGAGAAGGTTCTAGATTTGGAGGATTCTAGAATCATTCTTAGGATTTGTTGTCCCCCAAAAATATCAGCTCATTTTTGGGACAACATTTGAACTATTTTGGTCTTACATACCAAAATTATCTCTTCTCTTTTTAGAATTTGTCTTGGGCATTCAAATTCTTCAATTTTCAAGCTTTTCTTCAATCTACAGACTCTGCAGGCTTGAATCTACGGACTCAGCAGGAAGAAAAATCTATGGACTGTGTAGGAAAAGGAAAATCTACGGACTCTACAGGCAGGTTCATTTTTATAGGTTCAAAGGCTTCTGCAGGTGGTTTTCGTCAAAAGAATCAGCTTTTCAACACTTAGTCATTTTTCAAGACTATTTCAGTGCCTTGGTTCAAACAAAAATCTCCATCGGCAAACACCAGCAGTAGGTTCAACGAGTTCAAGGTTCAACGACGGGTTCAACCAAAGGAACGATTCAATGGCTCGGTTCAACCAAGCGGCTCAACACTTTATTTCACTCGGGTAGTTCATTCCCTTTATTTCAGCGTCTTTTGGTTCAATACTTAGTTCATTGGCTTGGTTCATTCAATTGAACCATCGGCTTGAACCATTTTTGGTTCAACCGATTGGTTCAACGTCTTGGTTCAACATTTTGGTAAATAGACATGGTTCAAAGGCAAGTTCAATGTTTGGTTCAATACTTAGTTCATCGGCTTGGTTCATTCAATTGAACCATCGGCTTGAACCATCGACTTAAACCATTTTTGGTTCAACCGATTGGTTCAACGTCTTGGTTTAACAGAATGGTTCATCGCCAAAGTTCAAAGGGGTGATTCAATGCAAAAGGAAGCTTCTCGAAGGACAAGTGCCCTTGCGGAGGACACTTAATCGATAAAAGTACCCTTCGAAAGGGTCATTTTCAAGGAAGCCGAAAGGTAATTCTTTCAGATTTGTTTAAGGCATTTAAAATTGGGTAAGACATAATTCTTTCAGATTTTTGTCTGAAGGAATTCTTCAGACAAAAAGTTTGAAAGAGATGAAAGAAGTGAATGCAGGCAAAAAAACTAAAGACTTGTTCAAAGACTTGGTGGAACAAATTTTTACGGACTTTTCGTCTGCGGGAATTTTCCCTGAGGAAAATGTCTGCGGGAAACATCCACGGCGAATAGCCCAGGGAAAAGCCCGAGGGGAATTTTTGAAGGGCTGCCGAATGACCCCGAAGGGTAGGTGCCCTTGTGGGGGACTCTCGGCTGCCAATTTGAAGACACTTCCTAAAGCCGAAGGGTCACCCAAAGAAGCCCGAAGGCCATTTAAAGACTGCCCAAAAGATAGATACCCTTGTGGGAGACTATTTCAACTCAAAATGGGTTATTTCTCAATGCTCGAAAGGGCAAGCCCAATTTGGAAAAGTGCCAAGCGGAAAGCCAAAAGAAGACCAAGGGGTGATGCGCTTGAAGACGTCAAATTCAACACAACCGACTAGCCATTGGAAACATAGTGACGAGCACGCGAACGTCAAATTGAAGACAACAAAATAACTGTTGATCCTTTGAACATACAGACCAGAATACATTCATAGATTTCAAGGCTAAGACCAGCAGAAAGCAAGGAAGGAATAGAACAACAAACTGAATCTAGGACCCGATTTAATTAACCAAAAAAGGAGGAATGATGAAGATAAGATCAGATCGCCAGGTGGACATTGAAAGTTGCAAACTTTCAATAAGCATGACTTGTTTCCCTGCATTGATAAAATTAAATGGATAAAACACCCCTAAGTTACAGCCTGTCTTCTTAATAGATTCCAACGCAACATGATGTATTACTGTTCCCGAGTCCTTCTTAAAGAGGCTATATAAGGGACTCTCTTCTATTGTAATAAAGGGCTCTTTTTTGACAATTAGAACGAAACTCTACCCAAATTGTAAGGCATTACTGAGACTTTGAGCTCATATTGCTAATCATATTTTATTACTGGAATAAAAAAGCTAATGGTTTTTCAGACTTTGTGCTGTAATATCTTTGATGTTGAGGAAATTGTTCTTATGTCTTTTTCTTCAATATATTTTCTATTCTTTTAATTCAACAAGCAAAATTAGTGACAACAGTCAAGAAGGTGTCCTGAAGAGTCAAGTGTGGAGAGAATTTGTGCCCCCATAATTGCCTTTAGTGTGTTTTCTTTCCATTTCTGTGTAAAGGACTTTGGGATGACTTTTTGCCCTCATTGTCCTTTGTATCTTACTCTTAATCAATCTAGGTGGAGACTTTGTGCTGCATCTCGATTTGCTGGTTATTACATCCTTTGTTACATTTTTGTTGTTACTATCAGGAGTATTCTTGTGGTTTGCTGAAGAGAACTTCTGAAAGAAGAGGAGTGCTTTCTGTTATTTCCATTGAGTTTTTCCTTTGATTTGTACGCATCATCTCTGAAGAAAGAGAGATGGATGGTTTGTCCTACCCTTGAGTATTATTTTCTGTTTATATATATAGCATACCTACAGGGAACCTCCCCTTGATGAAAGGAGAGATCAGTCCCCTTATGATGTGGTAAAACTACACATTTGGATGACTAATCTTCCTACTTTGGCTGATCAGACCTATTTTTTTTATCAGTATGCTTATCGACAAAATATTCAACCAACAAGATTAATGATGATTAGATAGGGATTAAGAACTAGGGGTCTAGAAGAGCCTAGGCATAGGCTAGTAGGTGGGCCATTAGGAATTTAAAATTCCCAAATAATAGGTAAATGGGATTAGGATGGGATAATAGGGATTTAAGAGAAATCAATTGATTGGTGGGGATGAATAAGGTTAGTGCATGAATAAATATTGATGGGGATGTTAGATAAATGGATAGGAAAGGGGGATAAATTAATGAAATTAATTAGAATAAATGAGATGAGCAGAATTAGTGTTGACTAATAGGAATATTAGTGACATTAAATGAAGTGAGTGGATTTGGATGCATATAGGAGCTTCATCGTTAGTATACATCATTTGTAGGTTGGATTCTATGGTGGGAAGTCATTGTGGCTAGAAAAATCAAGTTCCTCAAAGGGTATGGAAACCTTTCAGCTAAATATAGATGAAAAAAAAATCCCAACTCAAATATAACCTTTCCCAACAATGGTTGGCTCTCAAGGAACATCCTTATAACACTTTATTTTAAACTTTCATTACCAAAATTGAATTTGGTCTCATAAAATATGAACATCACAAAAGACAAGAAGCCAAGATCTGAGCTTGTATATTTTGGATCCAACATGGGGATCATGGATCCAAATACATTTTTAAATAATTGCAATATAAACATTGCCATAAGAAAAGTTGTTATATTTTTACAGAGAATTGAGAGGAGATCTCAAGGGAGTTTTCTTCCATTGTTACAACAAACTCTTCCAAGAAAAATATCATCTTAATAAGTATGAATCTTTCTTGGAAGAATGGTTATGGGAACGCATTCCCCATAAGGTTAAACAGGCCACCAATCATTTTCTTGAACAACATCTCACTCTAGTTGATCTTGAAGCAACTCTATGGGTAATTAAAATTAAAAATGCCATTGGGTTGGATGGGTTCCCCATTAAATTATTCCTATCTATGTGGCATATTCTCAAAATGGACTTGCTCCATGTTTATAAAGAGGTGGAGGCCAATGAATCCTTTGGGGCTATCATTAATCATGGCCCAATCAAACTTATTCCTAAATTTGGAAACAAAAACATGGTCAATGGTTTACATCCCATCAATTTTCTTAATGTTTCATACAAACTTATCGCTATGAGGCTTAAACCTATTGCTTAGAATATTATTTGTCTTAAAAAAAAGGGGTTCCTAAAAGGCATATATATACTTAATAATCTCATCTTCACCTAGGGAACTTCCCAATGGGATGAAAACTCATATCAAGATGCATTACCGCTCAAACTTGAATTTGATGAAGCCTATGATCGAATTCAATGGTATTTCATTCTCAAAATGCTTGAGTGGTTAGGGTTCAATTCTCACTTTAGGAAGCACATTCAAAGGCTCTTCATCAAGCCACAAACTTAGGTCATGTTTAATGTTAGCCTCATGACATCCTTTGACCTCCAATGCTCTATTTTCCAAGGTTCTCTTCTCTCCCTCTTTCTATATGTTATAGTTATTGATGTTTTGGGTTATATACTTCAAAAAGTCCACCATCAACGAAATCTAAAAGGAATTTCCTTTTTATTAGGTGCTCATGCTCTTAACCCTCATTTTGAGGATGATTTCATGCTATTCTTTTAGAATTTTGAACATGAGATTACTAATACCCAAGCACTTATTGATGCTTATTGTGATGTGTTCATGTCCAATTTGTGTGATTAGAAAACTTAATTCATGCTCATCAAGAGTGCTCCTAAACCTATTTGGATTCCCCTAGCCTAGAATATCATTCCCCATGGGAAAATTAATCACTACTTGGGTATTCCCTTCAATATCTACCTCTCAACTCATGACATGTGGAATTGGGTACTTAATAAAATTTAATGAAAGGTGAAAAATTATTCTTATAAAATTCTCTCCTTAATAGGCAAGGTGATTGTTATTAATCACACCTTTCTGGGTAGCCATGCATATTACTAATTTTTTTGGTTCCCATCTAAATTATCTCACTACAAACTTACTAAGGTGTTCCATAGCTTCTTTGGACCAACAACTCAAAACAAAAGGATGGCTATCATCTCTTGGGATCTTTGTACACAACATAAATCCATTGGTGGTCTTGGAATTATTAACCCTTTACAACAATTAAAATGTCTTGTTTCTAAATGGTTTGCAATAGCTACCAAAGGTACCAACCCATTGAATCTCTGAGTTTGAAAACTTGTTAATCCTACCACTCATAGACACTCTTGGGCCTCCACTCCTTGGGAGGATAAGATTCTCAATGCTCATTTTTTTAATATTTCAGGTTCTCTTCCTCTTAAGTGTAATTGGATAGCCTGGAAGGAGATAGTTCCTATTCTACAATGGCACTATCACTCCCTTTGGCATGGATCAAGAATCCCCAACTCTATCCTATGGTGGAATCAAATTATACAACTTAATGACTTTCCTCTTATTGTCTACCCTGAATTTAGAGCTTATTCTTTTGCCAAACCTAGGCATTATCTTAGTTAGGGATATTTAAGATCTAGGCACATATGATTTTCTCTCTTGGAAACGTCTACACAATGTATTTGGGATGCCTACCACTCTCAAGTAGGTCCATGTTTCGCTCATTCAGTTGATTCCCCCAAATTCCTTTTTAAGATCATTGCTAATATTACACCCCCATGGAAATATTGGCACTAGAAAATTAGTTGCTTATCTCTTTCACCACACCAAAAATTATGTATCAGCTCATTTAACATCTAGTTGGAAATTCTATTAATATTAAATGGTTGATGTCATTCTTTGGATCTCTTTGATAGCATGTGGCTTGTAATATTTGGTAGTCTCTTGCTGAATCCAAATGTTGATTATTGGGATGACGTATTTTTCATATGAAGCTACCCATTGGCCAAACATTATCCATACTTGACATTTCTACAGGAAGTGCCATTTTTGCTCCACTCTTGAAATTATTTTTCATATTTTATGGCATTTCCCTTACTCCTCTTAGTTATGGTCCTCTATCCTCTCCTCACTTCCTAATATATTTATCCTTGATTTCAATAAAAAACCACCCTCCTTGTTTTTATTTCCCCTCCCCTCTCTCAATCATTTGGAACACCAATTAGTCTTTCTCTTCCAAATTTTGAAAAATTGATGCAAATAATTATACTCTATGAATGAATATGCTTTAGTTATTCAATAAGCTTATATCCTCTCTTCTATTTTTTTTATAGGTAGAGAAAATTAAAATGTAAAGCTAGGACACTATTGTGCTTGTTGTTATGATCAAGGATCACCTCAAACTCCTGCAATAGTAGAATGCACGAACCAACTCTCTAGTTATTGTATCTCTTATTTTGATGTTACTCTAGCCTATTCCTAGTTACCAGGGTTGCTTAATAATTGTTAATGTTATCCAAGCATATTGATTATGATGACTGAGTAAAATCAGCTAGATCTATAATTAAAACTACATAATATTCTATAACACATGCTACACATGATGCCCCTAATTTGAGCAAAAATTTGAGATAATCATGCGTATGAATTTGAACCCTATTTTTGAGTAAGATTAAAAATTATTCTATAGATTGAATATTATTCCAAGAATTTTGGAAAAACTTTTTTTGATTCCTAGGATGAAAGTGCAATGTTCTAGACAACTACGACATTATGTTGATGTCCAACTGATGCATTATTGCTTGAAACTACTTACTAAGTAGAAACTAAGTATGAACAATGATGAAATAAGTAAATATTGTCCTTTCCCATTTGTGCAATGAATTGTTTCAACTTAGTATTTAAGGCAAGCCATTATGTATGCCCCCTCTTTCGAGGTGAATTATGAAGCTTGCACAATAACTTAGAATAAAAATCTATGTAAATGATAACATTGGAGATCATGGCATCATATTTATAATCTAAGCAAATTAGTAGTGTATGATACATGTAAAACCAAACATACATACTGTCATGTCTAGATAGATGTTATCAATCAGGCAAGTAGTGAATAACAATCATTATTGAGTATTTAAAATTGAATAGAACTATTTGAGGAGGATGCATGATGTGGATCATGGCATAAAAAAACCATGCATGATATCTATCATGGCATCACAAAATAAACAAATAAGAGTCATGGCCATGATGCATACACAAAGAACACACATAAAATCACACAAGGCGAGTAAGAAGGCCAATAGGTCACATACAAGGGACATGCTCAAATGTCACTCACACACATAAAAACACACAATAAAGCTTAAATCCGTGATCAAAGATATGTTTAAATGTCCACAATCCAGATAAATGAATACACACTTGAAGCATGAAGCAAAGAGGCAAAACATGAAAAACATGCATGAATAAGTGGACTTGATCTACATAAACAATTTGTAACATTGGTATATTCAATAACTTAGGTATCTAGTGAGAGAACAAAGTTAATGTAAGCGAGCCAATAATGATAAATTTTGTGCAATGTATTGAATTGGAGTATGAACAATAATGATATTCAAATAATGATAAAACATGTGTAAAATATGCCTCTAGTTAACTTGTTGAGATGTAAACAAGTTATAGAAGGACTGTGACTGATGTGAATCTAAAAAATCAGAAACTATCAGTGGGACATGTCCACTAGAATTGGACAAGAGCATAACATGTGACTATCTAAATTAAAGTGGTGTTGTCTATGTAATATTTCTAGGACTAAGATATTATCGCCACTGACAATTGCATATGAGGGTAACAACCTATATGTTTTGAACTCACTTAAGTTGTGAAACATGTTTGATAAAAACATGATATAGAGAAGTACTGCATACATTGAACACAAATAAACTAATGTAAATAAACTACACATATCATCCATAGGTCTTGGTTTTTTTAAAAAATCCAAGACATTATTTTTTTGTTTGTATTTTTGAATATGAAACTTAAAAGGAACATACTAACCAATGACTCCCACAAGATCCTCACAGTTAATAGGTCATGTGTCTAATATAGTAAGAGGAACTTTCATGAATGGAAAGTATCATGCCACTATGAAGGAACCAATCTCAACTCAGAATTTGAAAATTGATGACTCTGTAGCATTAGTACCACTGTCATGTTGATAAGCTATAACATGTTGTGTATGTTGTGGAGCATTGTGAACTCTAGGACTCTTCAGAACCCACTATGGAGTGTATAAAATCAGTGTCAATGCTCTTTGTAGAACACTCTTAATGCCTTGTAATAGCAATCTAAGACATGTTGGAGTAGAGAATGGCTCTCCAGATTCTGTGAAAAATCACTAATTAGGTGGATGTTCAAGGAAATGCCTCCTTGTCAAGTTGTCCACTTATTTATGAATTATCTTCGTAAAATGAACCTTTTTAGGTTGTTCAATTGAAATATGTTGTGAAGGAATAATGGCATTTAGTTGTGAGGGGTATTTATATAGAATACCATGAACTGTGATAACCTCATTAGCAAAAATATACTTCAAACATTTATGTGTTATAGAAGGAATTGCATAAAGTTGTTACATCCAAGGATGTCTTGATAACATATCGAATACTCCTACACTAGGTACTACTGTAAACTTGGTTGCCACATGTACTGAACCAACCTATAGTGGTAATGTGATCTCACCAATATAAATTTGAATATGACCATTGAATCCCTTTATTACTATTATTGTAGGAAGTATATCATTATTCGTGTACCCAAGATAAGAGAGAAGTGTGATAGTGCACATATGCACACTTGAACCATTATCAACCTTGACACTATGCATAGGTTGATGATTGATACTAGCTTGAGCGAACAAAGAGTGAAAATCAAAATCATCATGCTATGTACCTAGGGATATGATGTATTATTGTATATGGGTTGATGGAGATGTGTGCCACATGTTGGTATCTCCATCAATCCATATACAATAATATATCATATCCTAGCACATCATCAAAAATCCCATGCTCTGCAAATGAGATGAGTGGTATAGATATCATTTAAAAATGATGTGTATCAGTGATGCCATTCAAAGGATGTTGTGCCTCTATATGAGGATGATAAGAAGCTGGTGGAGGATGTACATTATATGTGTAATGCACTTCTAATTTATCTAATGTACCTTGACTCGTATGCTTAAGAAAAATATCATTGTTATATTCTCATTTGGTTGTGCCTTTGTAGGTAGATGTAGCCACATCAATTATGTTATCATCTATCAAATCCTGAATCTCATGTCTCAAACTGATGCATTTGTGGCAGTGTGCCCTAGTGCTCTATGAAAATCATAAAAAACATTCTAATCAAATCCTTTTGGAAGAGGCTTACTCACATCAACCTCTTTAATGGGAGAGAAAGATATGAGGTTGCATTCTAATAACATTTGTAGCACCTTATATGAAGCTTCTAGTAAGTTGGTAAACTATCTCCTCGAAGGAGGTGATAATACAATACATGGAGTAGGTTATGACATTGTATTCATTGTTGCCTTTTGATCACTCTTATTTTCGGTTGGTCTCACCTTGTATGGTGGCTCACTCAAATTCTTTGCATGAGAAGTAGAAACTAGGTTGGTTACATACTTTAGATTATTCATTTCCAACAACTTGACCTCTATTTCTTTAATTATGTGACTTAAATTTGTGAATGATAGAAACTTCTTAAACATAATGGATTCATTTGGAGGTGGAAGCAAGTTTTGTTTGAATGTGTCTTGCAATTTCTTATCTACCATAGGATTCTTCATCTTAGATAACATGGTCGTATACCATAAGACATTCTATGATAGGTTCATTGGATTCTTGTTTTAGTTGAGCAATATGAGCACATGAAATCTTTTCACTTATATTGATAGAGAAATGTGCAAAGAATAAATATGCCAAAGGATTGAATGCATACATCGACTGATGTGGTAAATCATAGAACCATCTTAGATCACACTCTTCTAAAATTTTGGGAAATGACTCGGCTAGCAAATTATCATTTGATGTATAATCCAAATATGTTGCGTGAAATGTTCTCAAGTGTTACTTGGGGTCACATTTTACATTATATTATGTTGCGTGAAATGTTCTCAAGTGTTACTTGGGGTCACATTTTACATCATACAATGTAAGCGTAGGTATTATAATACCAGTTGGTAAAGGATATGCTAAAATATGTTGAGCTAATGGAGTATGAAATAAGGTCTATGAATCAAGTGCTTGATTAGGTTTTGAAGCACTTTGCTTCATTTACAACACCTTACTTTTCATAGTTAAAACAATATCCATAAGGGATTGTGCATCAAGAATATAATGTGTGTTAACCAATGGTAGTGTCTTAAATGACTAGTAGGAATTGGCCTATGGATCTATTGAAACCCTTGTTTTTCCCCCATAGTAGATGCTAGCATGAAAGTTGTATCTAGTGATGCAGATAAAGGTAAGGAACCAATGGCAATATATGTGTTCGATGATTGAGTCATGCTTGCACTTTTAATTTCCAAAATAGTTTATAAAATCACTTGAAAATCTTAAGATTGTTCACAAATTATTTCTCAAAATTTCTTAATGATTTGTACTTTTTAAAACTCTAGTTGTTCATCACCTATAGGTGGAATTACATCTTGGTGCTCACCTCGAGAGTCAATGTTATCTCGATTACATTGTTCATGCTTTCAAGTATCATCATGCAATTTTATATATTTAGTTTGTGCAGTGATATCTGAAGGTTCGGATATACCCCTATTCTTATCCATCTTATGTGCCTTATCAAAATAAATATGAGTATGTTCAACTTGAGTACCACTTAATCTAGCACTTCTTCTAAGATAGGTAGAAACAACTTTCTTAAATTACATAAAATAAAAAATAGAAACTTGGAAGATTGTTGCTAACAAAGAATTTACCAAATCTAGAAACCCTAATACAACCATTGGAAACAATAAAAAGAAGGAAAGAAACCCTAGTAACATATATGGTTAGGGTTTATAATATTAAATCAATATGCGAGTTCACCAATATGGTTTATCAAAATTAGAGATTTAAACATAGTGTTAATCCAATTATGGCAAATTGTTGAGTAAAATTATAATGTATAAAATATGAAATAAATCACATAAGTTGATTTGGAACTCACTATTTATAGAAATATGTTAAAAGGGGAAAATATTAAATATAAATTACTTAGCTTACACTTGGATTTAATGACTGAAACAAAGACTGCATGGTCGATTGTGGATTTGTGTGATGGTGTTATGAATGAGAAACAAGGTTCCATTTGAATCTGAGAGAAATTGTACTATTCAAACAAGGTCAACATGTGCTATCATTTGTAGGGTGTCGTATTGTCTGGTAAGACTTTTGCCCTCTATGTAAATCTAGATTAGTGTGCCTTTGCCTATAGGTGATGTGTGTGTGATCAAGGTTGATC
This sequence comes from Torreya grandis, assembly GCA_037957365.1. Classification (NCBI taxonomy): domain Eukaryota; kingdom Viridiplantae; phylum Streptophyta; class Pinopsida; order Cupressales; family Taxaceae; genus Torreya; species Torreya grandis. Next base: position 1,505,180 of record JARHVA010000253.1, on the reverse strand, counting down.
GATTCATTGTCGAAGCCACTATATACCTTATTCACTTGGAACCCTAGATCAATATAGAATGAGGAATGAACACAATAAATAAATAAATGGGTAAGTGGTTGAAGTTGAATGAGAAATAAGGTTCCATTCGAATCTGAGAGAAATTGCACTATTCAAATAAGGTCAACATGTGCTATCTTTTTTAGGGTGTCGTATTGTCTGGTAAGACTTTTGCCCTCTATGTAAATCTGGATTAGTGTGCCTTTGCCTATAGGTGATGTGTGTGTGATCAGGGTTGATCGATTCATTGTCGAAGCCACTATATACCTTCTTCACTTAGAACCCTAGATCAATAGAGAATGAGGAATGAACACAATAAATAAATAAATGGGTTAGTGGTTGAAGTTGTGCTTGACCTCAACGCCCCGTGTGTTGAGTGCTACCTATGTACTAATATCCGAAGAGAGATCAAACTCCATGTAGTTATCTCATGCTACGATGGTGTATGTGAGATACTAGTGTAATGTTATATGCTGGTGTAATCTTAGTGTAATTATATACACTTCAACAATTACTTATGATCTTGGAGGTGCATTTAGACTTGGTTTGGGGCTACTTGGGTTGTGTAGACTTTGAATTGGGAAGAATAGGTGCTTTTCTCTCAATGTGTAGTTATATATTTTAGTGTTTTTCCACCGCATGAGCCTATAGTGGTAAAATGGTTAGAAAATGTAGTTTTATAGTAATATTTTTGGAAATTACTCAAATGGGACTTGCAAAATGTGCAATATGACCTGTAGGTGAATTTAAAATTGAGAAATTAACCATTAATTTGTGAGAGGACAAAATTAGGGGATTTAGACACTATAGATGAGCAATATAATTCAGAAGGAGCAACCTTGTCTGAGAAGTAGAGAGTTAAATTGGAGGTGTGAATCGGTCAAAGGATGAGCTTAGATTGTTTAGAATGAGAAGTAGGAATATCAAATGTCAAAATTGCTTAAGGATAATGATCATCCGCATAAAAGTAGAGGAATAATAGTTCATAACCGTAGAATTGAGCATGAACTAAGTGTGTATACAAAGATGGTCACCAGTGCATTATTTTAACATTAAATATTAATTTCTATGACTTTAATAGATTTAGAGGAAGAGGTAGGTTTAAAGTAGGCGCTCTTATAATAACCTATGCTTCAATGATCCATTTAATGATAATTGCTACACTTCATACATTCAAGTACTAAGGTTATTATTTGTTTGACATGCATCCAAGGTTGACACAACATCAACGATCAACCTTAAATATTTTGTCATCAAGAAATGACAAAAGAGGTCTGATTTGTTATTGTCATTGAAAATCCATAGATTATTGTTAGCCATCGATTGACATTGTAGCAACGAAGGTCCGACCATTGTATGTAATACCTACTGGCATACTAAATCTATCCAAATCAAATCACATGCTTTCAAGTTGTGTACTTTTTATATGAATACTCCATACTATTTTTTAAAGTAATATTGGTTTATTTCATAAAAAGAATGTTACTTCTCTTTCAACTTAGGCATGTGCAAAATAACTAAATCCATTAACGAATTTTGGATATGCCTCTTCAATACATTTTAAAATTGCTTTAACAACTCTAAAGTCTTCATCATTTCATTCATATTCAACTTTACAAATCTGACCACATAGAGCTTTCAAATGACATTATATTTAAGTATAGAAGAAAATCTTGAACCAATTTGTGTATAGACAAACATAACAATTAATATTAGATTCAAGTATAAAATAATTTTTTAGTGCTCTTTGTGTATATAGAAACAAATAAAATTTAAGAAAATTTTTCATCAATTTATTGAGATTGAGGATTTAGAGTTCCAGAAGCATTTTTAAGATACATTAAATAAGAATATTCTATTTAACATAGTAAAATATATATTCAATTTTGGACAAGTAAAAATGTATTCAATTTGAATAAGTAAAACATGTATCTAAAAGTATATGAACTTTTATATATAAAAGGGGAAGGGCCATATCGGTACATAGTTTAAAATAAAAGATATTATATAAGAAAATTAATTCTAAAACTACACTAATACCAAAAATTATGAACAAATACATTCGAAATGAAAGAAACCTAGTCACAAAAACATGGGGTAAGCTAAGCCCAAACCAAAATTTAAAACCTAGACAAAGTGCCAGATATTGATGAAGAAATAAAAGATAGAGATATATAGAAACAACAACTGAAGAGAAAGAACAAGGAGAACTCCACATTTGCACAACCACTAAGCGGTCATTGCCATGGCCTTGAGAGAGAGACCTTTCAATAACTTAACTAACAATACCAAAAGATCTATCACTCAATTCAACAATATTATTATTACTAATAAACACATACACCACATAATTATTACTACTAATAAACACAAACTACAAAGGTGCACTTGGCCAATTTACATTGGGTTACCTTCATACCCTCACAACATACCTCCAAAACTATCCAAAGAGTTCAGTATGATCCCTAACATAAGAGTGGAATGAGGGGTATCAACACTTTCTCCATAACCTTTTTTTTATTTATAGATATTCGCTTTTGATCAAAGCTACAAATTGGTCTAGGCCACTTTTTCCATATATTTTTTTAATTTATAGATATTCATTTTTGATCGGAGTAACAAACTGGTCTGGAACACAATCGAGGGCTCATATCTCCAAGTGATCATCTAGAAGGGTATCAACACTTTCTCCATAATCTTTTTATTTATTTATAGATATTCACAGAGGGGTATCAACACTTTCTTCATACTCTTTTTTTTATTTATAGATATTTGCCTTTGATCGGAGTTACAAACTAGTTTGGGAAACAATCGGGGGATTAGATCCCTAAGTGATAATCTATGACATATATCAGATATAAAAATACCAATAATGACCATAACCGATCTAAGAATACCAACAAACAACCACAATCGGCTCGAGAATACCAAAAATGGCCACATCTGACCCAAGAATGCTAATAATGGCCACGTCTGACCTTAGAATTCCAGATTGTGTCCCAGATCCCCAAGTTGGCCATATACGACCTCAGAATACGAAATTGTGTCCCATATCCCCAACTAATCCGATCTCTGAATACTAAATTGTGTCCCAAATCCCCAAGTGATCATTTATCACATATCTCATAGATAAATATACCAATAACGACTATAACGGCTACAACCAATTCAAGAATACCAACAATGACCACCTCTGACTCGAGAATATCAATAATGGCCACGTCCAACCTCAAAATACTAATAATGGCCACATCAAACCTTAAATACCATAATGAGATTTGAATTTAGATGAAACTTGGAACAACCAAACCACTTTACCAACTCACCTACATCTTATTAGTCTTTCTCCATAATCTTATTAATATACTTATAAAATATATATATTTTTATTTTATTTTATTTTTTTGGGGTCGTCGGCTATAATAAAAAACAACTTTACAAATGTGTTAGTCAAGTAGAGGGACACGCCCTGGTCCAAGTCATGTGGAAAATGGCAGCGGCGGGCCGGGCGGCAAAACAAAAATTAACGTTGGGCCTTAAGAGCAGTCACTCGTTCGGAAACAAGATTGGCAAATAGAATACGAAGAAAAAAAAAATTTACACGCATGAACGACTGTATGGCCCAGAGCTGAAAAGACCACCTGAAAAACCGTAAATTACTGTAAATAAAATAGTAGAGGTGAATCGTAACCGCCAAGTTGGCTCCAGCGTGGATATAACAAGCAAAAATTCTTTCGCAAAGACTCCTCTTTTATGTTTGAACGGCTACAGGGTTCGAGTCTCTGCAATTGAGATGGCGCGGCAGATGCAAACCATTAATGATCTGATAGAGGAAGCCAAAGCCAGAACCCTCGTATGGATTATCTGCGTCGTCTCCCTCGCCTACTTCTTATCATGTATGTATAATTTTATCCTTATTTTACTGTTGCCATGACTTGTTTGAACGAAACCCTGAATTGCTGTTTTGTTGAATTCACTTTGACTTGCTTGAACGAAACGAAACCCTGAACTACCGTTTCTTAAAATAGAAAAGCTTAATCTTAAAAAATCTGCTATTGTTGGCTATTGGATTTGCCTTTTAAGGAATACTAGAATTTCGGTGCCACTTTTATGAGCCTCAAATTCTATGCAAATTCTCCGACAACTGTTCTTCAACCGACATTTAAAGAAGATTTGATTCTATTACTTGTCCATACCGGCGCCAATTAATAACAATGACATAGAGTCGGCCGTTAATTTTCCAGAATTAAGTAGTTTGCTGTATCCATAATTTCTAATAATGTTTATATGTACCTTGTTCTCAACCTTTTCTTCCTGTCGACAGAGTGCATAAAATTAATAGTAAATTTCATGTCTATCCCTTGCCTATCGGTCAAGAGCTAGCCTTAAAACTTTAAGCATAAATGACCTCCAGCATATTAATTTGTAAAAAAGTTTCATGTCTATCCCTCACCTCTTGGTAGAGTGCTAGTGTTTGCACCCTCAATCTCCTCTTCGTAACGGTCATAGTGCATGAATTGTTGATAAGCATAGTCAGCTAGGACTCAACAGAGGGCCTCCTATCGGCATGCTAGGGTGCTCTACCACTGAGCTATGGGTCGCTTACAGGTTCTATTTTTGTTAGTGTGTGAATCAACCTTTCAATGTCAACGACATTGACCACCGGAAGGGAAAGTGTAGCGAGGGACTGCGAACTAAGCTTTCTCTTCACTACATGGATGAAATGTGATCAGGGATTGTTTTATGACATCTATAGGATGTGATAAATGACTTCCAGCACATTAATCTGTAGTAAATTACATGTCTGTCCCTCACCTCTCGGTCGGGTGCTAGCCTTCGGACCTTTAATCTTCTCCTCCTAATGGTCAGAGGGCATGAAATTTTGAAAAGCATAGTCCAGCTAGGACGCAACACAGGACCTCCCATTGGCATGCTAGGGTGCTCTACCACCGAGCTACGGGCTTCTCGCAGGTTCAATTTTTCCTAGTGTGGATTGACCTTTCAATGTCAATGAGATCAACCAGTGGAAGGGGAAGTGTGGCGAGGGACCACAAACTAAGCTTTCTCTTGACCACATGGATGGAATGTGATCACGTTGGGATTGTTTTATTACAGCTATGGGACGTGATTAAACCTAAGATTAACTAAAGAATTCATTCCAGCTGGACGACAGGCTTCTTTATATCAAGGATATAGAGGATGGTCATGATGTTTGGAATCTGTGTATGATTTCAATTTTTGTTGTCTTTGATTTTTCTACTTAACGTAGGATGTAATGTGTTGTGTGATGCAGCACTAAGGCATCGGCCACCAGGAAGAGTTGCTTATTGCAATATTTTTTAATTTAATGGAGAATTTGCAGAACCAATGGAGCAATTTCACTTTTTGTTGACATGGCAACCTTAATTGAGTCAATTCATGTAATTTTGGGGCATTATTCTTCAAAAGAATGACAAAACAGCATTGCTGGTTATTCAACACCCATCCCCGACCACCTTGTAGATGCTGAAACTATGGTACAATGTCAGTTCACATACCCATCTTCAACTGAGGGCTACAGAAATATGAAACGAAAATGATTTTTCAATTGATGTTCACAAGAGATCCTATAGGATCTACGTGACTATAAAATTATATGTACAAATTGAGCCATAATGTTAGCAGATTAACTGCCTTCAACCATAGAGTAATTTAGAATCATACGACTAATTGTACTAACTACATATTAGTTTTGGAGGAAAGCTCTCAACATATTATGAAAAGAGAAAAGTCCTTAACCAATACAATGAAGTACCATCACTGCTTCTTTAGCCTTTGGTGATGCCAGCCAATGGCAGAGTTTGATGGCTTTGCATCGCTTAGGCTTGCCATTAGGGAAATGGAAGCTTGATGTGCAACTTGCCCATATGGTTTGATTGAATGGTCCGTCTTACAAAATTATATGAAGCATTACTAGCCATTCACTTGAAGCATTTTTAGTTCAATGGACGTGAAGCCGGTGACTGAATTCAGAATATATACCATCAATTAGTATTGCCAGTGAATCTTATTGTGGAAATGCTAATCCACTTTTATTAAGATACTTGAGTTCAAAGTTCAGTTGTGGAAAACTTCTCCAGCATGGGATGCCCACCGGCCATTGGAGCAAGTTGCCCTGATGACCCGTGGACTACACTTAACTGCAGGGGGATTCACCCCAGCCCTGTAAATAGGAAAATTCTAGTAGTTTCATATTTATGTACCCGAAAAAGTGGTTTGTCCTATCTGATTGGACATTTATGATTGTATAACTAGGTTGATATGCTTACATCTCATAGTTCACAAGCCATTGTCTTTATTTTGTGTACATCTCACTTTTTTTTAGAAGATCATCTATATTTCATAAGCTTTATTTGGACTTGGAGGAGTAAAATTCAACACATATAAAATTGAAATTTGAGGCCTAAATAAATGATTTGGAAGGTTGCTAGGCAAAATTTCCCACCTTTTCAAATGCTTCTTGTGTGCATAAAGAATTTATTCTTCTTTAATCTAATTTTCTTACTCAAATATTGGTCCCGACATTCCTTTGTTGATCCATAATTGCACTAGGTAGCCCAATTACGATGGATCTTATTACAAAAATAAAATGAACTTGCTAACTAGGAATGGTTTATAGTGCTCCATACATCACAAAACATTCAACTATGTTGGAGTATTTTTCTACGCACTTAGCATTTTGTTTGTGCCACTGCACTTGCCCTAACATTGCTGCTCACCGCACCAACATATCATGCAAGCAGGTTTGCACGCTCACCCAAGGCATGAAGAGAGACTATTGGGCCGTGGTTGGGTTAGTTGCAAAGATAACAAACCATGAACCTTGTTGATTCTTACGACATAACGTGAACCAACACTTTGACTTTCCAAATAGTAAACAATGATTATGCAAAGACTCACAAACTAAACACTATCATGAACATTATCAACTAAGTAAGTAAATATGAAGATGACAACAACCATTAAAGAAAGTATGTGTCTCTTTTCATTAATGTTTAATTTACATGAATGCTTAATACTTAATTTCAACTTCATAACAACAACAACAACAATCATCTCAATCACCTAATTTCAACTTCATAACAACAACAACAAAAATCATCTCAATCACCTAAACTATCAAGGAAAATTGGCTTTTATAGGTCCAATCCAACACCTTTCAGTTACATTCATTAAATGTGCACAAAATGCATAACAACTTTCTAATAACAGTAGGGTTTAAGGGCTTTACATTGAATTGCTTTGACTAAAATAATCCTAGACTTGTGCGATGCGGTGCCAGATCTGTTGAAGATTGTTTCATGTAGCTTGGCTTAATGTCGACATGCCTAAAGACTCGTTCTCTGCCAACTTATTGAATTGGTGCTCCTTTTTCCCTCTGTGGTTCGTTCAACGTCCTTTGCATTCACTGTGTTTTGTGTTTCATGTTGACCATACTGCCGCCTTCGGCACATGTTGAGAGTTGGTAGGTCCTTCCAATCCGAGTGCTCTCGGGTTTCTTGGTACATTTGCGTAGCCACTTCCTTGCATGCCGTTGACCTGATGGCGCTCTGTTGGAATTTATAAAAACTGGGGCCTCATCTGATTTGCCTATGCCTTGCACCCCTTGGATCTGCGCGTTACTCTTTCAAAATGTGTGCGCCTCTTGCGCCCTTCGAGTAAACAAAATATGATGTGCATTACTATACTTTGCCAAAATTGGGGACCAACATTACCCCACACTAGCTCTATTACCTGTCGCCCGTCCCTGGACAATCCTTCAATCGTACACCCTTCTTTCGAAACTTCTAGCCTGCCCCTTCAAATCTCATCTTCAGACGAGCCCCATATGGCTAGTGTGTCTTGAATTATTTCCACCTTGTTGGACATTTCTATGGACAAATTTTTTAGTGCAGGTGGTTGGTCTTTAGTTTCTTGCGCTTTCTACTTGGCATCATGTATTTTCGAGGCAATGCTCTCATATATCTCACGCATTGTGGTTTCTTCATCCATCGCTTTGCATTGAAGGACTTTGAAACTCTTCTCTAACTCCCGTTGCTTCTCTTCAATCTGCTCTCCCAACTCTATGGTGTCCTTAAGGATTTTGTTCCTCTCAACTCTGTCGTTTGTTTGGAAGACTTTTGCCTCCAACTCTTTTTGCTTCGTTTGATCATTGAGCAAGCACGCATTGATGAAGTCAGTTTGGCATGCAAAACTCTGGAATACCCGATCTGCCAAGTCCGCTTTTGCCTGCACATCGGCTAGCATCTTCTTGCAGCTTTGTTATTGCTCATTGATTTCCTGCTACACCATCTCCTTTTCTTGTCCTTCTGTAGCGGTGCTCTTGCCCTTCTTCTTTAGCAATTGGTTGACCATCACGACTAACTAGTTGATCTCGTTAACCCCTCTCAGGTCGACTCCATCCGTTAAGCTTGGTTCTTCCTGGAGGATTTTCTCTCAAATTATCAAAACTTTCAGCTCCATGATCATTAGTTTCTGGTCCACTATTGCGCGCTTTTTGTCAGCCTTTAACCATTTCTTGCAGTTGTGTTGTTTAAAACATTTTGTCATGACACTTTTGCAACTAACCTAAATAGTGCACACTATGCTTGGACTTTGGTCATTTTTGTTGGGTCTACGTGCACAATTTCTTGCTCCCCATCAATAATGTATATCTCTTTTGAGTGCATACAAGTCTTCAATTCTCCAAATGAGGGTTCGTTCATATGTGTGTCCAAAATGAATAATAACTACTTGCATGCTTGTGTTGAAGTGCTCTCTTCGCATAGTGTGCTCCATAAAAACAAATCTATAATAGGTATATTCTTTTGGACTTTTTCCCTCATTGTATTTTCCTCTTCTCCAGTGCTTTCTTCATCTGTAGGTGTGTATTTGTGCATAGATTATGATGTTGAAGATATATTCCTCGAGTCATGTGGCTTGCTTGATTTTTGTGTGCCATCCTTTGTTCCTTTGTGATGTGATGTTTCAACATCATTTACTTATCTCTCCTTGGCCTTGTTAGTTTCTTCCCTTGCTACTTTGTTTTTCTCCCTTGCTCCATCATCCTTCTTTCCTTCTTTGTCATCTTGTAGGCCAACATTCCCCAAATCCTCCAACCCCAAATGTTGTTCCAACGTGTCTATATCCTTCTCCAGTTCTTTGACACTCTTTAGCACACTCTCATCCATGCCCATGGGATCATCATCCATTGCAACTTCTTTTATGGAGGGCCCTGGGAATTTGATATGCCCCCATAATTGCATGCTATGACACTAAATGGGTTATCCATTGGATCTTGTGCATGTGGTGTTGCTATGGATGGGGTATCCTCCTTAGGGGGTGTTGTTGCAACACTGTCCTTTGCTTGCATTGGCTCCTTGGAAGGTTCTGCTACTTCTACTGTTGGCCATGGTTATGTAGGTTGCTTCGGTGGTGACTTCGTTGGAGGTGCCATTGGCCGTGTCAAATTAGCGATTGACACATTGTTCTCGTCATCCTTGTCATCCATTACCTTTGGTGAGGTTGTGCACTCATAGTCTTGGATGTCGGCTTGTGCCTCTACCTTGGTCTTCGTGTGTTCCTCGCCTTGTGTTTCTTTTGTTGCTCTATTGGAGGATGATACATTATGTGGCTGCTCTATGTGTGCAAATTTCTTCCTCTTAACTATTAGGGGTGTTCCCTCATTTGCCTTAGCATCCACTACTGGCTCAAGTCTTGGATTCTTCTCTGCAACTTCCATTTGTGCTTGTATAGGCTGGGCGATGCACTCCCCCTTGTGCTTCCTAGGCTTCAAGCTTACGATATGTGATGGATATGGCAATCTTTATCTTTATTTGTTGTCTCTACAAGCATGGGGTCGATTGATGTTGAGTCATCATCTAAATCGCTGTCTTTGTCCATTGTTGCCTTATTAGGATAGTTATATAATGCCTTTAGTAACAAGATGTCTTCATCAATTTTCTCAGTGTTTACCTGCTTTCATTGCGCATTGGGCACTCTCTTTACTGCATTGTTACAAAATAATGTACTGAAACACATATGGAAATTTTAGCCATCCTGACATATTACCACTCTCCAGGCGTATCTTTGCGATCTCCAGTCATATCTTTGCAATGAAGTGGTGTTTCATGATTGCAAATTCGACATAGTTACCATAGGCTTCTAGCATTCCTTGCAGAATGCGCCACTAATCCCCAAACGCTGCCATCAAGCTATCATACCATCTATCCATCTTAATCTTGTATGATTTATTATATGGGCTAGAGCATATGTGATTGTTGTATCTTTTTGCTAGCGATGTGTCCCACAATGGGTGGAACTATACCCCGTTGCCATACCTATCTGAAATGCCAATTTATTAAGTATTAACAAAATTAGAATCGCGCCCCCCCTGAATGAGTCAACGGTTTTGTGGGCTTTCTTGGTGCTCTCGATAATGTCTGACCCGTAAACTACGTGGATATTCCACTCTAAGTTTTGCCAACATGAATCCTATCACTCCTATAGCTCAACAATGATTGGAAGACGACTGTTCTAGGCTATTTACAATGTTAAAACAAAGATAAACAAGTGCTGGAAATGAAATGTACAACATATTGCACATGAAACATGAAGCATAAGAATAAGCAAAGATGAATCATAATAGGATTAACTAGTGTTCATAAATATATATACAAGCTTTATGAACACAACATCTTGCTTCATGTTTTACTTAAAAATACTAAGTAAAACATGATTATATAGTCTAACAATAAGAGACACAAGAGTTATTGTGGAGAAACCTGATGTGGGAAAAACTCCAATGGGTGAGGCAATTGCACTCCCCTTCCACTATGTAATGTAAGAAATGTACAAGGTACTGCCAAACATGGCTTTCATGGACAAAATTTTCACTACTACTCTATCCAATACTTGTACACAAGACTGCTCTGCACTTATCAGACACTTCTTAGTACTCCAACACAGTTGAAGCAACCATCTACAACTAGGAAACAATGAAACAACAAGAACAAAGGCTCAAACTTGCAACTTGCAAAGTGAATCCAACTTCAAGACTTCTTATTGCATTTTCTAATGCCTTTTACCTTGCACAAGACTTGTATTTATGCTCTCTCAACTTTGGAGTCCACAAAGAAACTTAAACGAACTGACCATGAGAAGAACAAACATTTATAACCATTTAACTTCGGGATTTTTGTATGGTGGCAAAACCGCCAAGGTAGTTTACGCAATTGCTTCTCATACATTGGTGGGTATGCAACCGCCACCCTGCAAATAGTGGTGGTTCCACTATGTATGAAAAACCCCTTAATTTCAAGAGCTGAAACTCAGTGACTTCATCACTATGAAGATGTTCATGTCACCCCCTCACTGACTCTGCCACTATAACCTGTCCGATTTGATGTTTTTTGAATATGAAATGCCTTACAAGTATGAACTACATATAATTGGGCATAGTGGGAACATTTAGTATACTTGACTAGAACATAAGGATCCAAATTTAGATCAATGTCATGAGAAATGAATTTTGTGATGGTAAATTGTATGTTCTCAACACCCATTTGGTGCGTGATGTATAGGTATACTTGTTGATGCTATTGCAGCGCCCAGTAGCGCATAACTTGGTACTTTCTAGGCACGCCGCTATGCGTGTTGCCTTGTCATCTAGGTGTTTGATGGAGAAGGTGAATTTCTCCTTATACTTGAACATTTTAGCTACTTTTCCCACCTCCTTGGAATTTGGTAGTTCGTGTTTGATGTCCTCGCCAATGCAAGGCTGCCTTGTAGATTTGCTCATGTGTTGAGGAGATATTTAATACAATGACTTGTGAAGTAGAATCTGCTCTTGTGCACGTGTGAGAGGAGAAATCGAACTAAATTCTCAGGCTTACCAAAGTAAGGTAGTTCAAACAACTGCAACACTCTTATCTTCTCCAAGGCGATTTTGACTCATGTGTCAGATGTCATCATTCTGTTTGCGCCTACCTTCTCGTTTTACATAATGCAATATTTCTTTAGGTTTGACTCATTTTTTGACATTCAGTGGTTATAATCTTCTATTCTACATTGCTCCACTCGTCGTAGCACAGACATGATTCAAGAAATTGCATTTCTGCTAGCGCCTCTTCACTTCTTCCTTCTAACTACTTTACAGTCACTTCTTTAATGATGATTGAGTCACCTCCTTTCTACTCTATGATGTGCACGCGCTTTTTGCTTGTCGATGTTGTTGCAATGATTTATTTTAAGCGACATTGTGGGTCTCTATCCTCTTGGCAAACTCTTGATCGATTGATTCTTCAGTAACCCTAAATTTTTACTTCAACTTTGAGCTTCAACAAGCTCTAATGGCAAATACTGTCTCTATAAACTGTACTTTGTCTAAATTCGACCTTTCTTCACTCTCCTCACTCGAATTCAATTCACAATTGATCTGCATTCCTCTATTGACTTGAATTCTTGCCTCAAATTCACTCAAAACCTGCAATTTCCTTGTGATTTTGTCTACACTATGGTTTTAGTGTGCTCTGCACTTGCCGCTCGTTTGAATTCTTCAAAAATGACATGTAAGGATCAATTTATACTACCTATCGACGTTAAATTTCCCTAACAGTGCCTACTACTCTATTTACACTACTGTCACTGACATTTTTGTGCCCTCATCTTATCTCATGGCGACATCATCCCTGTGCTACTTCCTTTAGGCGGGACCTACACCTTTAACTCATTCTTGTTTTCATGGGTGCATCATGCAACCCTCTTGTTCATGCTCTTGTGCCCCACAAGTCTCGCGTATTTGGATACTTGGTTGATTTTACTTGTGCATCCACCAGCTACCTCTTGATGGTATGGGACTTTCTATTCATCCTACCTCACTCTAATTATGCACATGGTCCTCTAGCGCATCAGTTAGTTAACGACATTCTATTTTAACTACATGCCTATGTTTTTGCAGAGACCCCGTTTCCTTTTATACTTCAAAAGCGTGTACTTGCATGACCTCTATCGTTGAAAATTTATGGAACAACCTTCCTAATAATAAGCAAAAATGATGAATGATGTGCGTGTTGTTCGTAAATATATGTTACTTGCACAAACAAAATTTGCGCAATACAGTACTTGAATAAACTTTAGCTCTTATTAGCACAATAGATAAACAAAGCTTTCATAAAAGAAATGGTTTGACAATGCCCTCCTTGAACTACTTAGACTTTTGGCATAAGGATTTAGAAGAAACCCTTTCCTCGACTTGCCCGACTGGAGTTATAGGGTTGGCTTCTTTATTACTATCCTACTGGTGCAAAAAAACTTGGTGCCTATCTGTAGAATGGAAAACCTACTAAATTACTAGAAAGCAAAAAAATTATTTGGATCACAACTTGGTACATGCCTTATTATGAGTAGCAAATTACAAATTACACACTAAAAGGCTTGAACACACTCCCATTGAAATGCCTAGGAATCATTTTGCCATCTAAAGTGCATAGTTTGAATGCACCTGTCTCTACAACATCGTGGATATTGTAGGGTCCCATTTGACAAATATGAAGCTTTCTATAATGTTTTGCATATCTTGAATCATACAACAACACATGCACACATTTTTTCAGAAATTTTCCATTTATGTGCTTATCATGCCATGCCTTCTCAACTCCTTGACTCCATTTTGCAAGGACGTGTTTCTCATTGAGTTCTATGAGCTCTTCCAACTGCGCGTCCATCGATTCTTTATCGTCTAACATTCTTGCATTTGCAATGCGTAGGGAGGGCACTAAAAAATCCATAGGGAGAACTGCTTCTTTGCCAACACCAGTTGAAATGGAGTAGATATGTTCAATCCTTTGTAGGTGGTGTAAGCCCAAAGCACTGCAGAGATCCAATCATTCTAATCTTTGCACCCTACATTACAAATCTTGGTTAGGGTTGTTCTGAGAATTTTGTTGAAGGTCACAATTGTCCCATTGGCTTGTGGATGATACAAAGTGGTCTTATGGTGCACCACTGTTAACTAAGCTAGCAAGATGCACACTCTTTCATTCAAGCAGTGTGTACCTTGATCGCTGGTGAGGCTCAAGGGGCACCCCCATCTGCTGATAATATTTTCCCACAAGAAACGTGCTGCCATGGTAGCAATCCAATTTGTTGGAGCTGCTTCTACCCATCTTGTGAGGTAATCCGTGGCTATGATGATATATCACATGATAGTCCTCCTTGCGGCGGGGGAAATGGGTCCAATGAAGTCGATGGCCTATTTTTCAAATGGATCTTGGGCAGTGATGAGGATCAATGGCATCTCATCCCTCCTTTTTGGTTTGCCAATTCATTGACATATGTCACAGTTCTTCATTACTTGGCATCCTTATACAAAGTTGGCCACTAGAGGCTAGAAAACAAAATATTGCACGTAGTGGCCGCATTTGCATAATGGCCACCGACGATTCCTTCATGCCCTTCGCGCAAGACCTATGCGCTCTCATGTTCCAGAACACATTGGCACAATACCCCATCACACCCTAGCTTGTACAGTTTGCCACCAATGAGTTGATAAAGGGTAGCGCGGATTGCAATTGCTTCTTGTCCCCTTGTTTTCTATTCACTTGGGGCAATGCTCGAAGTGAGAAATGCCGCTATGTTGGTCAGAACCTTGGGGATGCGCTGTACCTTATATTGTCGGGCATCAGGGATTTCCATCTTCAATGTTTTGCGCTTCTTATCCTAATGTGATCTGCGACAAGTGATCTGTGCCTCAATTCTGATTACTCGACTTAACGAGCACCAAAAACTAAAACTCTTGGAACAACACAATCCATCTATAGATCCTTTCATGTAAGAGTGGCTTGTTAACAATGTATTTTAATGCCTCGTGATTTGTGAAGAACATGAATTGCTTGGTGAGCAAGTATTGCCAAAAATTGTGGAGCATGGCAAGCGCTTTGCGCTCAGTGGTAGTGTATTTGCACTTAGTCGGTGTAGTTTCTTTCTTGCAAAGTAAATGGAGTGATCCACTTTGTTTTCTCCCAGTTACGTTTGGATAGTGCCAATGGCTAACCCCGATGTGTCAATGTGTACATGGAATGGGGTATTCCAATCCAAGAATTGCAAAATTGATGCACTAGCAAGTTTCTCTTTTAATGTATTTGCGCTCGGTGGTAGTGTATTTGTGCTCGACCGTTGTAGTTTCCTGCTTGCAAAGTAGATGTGGTGATCCACTTTGTTTTCTCCTAGCTACGCTTGGATAGTGCCAATGGCTGATTGAAACATGTACATGGAATGGGGTATTCCAATCCGGGAACTGCAAAATCGGTGCACTAGCAAGTTTCTCTTTTAAAGTATCAAAGGTGTCTTGTTGTTTGTTTGTCGAGATGAATGACCCATCCTTACAAAAAAGCTCTTTTAAGGGCGTGAAAATCTTTGCATAGTTCCTAATGAACTTGCAATAATAACCTGTGTGTCCTAAAAAAGTGTGCACATCACGTTGGGTATTAGGTGCCTCAAGTTGCAAGATGATAGCAATTTTTGCAGGATCAAGAAGCATCCCTTCTTTGTAGATAGCATGACCAAGGAGGTCCCAAAAGGTATTGCGAAGATGTTTTTTTAAATTGAGCATATGTAGAGCTGATGTCATCGCTCAAACATTAATTTGAGGCATGTGGGGTGGTCTTTTCATCAACCCACAGATGATCCAATCATCGTGATAAACTTGCAGAAGCTGATGGGTGAATTCCTTAAATGCTCCGACCACGACGTGTGGAAATACTATTGGTGCATTTTCCATCTCAAACATCACATTTTTATTTGGAGATTTCTTTACAGTGTAATAATAAATAGGGTTCTTATGGATTCATCTACATAAAAAAGTTATTTTCCCTGTGTTTCAAATCTCACTACTAGATCCATCTTCAGGGAAGAGAAGATTGAAGCCAATGCTTGAAAAGGAAGGAGACACTCAAGTTCTTAACAAAATTATTTTCCCGCCATCACATTGTCGGTAAATGAATCCTATTTGATTGCAAAGGCTGTTTTGGGCTTATCCTCTTCCTCGATTTGTATCTGATGGTAACTAGAGAAACCATTGGCAAATGTGTAAATCTCACACCCTACAATGCCTTAAATGATTTCTTCAGTAAATTGGGTTGTGAATGGGTCTATAATACATGCAACATTGAACAGTTTGAAGTCCACACAAATTCGGATGCGCCCAACCTTTTTCACGCTAATGTCCATCGGACTTACCCATTCAAATTCTTCAAGAGGAAAGATAACCCCTTAGGAAGCATTTTGTCAATCTCCTCCTTAACTTTGATGCCGAGATTGAGATTCATTTGGTACGACCTCTTTTTAATTGGTCTTGTGCCCTTGATTAGTTTGATCTTCATTTTCCCCAAAGAGGGGTGTACACCTTTCATTTCCTTATAATTGCATGGAAAGATATCTTGAAATTTAAGCAATAACTCAACAATCCGGGCCAACTCCTCATTTGACCAATAATCTCCAATGGTGGCTATCTTTGACTCTTCTTCTGTACCAATGTTAACCTTCATTGTCTTTAATGGTCCATGGTAATACTTTTTTTAATCTCGTTCCGCTTCTACAACTTCGTGCTCTCCATAAGAAATCTCCACCTTCAAGGGATATGTGGTATCTTCAGGTTGCATCTCGTCTACCTTACGGACAACCTTTTCGTTGTTGCGCTTGAATTGCCAATTTTGTTTTAGCTAGACCTCTTCATTAGCTTCATTGGAGTCACTGTCTTTGTTGTTTTCTTCAAACATCCTTGGTAGTGCGAGACCTTTCTCGTTGTGCATCTTTGGCACATGTTTTTCCATAATACCATCATCCTCCATGATGGCTTTGCATGTCCATTGCAAGGGTTTATATAGCTTTGGCTTAGACAAGGAAAAGGAAAAAGTGTGAACAAAATTGACCTTATCCTTTCCCAGTCGGCCATCTCTCTGTGTGTCTCACAAATGATATACCAAACATGCGCCCAAGTCTTCAATTTGCATAGAATGCACGAACCCACAATCCCACTGGAAGACGGTGTGCGCTTTTCGTCCATACTTCTTTGCAGCTATGTAGATGCTTCTCTGGAGCTGATTGCCCATTATAGCTAGACAACCCACGCTTAATATTTTTATGCCCAAAGTGGGTGCGAATTGCCTCTTTCACAGCAACCCATGTCAGTAGATAAGGTCTATGCGTTGCCCACCAACACTCAACCATACTCTTCAAGGTGTAAACCAAATCGTGCAACTGTTCCTTTTCCTTTGGTAAACACCCTTCTAAATCACTCACATAAGTAGTAGCACTTGTCGAGCCATTATAATGAGGAAGGGCAACAATCTTCCCCTTTCTGAGTCTGAAGTATCTTTTTATCTTAGGTGTGGCGTGTGGAACTCACCTCTTTGTGCTTGGAGTATGGCTGGTCTTGACCTTGATGTCCCTCAGAGTTTCACGTGCTTTAGATTGCCTGGGTGTTGTGTTTGCTATGCCACACTTGCGCTCAGTCACCTCATATGATTCTTGGACCCAACGGTCACAAGCAACACTAGTAGTGTTGAAGATGGAGTTTGCATCGCCTCAATTGAGAACTACATCATCATGGGGGCCCAAATGCTCTACGCCTTGCAGAGAGATGTTGTATGTATGGTTCACCTCTTCATCTATGTCCACACTCTCAACATATGCCAGTCTGTGATCATTATTCAAGGGGATGACCATCCACTGGTCCCCATTGTCAAAACTCATGTAACACTTCTTAAAGCGCACATCTTCATTGTTGGTATAACATCAAGGTCTACCATGCAAAGTAGGGCATTTGTTTGCTTTGCTAACTCAATTACTTCAAAATCGGTGCCAAATTGACAGAGACATTCCTTAGAATTCCTAGGTTTTGCGCACGAGTCTTGTTTGCCATTAATAGAACATGAGGTGAGGGTCTCAATGTTGGACTTCCCATCTTGCACCATGTTTCTTTTGTGAGAATGTTCACTTCAGCTCCGTTATCAATTAAAATGTCACATACAGACCACCCATCAATAGTGGTATAAATCAGTAATTCTTGATCGTAGTCAATGTTTTGTGTGGTCTTGACCTCATGCCCCTTGCTTAGCATGGTTCTGGAGGTTTATCAATTGTACATGTAACATTCTGTATCAAGTAGCTCTTGAGCAACGGGATGACTCCTTCTGCATGCAAAAGAGTAAAGATTTTGGAGAGGTCTTCAACCTCTTTCGCATTAGCCTTCTACTAGATCTCCTCTTTGGCCTTAGCTTCCATATCTAGTGCGTGCTAGAGCTTGCCTTGTGGATTTTGTATCATGTCCATTGCCTCTTGCAGTATAAGCTTCTGGTTAAGGCCATTAGGATAGTCAACTAAGGAGGGTTCTATGTGGTGGACCTTCTCTCTTGGTGCTTCCTTTACTAGTGGTTGGTAGTAGCACACTGCACGTTGGAATATTCACCCTTGGACCTTGGGGAAGATGACGTCCACCTTCCATAGGGATCCATTGATCTCTTGGCAACACTATTTGGATCATTATTTTACCCTTTTTCAGCTTTGTGCTTTTGTGTAATCTTTGCATGGAGGTCAAGGCATTCCTTAAGCTTATGCTCCCCTAGACAATACCCACAAGTGGGAAACTTTGGTAATGGTTTGATGAGCCGCACTTGTAGCAATTGTGTGGGGCAAATTGTCCTCCACCTTGTCCACCACCTCTTCCTTTGTAGGGTTGCTCGCCACCATATCTACCATGTTCTTGGTTTGAAGGCCCTGCAGTTGCCTGTTGTGCTCCTTGCCCACGCATCTCATGAATTTTATCAATTACCTGACAATCTTCAGTGTTGTGGGTATCACATATTTTACAATATAAGGAGACTTTTGCATGCGTTGCCCCTTGCAGCAATGGGCAAGTATTGACATCGTGATCTTCGTGATAGATTTCACATGATTTGAGTAGTGCCCAGACACTGTGTCTAGGACATTAATTTTTTTAATGGTCTTTGACTTTGCAATCGGTACACCACAAATCACCGTGAGTATCATGTGTGCTTTTGGTAATCAACTTTTGGAGTTGTGAGGCCATTGAGGCGATTTGCTCCTCCATAAAGGTGTTAATCCCTGTATCTATACTACCAATTACCTCAGCCCCCAATGTTGCTTCTAGAGCTTTTCATGCCTCATTGAAAGTCTTTATAGCTAACGTGTGCTTGAAGGGTAAAAGCAAACCCCCAATAAACCATCGCTCGTGCTGGATGGGGTGGATCTCATATGAGAGTTTGGAGATCAAGGTCTTAAACCTTGCATTGTATGTGCACACTTCCAGTAAGCTCTTGCTTCATTTCCTTTAGCGCAGAGATGCTCTGCTTCTCAAACTTAGGGATATCAAATTCCTTTAAAAATGCTTCCTTGAGTTAATCATAGTCCACAATATCCTACTATGGATCGAACTTGCAGTACTATGTATGCGTGCTATTTAGCAGCGTAGTCGTGAATTGGCTTGCTTTTCACTTTGTGTAGTGACACCCTTTGCACGCCATATAAGTTCACATTTGTGGACATGTTCCACAACATTTTCCATTCCTCCATACTTTAGTAGACTTAAAGACATCTCATAAATGAAATGTTGTGGGATAGGCATTTGTTCGATCAATGCACTACTTTTTTATCTGCACACTTGAACTCTAATTGTCTCCAAGGTTGCTTCCGCTCGTGCCATCCACACTTCCTCCTAACAGGGGCATCGTTCTGCCAACCCCAACACTATGTTGTGCCATGGTTGGATTGGTAGCTAGGTTAGCTGCTACTGTGCCTACAACCATTGTTCCTCCCAATGTATTACTACTCGCTTGCGCGGGTGGATTACCACCACCGGTCGATGCCCAACATAATTGGGCTTTTAGACTACGTTGTTGGTATTAGTATTAGTCCTAAAGGTTTGTACAATATCACTTGTTGTAAAATGCTCTTCACTGCCTAAAGGTTTGTACAATATCACTTTTAGACTACTCGATTTCCTTTGCTTCTTTTCGTTTAATTAAGAAATGCATGAAGTAGCCCTTTGGGTAGATTTTGGGTGGGTGTTGCCTCAACTGCGGTGTGGTCCTGCAAGCTCATAAGGTTCCAAGTAACTTCAACTATCTCCTCTAGGATGTCGTCTTGCTTGTCGCCGCGTGCTTCTCCCTCATTGGAGCGCATCTCCTCAACGCAAGAGTTGTCTTCATGCCCTTCCCATTCTGTGTGGGTCCTCGCGGCATCTCCCCGACTCAACTCTCCCCTCTTCCTAGGGTCCATGGTGGAAATCAATCTTTGCCGTCCTCCATAATATCTGTGCCGCCTGAGTTCATGAGCATCTGGGCTCTCCATGCTGAAATTCTCCGACTCTGCACCCTTCACAAATGAATCATGCAAACCTTTCCCACCCTTTTCCTTCTACCATCTGCTTAGCCCATGCATAGGAGAGTTTTAGCACTCCATGGTTAGATTTTCAGTGCCGCAATCTACCATCAAATTCTTAATCTCTGGGGGTAATAGCGCTATAGAAGGACCTCTAGGCTTGCATAAGAACTTGTACTCTGCTTCTTCTAGGCAAGAGTATGTAGACATAGCAAACTCCAAGAGATAATTATTCAACGTGCCCCTCCACCACACATCTACGAATTTGGTCCAAATTGTGTCAGTGTGCTGTAATTTCACAATCCACTCTTTTGACCAAGGATACTTTTTGTCATAATTCCTTCTCCGACCCATAACATATGTAGCCAACCATGTGAATCTAGATGTTCATGTAGTTCGCAGAAAAATACTTTGTATAAAGGATCGTACAAATACTTTTCTACCCACTCCTTAGGAGTTAGCTTCCCTAAGTTGGGGTGATTCCTCACAAAAGTGCACCCAAATTCCTCTAACTATCTTTCAATATTTTCCAATGAAATCCGGTGAATCATCTCTGTACGCCATCTTATGCAACTGGTTCAACATGAGTCCTAGCAACAAAACAAAATTGTTGGGGTATTTTCTTATGTGCTTACCATTTTGTTTGCACCACTACACTTACCCTAACACTAATGGTCACCACGCCGCCATATCACACAAGCAGGGTTGTGCACTCGCCCGAGGCGTAGAGAAAGACTACCAGGGTGCAGTTGGGTTAGTTGCAAAGATAACAAATCACAAACCTTGTTGATTCTTACAACATAGTGCAAACCGACACTTTGACTTTCCAAATAGTAAGCAAGGATTATGCAAATACTCAATAACTAAACACTATCATGAAGATTACCAACTAAGTAAATAAACATGAAGATGACAACAACCATTAAATAAAGTCTTTGTCTCTTTTCATTAATGCTCAGTTTACATGAATGCTCAATACTTAATGAACACAACAATTCAATGATAACAATAGTAATTCCAATAACATTACAACAACAATAACTTTCTCAATCACCTAAACTATCAACAAAGGTGGGATCTTATAGGTTCAAGCCAAATCTTTCGGTTACATTCATTAAATGTGCGCCCCACAAAATGTGCAACAACTTTCTAATAGTAGCAGGGTTTAACTGCTTTACATTGAATTACTTTGACTAACAAAATCCTAGATACGCTCTTTGCCTGCAGTAGATCTGCGCAAGACTGTTTTATGTAATGACTTGTCTTTATGTCAACATGCTTGAAGACTCATTCTCTGCCAGCTTCTTGAATTGGCGCTCCTCCTTTTACGCTCCTTGGTTCGCACAACCTCCTCCTCATTCATGGCGCTTTGTGTTTCGGGTCGACCATACTGCAACGATCAGTGCAAGCTGAGATTTGGTAGGTCTGTCTGATCTGAGCGCTCATGGGTGTCTTGGTACATTTGCGCAACCGCTTCCTCACGTGCCATTGAGCCTGATGGTGATGGACTTCATCAAAATTGCGGCCTCGTCTAATCTGCCTGTGCGTTGCGCCTCTTGCATCTGCACATTATTCTTTCATAATGTGTGTGTGGAGTAAACAAAATATGATGCACATTCCCATACTTTGCCAAAATTGGCAGCCGACAAACTATGTGCATAAGCAAGGAAATAAACTTGAACGAAATATAGCACCGAAAATTTAAATGCAGACAAATAGGAGGAGACAAAGGAGTTTACAATTGCTCAATATTAGAGCTCTCTCCCTCTCTCAACTCCCTTCCTATCTGCTGTTACAGTCATCATATAGCTATGAAACAGACCGACACTGAACTAACTTGCAAACATCTTCTCAACAATTATTTGTATTGAGTTGCCTGGTGTTTTTTGGCCTTCCATATAGACAGTGTGTAACTGAAATTTGAGCACATAACCCTTTTTCCATCTCTTCATAACTACTATGTTAAAATATTGTCAAATGGGACTAACGACTGACCCATTATGGATCACACCTACCACTTTTGGAGGCTTCTGATCCCACATAAGCTCAGTTATGGAGAAAAGCAAGACATAGGCCTTTCACCACAGCCTCTATGGATTCTTTCTTTTCATTTTTTGAACTTGAAGCCACTCGATGTTACTCACCCATCCTTGGTCAATCGATATTGGTCTTCCTCATGAATATGGCATCTCTCATTCACATATAAGGACTTCCAAACACAACATAATATATTTCCAATTGTGCAATGTCACACATAATCTCATTAACGTATTTAGCTCAAATAGCAAACCTGATTTTGTACTGTCTAGTGTTTTGCATATTTGCACCTTTATTCAACCAACCCAATGGATATAGGTGAGGGTATTCATATGTTTTCAATCCAAGCATATGCACCAATTCTTTGGCTTTGAAATAATCCGAGCCAATTTTTTCTTTGATTTTTAATTATCAGATTACAACATTACAATCAAGTACCCGTTAAGGCTAGAAGATAAACCCAAACGTACTGAAATAACTCTAACCAGTATGGCGCCGATGATGGCGAGCATTGGTCAGAGGATCTAAATGCAGAAACAGAACTGGAATGAACTCTAACCAAGAATGGCGCCGATGATGGCGAGCATATGGTCAGAGGGTCTTCTACTACAAGTGCTGAAAGAGAACTCAACACCAAGTATGTGCTACCCAATCCGAGATGGAGTTGAGGCGACCATATGGCGGAGTATTACAATAACAATGCTTGAAAGAGAAATGCTGAAAGATGGAACTACTCAACACCCAGAATGTGCTTGCTAACCCAAAGAGGGAAAGTAGCTACCATAGGGCGGAGCTATAACTATTACAATGACTTTAATTGAAACTGAGAATTACAACCAGATTTGAACAAGCAAAGAATGACTGCCAGTACTACTATCAGCTTTACAAAATAAGAAGGATTCGCTGCCAATGTCTTAAGAAGCTGAAAGATTAGCATTACATCATAGAGTACTACCCATATATTGGATAGTCATGCCCAAACAATAATTCATTCAAAGAGCAATACAATAATTTCTGATTTTTGATACAAATCTGCTCTTAAAAGAAATAACTAGCAACCTATGGAATTGCTCAGATACTCATATCTCACTAAAAACTTGTTCAATTGACCTGATTTCTGATGCACAATACTTTCCTTATGATAGCGCCCAAACTAACACCCAAAACAGACCCAAAAATGCAACCAATAATTAATGCACGAATTTTAATGCAACTCTGAAATGTACAGCGAGCTGAAAGGGGCGATTTCCTTTTAAAAATTAATGCAAATTCTATAAATTCTACCACTTTGAGGATAGTGGCGCCCAAGCCTAGCAAAAACAATGAGCTATTACTCAGAACACTGTTTTTGGTATTTTTTGATTTATGATTAAAATACGGATCTGCTGTACCAAGAATGCAATAAGCTAAAAACACTAATATGCCAAATAAAACTAACAATGCAATAAGCTGAGAACAATGCACAACTAAATGCAACTCACAAAGACTGAATCACCACTAGATGTTATTTTGCAAACACGAAGCGATGCCCGAGCTAGGAGGCCTTCATTCCTCGAAGCGATTCCAGAGCCAATACGGCAGCATAACAATGTAGTAGACAAAAGATAATGAAATGAGAGCACTCTTCCTCCTTTTATACTTTTCCAACTGGGAGTCTCTAAAATCCTCTTGTATATGGGATAAAACATGAGAGGGAAAATAATATAATCCTCTTTAATTCTTTTTTTCAACCTCAACATTAAGTCGTTGAGCCTAGGCACCAAGGTCCAAAATTAAATAATAATGTTTAATTTACGGACTTTAAAACGGAGACCAAGATGATGTCAGAAACCAATGATCTATAGGTTGTTGGAAAGGTCTTGACAAAACGAATCCAACCCCACTCTAAAAATCTCGTTCCGGTGCCAATCCCGAACTTACTAAAAATAGAAAGTCCCTGAAAGTGCTCTGTGTGCCAAGTAAAACATATCACCGCGAAACTTTCAGAAAACCTAGAAGGAATCTGCAATCCAAGTTCAACATTTCCAAGTGCAAGCTCCGCAAAAAGATGAAAACGTCCTCCAAGAAGTTTGGAAACCGTGATTCGAGCTTCTGCTTAACCTACGAGTTCCCAAAAATAGGCTAAATCCAAAAGAAGAGCATAGGGCTAAATTGGGGACATTACAGTCCGCCCTTCTCAAAATTGCTTGTCCTCAAGCAATGCCACCACAACTCTAGAAAAACTCAAACTGCACCCAACCAAACCAAGTACAATCCTAGGGTCCCATATCCGTCTGAAGGAGGACCCACCACCCTGATGTTGCACTACTCTGATCACAATAGTGAAACCATAGTGGCCAAAATGCTCTGAGTCAGCAAAATCATCAATGCCATTGTCTATCATAAACCTAGGCATTGGAAAAGATAGTCTACTCAACTCGAAATTGTAATCCTTGGCATATCTCCCCAAGGTATCCAACACAGCCAAAACTGCAAATGTGACCTCTCCAAATCTTCTTGCAAAGAGGAAAGTAATCCTTTGCAAGAGCTCATCAAACTCAAACTCATGACTCCACATGAATGTACTATGCCTCCCTTGAATTTTTCTGATGCAACCATGAGGATTTCTGAAAACTCTTACAGTTCCCACTCCAAGAGCCTCAAAATGGTGAACCAAGGCATGTGAAAAATCGTTGTCCGGAACCCACACTGAGAGTAAACTGTCAAAGTTTACATCACAAACCTTCAAAAGATGAATTTGGAGAGTAGGAAAGGTGTGAAGGAACAAATAATTGTTGTTGATCAAGGCTGGGACCAATATAGTGCAATTTGATTCTAGAGTCCTACACAAGGAAAAACAGCAACACCAATCAAATTCCCAAACGTGAGCTTGTGAGATGAGCATCGAGTTGCAAGTTGACACCTCCAAGGTGGTTGGAAAACAAGCTGGAGCAATGTCCAACCGAAAATTACCACCTTTTTGGCAAGAAGTGAAGAACCAATTCTCCTGAATGAGAGTAACTCCCCATGTAAGGTCGCTGGTCTGTCTCCAACCAACAAACTCATATCTCAAAATCTGCCTTTGTCTAAGCCGATAATCACTCCCATGAGCAACCATCCATTTATCTCTCCAACCCATACTCAAAATTTCTCTCCAATCGATTGGGTGATGAACAAATGGGTCCATCAAGTGGTTGGTAAAGAAAAGAACATCACCCAAAGGTCTGAAAATTTGATCACTGTCCCACCAAAAATTATTCTTTCCACAATCTATAAATTCCATCAACCCAAATTGACAATCCCAAGCATGGATACCCAACTGAATTTGATTTTCAACACAATGCAAATAAAGCTCAATGCGTACCCAAGTGCTAGTGAGAACCAAGTGCATTCTCACGAAACTGGTGTCCCCTCTAGTGAATCTTTGAAGCTTAAACATGAAAAGCTTCAACAACATTGGAGTATGAAACATAGAATGACTTCAAATTCAACTCCCAAAGCTGACTAGTATGAGCCCAAACATCATTTCACTCAAGGGATGGATCGTCAATAGTGCAAACACCAAACTCAGGTCCACCTTTCTCCCATTGCTTATGAGTAGTAGGTCTGAAATCTTCACTCCTTGCTGCTGTAATGAAGTTACCAGCAGCTATCACAACTTGTCTCATCAACACCTTGATGTCATAGATTTTGAAAATACCTTGCTTCGACACTTTCCATATGGACTCTTCATCCTCAAACCCACTCATGCATTCATTACTAGTCAACAAACTTGGCATATTCTCATGGAGTGATAACAAAGCACCATTAGCCGGAGGTTTATACTCGACCTCTTGCTTGGTTTCTTCCCTACATGACTCTTTTTGCAAATCAAAGAAAGGATTGTCATAAACTTGGAAGCCCTCCTTTCCATTTTGCTGATCCAAATCTGAATTTGCAACTTCAGTCTTTCTTGTGAAACCTTCGAGGTCATACTTCTCTCGAAGACTATCAAGCTTACCTATTACTTGCTTGATTTCTTTGGCATTATATGGATTCTCTTGCTCCTTGGAAAGTTTGAAATCAACAAACTGGTCTTCCACCTCCGTTAGAGCCAACTGAGTTTCTTTCAACTTGTCCCTTGTTGATTCGAGCTCCAGAGTGAGCTCATCAACTACACTCTCCTTTTCTTGGAAAGCACAAATGGTCTTCTTTACAACTTCAAAGGCGTGATCTCTATCTCCAATCAAGTGCATGTACTCAGACTTCAATGTCTCCAATGAGTCTCTGATAAGTTGCAAATTGGGTAGAGCAACTTCATCTTTCACTCCTCTTTGTCTTTCTTCAAGCTGAGCCTTCCAGTAAAGCTCTTCAACCAAGCTATGTGTGCGATCAAATAGGGATAGAGCTTGCACTTCCTTGTTAACGGACACCTTGAATTGATCTTCCCACTCATAAGAATGTGAAGATGGTGAATTGCTGATAGGCTGCAACTGAAAATCAAAACTTTGTTTCTTGCCTTTGCTGCCCTCAAAGTTGCTCCAACCTTCTTGTCTTTCATCCTCAACTAATGGAGAATGCTTAGTGTCATGGGGAGGAACATACTCCACATTTTCTTCGACTTTAAGCTTGCCATCAACTTCTTGAATTGGTGAATCAGCCATGTGTTCTAAAACCACTTTAAACCTTTTTGCTTCAAGAGCCATGAGGTCTTCTAGCTCTTCATCCACCTCACCGTTTTCTTGTTCAAAGGCTATGGCAGCCCCTAATTTGAACGAAGAATCATTGAATGTCGTTCTGAACATTTCGGAAGTAACAACATCCCCTTTGGTGGCTGCAACCAACTTGAAGGGATCACCATGGAGCTTTTCAGAGTAGCTTATCAAAAACAACTTCTCCTTCTGCCTCCACATAGCTTGCAATGCAAACAATATTTTGGTCTTCATCGGGATCGAAGGGAAACTTATCCCACACAGGTTATTTGCCATATCTTGAAGCCAACACACCTGGATCCCACATGCTAACAGTTTGATTGAAATGGTCAGGAGAAAGATTCTTATCATGCTCTTCTCGTAGTGTTGACTCTTTGAACAAGTCAACTCCCAAATCACTTAAGCTGATATTTTCAAAAACTTTTCTTTCTAAAGGTTCGGTTTGCTGGTCGAACCCAATGTCGCCATCATAATGAAATGAAGAATCTTCTATGCTTGATGTTTTGTAAACTTCGACATCTTTATCTCCATCAAGAGGAAGTGTGTCATTGATTTCTTCATGTGGAACTTCTTGGGAAGTTGGGACAGCAATAAGAGAAAAATCCTTCATTACCAAATCTTCGACATGATCTTGTATGAGCTCTTTGAAATCATCTCCAACATCATGTCCACTAATGTTTTCTTCATCACGCTCTAACTTCTTCAAAAGTGGCTTCAATTTTTCCTCACATTGATTAAACAATTCCTTGATCAACATAGAAGTAATAGGAGAATTCTTTTCTTCACACTCATATGTGTCCAAGAGGAGAGATTGGACATTTGGTGGAATTTCATCTGACTCATTAATGGTGAGAATAAGGATTTTCTTCACAGCTGCAATAACATCCTCGTCTTGTTCGCTCCAAGTGGATATGAAGAGGTAATGAAACAAGTGATAAATCTGATCATGCATTTCCAAGGTGAATAGCAAGTTACTTACCCAAAGATCTGAAAATGTCTTTAAGATAGCAACCCTTCTAGCAAATAGATTGCTTCCAGTTTCATCAAGATCTTGGAAACTTTCTACAATCATATTCAGAATGATTTTCATGGTTTCATCATCATAGGGTGTCATGGGGACCATCATTCTCATCAATTCCATGAAGCAAGAAGAAATCAGCAGCTTGATTTCTTCATTTGGATGTCCCAGCCAATAGGGCTGAACTAAAAGGTGAACTGTAAGTGACAATGCCAATTGCATCCATTCAGAAGGTGACTGCTCCACCTGCTTCAAACATTGTTCCAATATTTGAAGATTATTCTTTTCGTCTTCCCTTGACTTACATTTTTTGCCAAGTCTTTTTCCGATCTCAAAAAGTGTTTGTTCCAGCGTTATCTTTTCTCTATTAGCCATGTTTCACTGCCACTTCTAAACTGAGCTGAACTCTGTTTTGACCTCTGGTGTAGAAATTGATTTCTCTATCATTCAACTATCAACTAAACCAAATATTCCAGGATGGCAGGATCTTGGCTCTGATACCACTGAAATAATCCGAGCCAATTTTTTCTTTGATTTTCAATTATCAGATTACAACATTACAATCAAGTACCCGTTAAGGTTAGAAGATAAACCCAAACGTACTGAAATAACTCTAACTAGTATGGCGCCGATGATGGCGAGCATTGGTCAGAGGATCTAAATGCAGAAACAGAACTGGAATGAACTCTAACCAAGAATGGCGCTGATGATGGCGAGCATATGGTCAGAGGGTCTTCTACTACAAGTGCTGAAAGAGATCTCAACACCAAGTATGTGCTACCCAATCCGAGATGGAGTTGAGGCGACCATATGGCGGAGTATTACAATAACAATGCTTGAAAGAGAAATGCTGAAAGATGGAACTACTCAACACCCAGAATGTGCTTGCTAACCCAAAGAGGGAAAGTAGCTACCATAGGGCGGAGCTATAACTATTACAATGACTTTAATTGAAACTGAGAATTACAACCAGATTTGAACAAGCAAAGAATGACTGTCAGTACTACTGTCAGCTTTACAAAATAAGAAGGATTCGCCTGCCAATGTCTTAAGAAGCTGAAAGATTAGCATTACATCATAGAGTACTACCCATATCTTGGATAGTCATGCGCAAACAATAATTCATTCAAAGAGCAATACAATAATTTCTGATTTCTGATACAAATCTGCTCTTAAAAGAAATAACTAGCAACCAATGGAATTGCTCAGATGCTCATATCTCACTAAAAACTTGTTCAATTGACCTGATTTCTGATACACAATACTTTCTTTATGATAGCGCCCAAACACCCAAAACAGACCCAAAAATGCAACCAATAATTAATGCACGAATTTTAATGCAAATCTGAAATGTACAGCGAGCTGAAAGGGGCGATTTTTTTTAAAAAATTAATGCAAATTCTATAAATTCTACCACTTTGAGGATAGTGGCGCCCAAGCCTAGCAAAAACAATGAGCTATTACCTAGAACACTGTTTTTGGTATTTTCTGATTTATGATTAAAATATGGATCTGCGGTACCAATAATGCAATAAGCTGAAAACACTAATATGCCAAATAAAACTAACAATGCAATAAGCTGAGAACAATGCACAACTAAATGCAACTCACAAAGACTGAATCACCACTAGATGTTATCTTGCAAACACGAAGCGATGCCCGAGCTAGGAGGCCTTCATTCCTCGAAGCGATTCCAGAGCCAATATGGCAGCATAACAATGTAGTAGACAAAAGATAATGAAATGAGAGCACTCTTCCTCCTTTTATACTTTTCCAACTGGGAGTCTCTAAAATCCTCTTGTATATGGGATAAAACATGAGAGGGAAAATAATATAATCCTCTTTAATTTTTTTTTTCAACCCCAACATTAAGTCGTTGAGCTTAGGCACCAAGGTCCAAAATTAAATAATAATGTTTAATTTACAGACTTTAAAACGGAGACCAAGATGATGTCAGAAACCAATGATCTATAGGTTGTTGGAAAGGTCTTGACAAGACGAATCCAACCCCACTCTAAAAATCTCGTTCCGATGCCAATCCCGAACTTACTAAAAATAGAAAGTCCTTGAAAGTGCTCTGTGTGCCAAGTAAAACATATCACCGCGAAGCTTTCAGAAAACCTAGAAGGAATCTGCAATCCAAGTTCAACATTTCCAAGTGCAAGCTCCACAAAAAGATGAAAACGTCCTCCAAGAAGTTTGGAAACCCTGATTCGAGCTTTTGCTTAACCTACGAGTTCCCAAAATAGGCTAAATCCAAAAGAAGAGCATATGGCTAAATTGGGGACATTACAGGTTTCCAAATTACTTTGTAAATTGGAATCAAAAAGTGCCTTTACCTTATTGTTGTTCACTTGACTTTGATGTTGAAGAGCTTCGTACTCTCCACTTCAATCTTTGCTTCTTCATTGGCTATTGCTGTCCCTGTCTTCTCTAATGATGATCATGCCTCTTTGTCATCGACTTCAGAAGCGCTCTCTAGCCCTTTCCTTTAGCTTGCTCTCACTTTTGTTTCCTATGCCACTTTGGCCCCTTTTCAAGGTGTAACTTCCAGCAGTTTTCATCCAAATGAGCATCCATGTCACAATGTGTATATTGTTTCTTTTCTGTAAGGCCAGCTGCTTAAATTCTCTTTCCTTTGCTTTTGGTAACTTTTTCTTGAGCCTTTTCTTCCTTTTGCTGCTGCTTCTTGCCATCTAAATTGATAAAAATATTTTTCTTGCTTGCTTCATCAATGCTTGGCACGCCCATAAGCTTCCATTTCCTTTGGATATGACTCTTGAAGCTCTCCAAGTTCCTTCACTTCTACCCCTGGACCATCTGGTGAGGTACCCAACAAGATGGCCTGCCTTCAGAATTCAGATGTATATCCTTGCACACTTTGTCTGCCTTTGGAATCCAGATGTATATTCTTGCACATTTTGTCCTTTCTCGTGGCGGTTATATTTCCATCTCAAGGTCTTGCTTATCCACAAACTATCAGAAAAACTCCCTCACCATATTATGGCACGATGAGAAAATTTTAAATGAGCAAAATAATCTCTTTCTTTTCGACTTTATGCATGCTGAAGTTTATCTCCAATTGCTTCAACAAACTGTTCAAAATTTTAGCATCGCATTTCCCTTCATGTAATTGTATATCAATCTTAGCTTCCATCTTGAACAACGGTTTTGGTGCTGCCCCATTAAAACCTTCTTCTCCCGCTTTGGAACTTCCACTGCCATCTTCGCAATCCTATTGGTGATCTCCCTTCACCTCATGGTATGGAGTTCCATGCATCTTAGCGAGGGCAATCACCAACCTATCAATGGAATCGGTGAGGTATGAAACTCTTGCTTCTTCAAATCAAGTATCATCATTGAATTTGAGCTCAATCTTAGGATTCATCGTTCTTTGAATCCAAACAAATCTCTGAAGAGCTAAGTTGAGAATTTATGAAAATGAAGGAGAAATAAAATGATTTATATATTTATAATATCATTTAAAATATGGAGATAGTGTATTGTACATTATTATTTTTATTTATACGGCTTAAAGTCTCTATTATGACCCTTTAAATCGGTCTGCTTAAGCAATCATGAGTGTATCCTTGTAAGCCGTTTAAATTTTTGGCGGGCATGGCTTAACTCATTGGTTAATGCACTGGATTGTCCACAATGGTTTCCCCCACATTTTACATTGACTCTCTTATCTTCTGTTGATGCTTCTTAAACCTTCAACACAACATTTAACAAATAGATTTCTTCCGACCTTTCCATATTTCTTATCTTACCATAGTGGCTTTAATAAGAGGGTTCTTTTGGAAGCATTTATTGACTTTACAACATTCAAGACGCATATGACATGGAAATGCCTATGTTCAGGGTGGTTATGGATTATGAAGTAGGAATGCAAATTGAAAGAGATTTGTCACAGCTGTCAGTTCCCGAGGTCTGCCAATGTTCATATAAAAACAGCTTAGCAATTGCAGATTGCTAAATTTATCCCTAGCAGAAAATGGTCTAAGAAGCTTAAGATGATACTTAAGATAGCAGGGACTGATTATGCTGTTTCCGTTCTGTCTTCCACATAGTTATTGGATAGGGTCAGAGACTCAGATGAACTGCTCATTATTCTAGAATTTTTGTTGCAGATTCTATTCTCTGTTTTGATTGGTGATTACTGATTGATTTGTGTTTGTATTGTGGCAGTGACAAGTAATTTGGTCTGGGTAAATGTTCCAGTAGCATTCACCATAATTTCATTGTTTCGCTACCTCTCCCTTGAAGTGGAAATTCATAGGAGGGGTTCAACGATACGTCAACCATCATATCTTTCACATCTCCAACAGAGACAATTGTCTCCTCACGATCCACTTCTTTTCCCTGCACGGGCCTTTATGAGGTGGAAGAGGAACATTGATTCACCGGTTATTGAAGCAGCAGTGGATGACTTTACCCAGAAGATTGTGCAAGAGTTTGTCACAGAACTATGGTATTCGTCAATTACTCCTGATCATGAAGTTCCAGAGCAGATCAATTTTCTTATAAATGATGTACTTGGGGAGGTATCCCAGAGGGTTAAACGTATCAATTTGATTGATTTATTGACCAGGTGATCTGTTCTTATCTTTGCTGTGCTTAGCTTCCACGGTCTTGATTATATTGTAGTCTAGATAGAAGAAACTGACGATTAAAATTGTATATTGCATTCCATATTTAGGGATATGGTGGATTTGATTGGGAGTCATATAGAACTTTATAGGAAAAATCAAGCGTCTATTGGAAGAGATGTTATGTGTACGCTTTCGTCTGAAGAAAGGGATGAAAGACTGAAACAATGTTTAGCTGCTACAAGGGAATTGCACCCTGCTTTAATCTCTCCAGAGAATGAGTACAAGGTAAGAGGAGGAAGGCTTTATCCAGTGGTTTTGATGTAGGTTATTTATTTATTTTTGTTAAAATTTAATTTGATTTTGTTGCAATGTACTTCTCCAGGTTCTTCAGCGGCTAATGGGCGGAGTAGTGGCTGTTGTCTTAAGGCCTCAGGAAGCTCAGTGTCCTATTGTTCGATGTCTTGCCCGAGAACTACTAGCATGTGCTGTTATGCAGCCAGTTATGAATTTTGCAAGCCCAGGGTTAGCTTCAGATAATCTGTCACTCATCTGTTGCTTTTGTGATATGAAAATGCAAGGTTCTGCTTATGATATTTAAATCCATTGAGTATCACATTTTTGATTTGGGATGGTAGTTGCTTATGATATTAAAATCCATCGAGTACCACATTTTAGATTTGGGATGGTGGTTGCTTATGATCTTAAAATCCATTGAGTTTTAATGGGGTATTTGCTTGTCCCTTGGCCTTGTGTTGCTTGTAGCTCATTAGAAGTATTTTTGTCTAAGGAACAACTGTTAGGATGTCAGCAGTTACTGTTAGCCACATTGGCTACTGTAGGCCATTATATTTCAAAACTTGCCAGCCAAGCTTCTTTAACTTTGTTGATAGCCTTTTGAGGGGTATTGTTTTGGTCAAAGCGTGTCTTGTAATGGTGAGGTGTGATGTTTTTCCTGGTAGTGGTCAAGGTCTTCTAGGGTGGTCTAACCAGGGGAGTGAGTCAAAACACTTAGCCTTGTCTTCAATCTTTTCAATTTGATTATTCATGAAGGGTTTGGAGAATTTAAGGTATTTTTGGAAAGATTAAGGTAAAGTGTTTTATGTTGTTTAAGCCTTCTTAGTGCATGCTCAATGTGGTTTGAGTTGTGAAAGGTTAGTTGAGGGTCCTAAAAGGTGGCAACTACATAGAGAGCACTTGTCAATGACTTGGGAAGGAGTTTCTAATGTGACGTTGGCAGGTACAGGTCAGAACATGACAGTTTCAAGTCAGGAAAAACAATGATTGCACTTGCAGGTAGTTACAACACATATCATGGACTATCAAAGGAATGAAAATGCATTTTCAAGAAGTTGCAGGTGCATGGTACGTTGACCCAGGTTCATCAAGGCTAAATCATGCTTGAACAAGTTTGCAGACGTCAAAAGAAGGCAAGAAATGCATCAGGAGTTCTATCGGGTTCTTGGCAGCCAGAAGGTCAACGGTTTTACATTAGTTCATGGAGGAGATGATGAATCAGAGCAAATGCTCTTAGGGGTAGATGGAGGCCCTTAAGATTCCATGCATAAGTTCAGGATTTGAGGGGCCATGCTTTATGATCATTTGCTATGGAGATAAGTAGCTCAAAACCCTTGTAGAACCCCACAAGCTCGGTCATTTCCTTGAAAGTGTATCTCAGAGTTGACATAAGCATGATGGTGAATGGAGGGTGTGCTCAGGTCATCTAGGGACCCTCACAATATCAATCTAAGTCCAAAAGTTCAAATACACACCTGTACTAGCATGAGAGATACTCATTTCAGTGTTTTGGGGTATGACAGTCAAGTTTTGAAGGTGTTGAAGTGGTCTCAGGCATAAAGAAGGTTGGAGTTGAACTCCTTGTAATGAAAACATCATCTACCCTGCTCATCAGACCTCTCCAAGGTGTTAACAAGGTTACAATGGCCAAGAAATGCCCCAAAGGTGCACCCAGCTGGACTGAGTCATGCATATGAATGAAAACAGAGCTCTCCAAGCTCAGGAAAGGACCGAGTGCAAGTTTGAAACCATTACTGTAATATCCCCAACTCAGTCCTTGTGGAAAATCGCCAATAACCAACAAATCGCAGCCTTTGCAATTAAATCACTAACTAAAAGACAATTGCTGGAAAAGAAGAGCGTCATTAATAAATGAAACAGCAGCCCATTGTGGGGAGCGCCAAAGACCAGCAGTCATTGATTAATTATTAATTAATTAATAAAATACCATTCATCAAAAGGAAGTATTAAGAGATGTCACCCTTGGGAAGACATACCCCTTGGAAAAAGACATTTGGGAGGAGTAACATCTTTCGATTGAAAACTCTGAAGGTACAAATATTCTGTGATTGGTGGGTATGGAAGAAATCATTCAATTATGCATTCAAATATATAATTCATGAACAAGCATTATGCTTTACAATTGCTCTTAAGGATTAAACCCTTTAATTGTGTAATCTGATTTCAAGGATGAAAACCCTTGTAATCATTATAACCCAAGGACGAAACCTTTTGAGGATTTATATTTTATTATTAATACAATTACATTTTTATTTAAAGTATTATTCTAAGTACAAGTTTATATTTATAAAATATTATATCAAAAGGAATTCTGAGGAATCCAAATTATCAAATAATATTCCGATTAGGGATATTACAGTGGTATTAGAGTTGTTTTCTTGCCAGCTTGTGAACCATGGGGTCACTATACAAGGATTTGTGGTCGGTTTTGATTCGTACAAAACCCTTTGAGCATATATTCGAAAAGAAATCTCTTTTTTAGACTTTATGGAGTTGAGTGAGTCACAGACTGGATGAGTCAAGGCAAAAGAATTTGCAATTGCTTGAGGGCAAGCAATTTGAGGGAGGTCTGTAATATCCTCAAATCAGTCCTAGTGGAAAATCGCCAATAACCAGCAAATCGCAGCCTTTACAATTAAATCAATAACTAAAAGACAATCGCTGGAAAAGAAGAGCATCATTAATAAATGAAATAGCAGCCCATTGTGGGAAGCGCCAAAGACCAGCAGTCATTGATTAATTATTAAATAATTAATAAAATACCATTCATCAAAAGGAAGTATTAAGAGATGCCATCCTTGGGAAGACACACCCCTTGGGAAAAGACATTTGAGAGGAGTAACGTCTTTCGATTGAAAACTTTGAAGGTACAAATATTCTGCGATTGGTGGGTATGGAAGAAATCATTCAATTATGCATCCAAATATATAAACCATGTACAAGCATTACGCTTTACAATTGCTCTTAAGGATGAAACCTCTTAATTGTGTAATCTGATTTCAAGGATGAAAACCCTTGTAATCATTATAACCTAAAGACGAAACCCTTTGAGGATTTATATTTTTTTATTAATACAATTACATTTTTATTTAAAGTATTATTCTAAGTACAAGTTTATATTTATAAAATATTATTTCAAAAAGAATTTCGAGGAATCCAAATTATCAAATAATATTCCGATTAGGGAAATTAGAATTACCTAGCTCGCAATAAACTTTCCTCAACTTCTCAACATCCCTCAGAACCACTATGAAGCTTCCTCAGGCATGGAGGGCCTTAAACAATGACTTTGCATACTCTCATTGGTTGACCTTTTATGTTGCAGGCCTAGAATGGAGATCTTTCCTCTGTCTGTATGACTTACAAGGTATTGGAGGGCAAAGAAAAGGGAATAAAAATCTTGCCCAAGTAAATGGAGGTGTGATAGGAGTCTTGATATGGTTTCCAAGAGGATTCAAAACTCTTAAGACCAAATGAACACCTACAACTCTGCCTATCAAGTTTGACAATGGACGGTACTGATGATAAAGAGTACTAAAATGAATTGGTCTGACAAGCTTGCCTCATCCAAAGCATTTAGAAGGGATCATGAGTCATGTATATGGTGTTCCAAAGGTGTCGCAAAGGTTGTCATAGGTTTCAAAGTGAAGAGGTGCAAGAAAAAGGGCAAAAGGGTTGAGGAGGTCTTAAACCCTACAAGTAGAAAAGTGACCCCCGAGGGATGAAGAAGCCTCAATGCATGATGAGAAGCATTGGGAAACCTTGGCATGGATGTTTCAAGATGGTAGCAAGTGTCTCAGACCCAAGACAAGCCCTTTGGTAGTTTTTTGTTCCCCAAAACCCATCTCGAGTAGGCATGCACAATAGGAGAGCCCGAGAAGGTTAGTTTCATTTCGTGTGAACTTCTAGGACAAATTGCATGGGACCAAAAGCTCCAAGGGATAATTGAAGACCCCTATGCACTGAAACCTAGTGGCATTAGTTAGAAGTTTGGAGGCCTGGTATTTATGAACATTTGCTAAGAAGTTTAACCCCTCCAAACCCTAATAGGAGCCCGACTATTGCAAACTTGCTTCTAAGTGACCCTACTCCACTTGAATGGCTCTACAAACCATAGTTACCAGGTTTGGAAATCCGAATGCATTCGGGAGGCAGAAAAAATGCGGAATACAGAATTTTTGAAAAAATCCGGAAAAAATCTGGTAAAATCCGGTTCAGAAAATAAAATTATATATATATATATATATATATATATATTTATATGCAAAATATTTCAATCTACTAAGGAATGAACATTAATTTAACACTTGCAAAAATGAGAAATGCATAAGAATTTCAAACTTGAATTACATTAAAAGATAGCAAAATATTCATAGTTTAGAGCCTGATCTGAAAATTGATATAGAACTTAAGTTTCAAACATTTGCAACATCAAACCCAGCTTCAAAATCAAAACTAGCACTAGCACTAGCACTAGCACTAGCACTAGCACTAGCACTAGCACTAGCACTAGCACTAGCACCATCATTCATTCATTACTTCAAAGACAAAATGTACATTCAAATCTAGAATAAATCATCTTGATTGCCCACAAAATCATGAATGCCACTCCCATTATTTTTCAACTTTATCATTTACTGACACTTTCTCTCACAAGGGCTCATCGGTGCATTGAATCTCACAGAGTGCATGCCTTAAGGGGTGCACTGGGAATGGGGTGGGATCGGCTTGTGGCACTTTGCGAGAGATATTTTCATACTATTCTATCACGCATACATCCCTTCATGCAACCTTCATACCTCCTATGATGTCTCCTTGAAATCTTGAAACCCTGAAATATGGCTAAGTTTGAAACCCTGAAACCCTGGATCTAACTAACTCTGAAATATGATAGGATCCTCCAAAACCTAGAATTTGCATTATAGCTCCTAGCGGTCCGAAACCCCTCTCAAACATCCTGAAAGTATATAAATAAAATATAACTTAAAGTATAAGAAACTAGATGTTCATTATAAATGTAAACTTATACTTAAATGTTTATATAAACATTTTATTTATATACTGTTGGGTTCGGACTAGATTTACATTTTCTAAATTTTTTTGTTGACTTCCTTTGTTTCTCCCTGGCAAACCGAATTTATTAATCCGGAAGCCTGCAAAAATGCGGAACGTTCTGGATTTCGGCCAGATGCAGCCGAATCTGGTAACTATGCTACAAACACATATGAGACATGGAGGTCCTTTGTGCACCTGATGGAGTGATATTTTGGCATGTGTGAAGTGAGTTGCATAAAAAAAAATCTAGTATTGCAGGTTTTGACTAGTCTCATAGTCATTCAAGGCACAAAACCTCCTAGAACCATCAGAAAATACCCTGTAGATATGATTAGAAGTTTAATGGACATCTACATGTCATTTTCAGTAAGTTTCCAATGTGACAACATAGATTCTCAAGCTCCAACGAACTTAAACAAGACTATGTTGAACTGTCTCTTTGGAATGAAGTCTGCAGGCCCCTGCAGGCCCTATTAGGGCCATCAATGGATGTAAAATCCTCAAGAAACCCTTGAATGCATCTGATAACACTCATATAGAACTCCTCAAGTCATGAACAAGCCTTTTCTAGGGGTATTTGCAGGTTTGGAGAGCTGGCTTGCAGAGATGAATCAATGAAGCTAAGTCTGCTCCTAATAGGCCTAAAAGGATCTTTAAAGGACTAAATGTCCATCAAGCATCTTGCATGGGAGCCTAAACGAAGTCTAATACAATCATGGACTAAAGGAGATCAGATTCATCCTTGAAGTGACAAACCAACAGCTTCAGTGTTGCCAAATCCGAAGA
Organism: Torreya grandis; assembly: GCA_037957365.1. NCBI lineage: Eukaryota > Viridiplantae > Streptophyta > Pinopsida > Cupressales > Taxaceae > Torreya > Torreya grandis. The sequence goes on along the minus strand of JARHVA010000253.1, from coordinate 1,466,250 downwards.
GAAGGAGATGCATCATGGTGAAGATCACAAGTGTCTCCAAGCTAAGAGTAAGGTAGTTGAAGATTCTCCCAACGTTCCTCAGGTCTCTCATGTAGAGTAAATTGTCTTCCACATCAGATTTGAACCTTCCAAGTGTGCACAAGATGACAAATACCAAGACAGTTGCATATGAACTTGTAACTTCCTTTCCAAGAAGTGATCAGTTTCAAAGGGTGAGTGACATCAAACACAAACAAGAACTACTGTGACACCTCTCATGAGGCCATCATCTTGCTAGGTTAACACTTGTCGAGAGGAAGAATGAAACTGTTTTTCAGATCCTTCTCTTGTTTGTAACTGCTCCATGAATGCTTAGTCAAGCATCATGAGATTCTCTACGTCCTACCTCTATCTCTCTCCTTCTATAAATGAAGCCTTGAATGGCATTGTATGCACCCTCAATCTGATATGGCGAAGCCCTGCTCAAATAAACATTTGTACTTTGCCTCTGAAGTGAATATATGCTTATTTCTTGCTTTCTCAATCTTGCATCTAGTGTATACGTCATGGTTAGTTGATGAATGCTAGTGGAAGTGTCTTAATTCCCTCTCATTTGCTCTCTCCGTCTTAACTCTTTGCAGGTTGCTAGTCTCTTTGCAGGTCATATGAAGTGTGTTACATAGTCCTACAATGGTTAAGTGTAGAGATTGCTTCACTAGTGTCTCCTATGAGACCTCTTGATCATCCCTCTTGGTTAGTGTCTTGACCATAACCTCCATATTGAAACATTGATGCTTGGAGACTCACGTTGAATTGTGCAATAGGATTTAGTCCTAATTCATGTTCTTAGTGCAGTATAGGCAAGTGGAGGGTATCAACATTTGGTACATCACCCCTTGTTCACTTTCATGTTTCTCTCTCTCCTTTTTCCTTGTCAATTGAATAGGTTTAGTAGTAGTAGTTTGGGTGAAGCATCAAGGGAGCTAGCCCTAACCTAGAGATTCACCTCAACAATTAGGCCACCCACAGTCCAGAAGTGTCTCCATTGTATTAACTGAATGAGGAAGGCTTGAAACACCTCCTCAAGGGTGCAATTTCGATTGCTAACAGTTACGACTTAAACATGGTCTGTAGCTTAGGCTTAGCTAGGAAAAGTAGGGTGTGGCTGTAGTAAAGATGATCGTTTATCTGACGCACAATTGATTCATAATCAATCACTATTAATTCTTAAAATATGTGTTGGTGAAATATTTTATAGGGAATACAAAACATAGATTTTCAGTCAACAGTACAGGGGATCAGAAGTCCCTCTATTTGCTGGGGAGGCTCCCTTTATAGAAAACGGGAAAATACAGAAAACTGAATATTTACAGTTATACACATCCAAAATTGATTTAAGGGGGTTGTCTTACAAATAGAAAGCAATATATGATAGAGAGGAAAATGAACAAGAGAAACACATAGAAAATAGAGAAATTGAGTTTGGGAAAGAAAGTATACATGATTAAATAAGTGCAGATTTTAATCACTTCTGTATACTGGAAACAAAAAATAGTATAACAATCTAACATTGAACATTTTAATATGAATGAGATACAAAGATTAAACGAAAGTTGAACATAAGAAAAACAATCATTTACCAAAAAGACAAAGACACAAAGTTCTGCTGAAACTTTTTCTCTTAATCTCTGGCATACAGCTAACTATGAGAGCATTAACAGTAGGATAATTAATCACAAATGTAACAGATTATGGAAGTAAAGCATAAGGAAACCAACAATTGTAAGGAAGAACCAAAAATGATTTTGTTCTTGATTCTACACATATGTCGCCCGATCAAGGGGCTAGACCATGCGAGGAGACAAAAAGAGTAGGATGGGAGTGCTCACCAAGTGGCTTGAAAACACTTAATTTTGATGGAGCTACAAGGGGTAATCTTGGTAAGGCAGGAGTTGGAGGATTGACTAGAGATGAACAAGGAATCTTCCTTAGGGCATTCTCAATCTTGGCAATAATACAAATAATATAATTGAAGCACTTGGAATTCTAGAGGGCCTCCACCTAGCTATGACACTAGGTATTAAATGCCTACTTGTGATATTAGAATCCCATAATATTATAAGAGCCATACAAACTAGAGCCAGCCCCAAGCTTGATAACATCCTATGTGAAGGCGAAAGTTTGCAGGAACACTTAAATGAAGTCATTTGGAGACATTGCCATAGGGAGGCCCACAAGGTGACAAATCCACTAGCTAAACATGGTGTGGACATGATGGGTTTAACCTCAATTCTAACAACCCACTCATGGAAAGGCCCACAAGCCCTGGTTTTAGAAGGGACATAACTAATGTCCTCAGTACACCTCAACGTTAAATTATTCCCCATATCTTGTTCTTGTGCCAACATACTAGGTGGTGTCTGTACTTCGACATTTCTCACAGGGAAATTATTGGAAATAATATAAAAAGTTGGCAAGCCCAAGTCCCCATAGCTGTTTATTTAAGCACAATTGGAGGCATAGTGGTGTTGATTTCTGTTTGGAATACTGGGGAATGGTGATGTCTAAGTCATAGAGCAATGACGTCGAGCTTCAAATGCAAGTTAATTGCCCTGGAAATTGGTAGTGGAGGATCAGTCGCAAACCAGTTGGGGAAGGCGGCATTCGAAATTGCTGATGGAAAATCTTTCAAGTTCGTTAACATTGTTTTGGGGTCTGAAGGACGAGAAGCAGGGGATGGAGTACAACTGAATGAGTCATCTCCGAAAGATAATTTTTGGTGGAATCTGCCAAAGGAAGTGCATTCTCTGCTTCTGCACATTTGTGGGATTTACAGATGTGAGTTTCTTAGAGATGAGAGCAAGGATAACCCACATTAAAAAAGAGCTTGAGGCTGGAAGCAGACGGTAGTAAGACTTCCATGGATATGCAGGAAAATTGAGGGTAATTTGGGACCCTTTTTTTAACTATGTAATTAGTGACGGCCACTTGGCCAGCTTTGTTTGTTGAATGACCAGCCCCATTAGTGGGAGCTCCTCCCCTTGTCCTATGGTGCTCGATTACTCAGGCAGGTGGTAATGCTTGAAACTCTTTACATTTTTTGGTAATGCAGGGTGGATGACTGATTAATTTTTGAGGCTTGTCGTTGTTGCTTTTTTGGGTAGCCCCGCCAATGTCAATCCATATTTGCCTATAAAAAATGAATTGTACATATATATACAAAATATGGGGAAATTAAAGTGTTAAGTGAAGCACATCCCAGGTAGCTCAACCAATCATCCGGTGATTTGGAAACTCCACCAGAATATGAAGCAGATAGTGCAAAAATATTTTGATTGCTGTCTACAAACAACGATCATTTACAAAAAAATAGTTCAAAAATTGGAAGGCTGTGTCAAAAAGATGTGCCCATACGATCAGAGATTCTGTACATGACGAATTAGAGAAATTGATTTTTTTGTCCTGCCCTTGTTCATGCTAGTTAAGGATGATAGTGTAATTGAGAGAGAAGTTGTCGTCTATCATATTATAATATTATTAAATTGAAAGGTTTGTTCCTTCATTCTGGTGAAGAATGGTCAAACTTAACTCATGCATGACATGGTACATGACATTCTGTTGATGCATAATAACTTTAATAAATCAATGACACTTCTAACTTATAAATTTGTCTACAAAACGAACATTACAATAAATGTTTATCAAATGAAGAAGAAGCTTCCCAGTCCTTAAAGCAGAACTTCTGGGGTTTTGTATTACTTCCTGGTCATTTATATTTAGAATTTAGATTGTTCTATGCATTGCTATATAGTATTTAGTGGATTTAATCTGGGGGCGGGAGGGGTGCTTCTGGTCAGCTGGATTTACTTTCAGTGGTCTTTGTTATAACTTATAAGGAACTCCAGTTGTGAACGTCAAATGGCAGAGTCTGCAAGATTGGTCTGCTCAGCCACCAACAAGAATCTAGGACAAATTGAGTTTTCTGTTCTGTGACATATTTACTTGTTTCTTCCTGTTCCTCTGTTTCATAGAACTGACATTTGGTAGGAGGCCACATGCAGTCTGTAATACTTCTATATGAGCTGCAGGACCACATGGGTTTAGGCTTTACTGCTTTTGGGGTTCCTCTCTCCCCCACCTTCCCCCGTTTATTATCATTGCTTCAGTTCTTTATAGTTAATTAGTTTTTGATACTAGGGTCCTTACCACAGCAATTTCTATTGTAATTAGATGTATTCTCAAGTCCCATTGACCTAATTTTGGTCATTCGTGGACATTAATATAATTTCTTTCTTTCTTTGTATTAAATTTCAAATTCTGAGTTGGAAAATAGCTGTTTAGTTCAAAGTGCCATAACAGTTATAATTTAAAAAAAATAAAAATAAAAAATCTTGAACTATATATTGCGAGTTTTTTTTTCCATCGATAGGAATATGGGTTTCTGAATGAAAATAGAAATTTGTATTGAATATACAGACCTTTTCTTAAATATGCATGGTCTTCAGGTTCATAAATGAGGTCATTGAATTTGTTGTGCTTTCGACAAAAGAATCTGAGAACAAGAATCTATACAGAGAGGAAGTAGCTGATTCATCTAATAGCAAGTTGTCCAAAGGAGTTACTGGTCAAAATATCGTGAAAGATTTGCCAGCTAGTGGTCCAGAATTATTTGAAGCTGGTGAGAGTAGAGCATATACAAAGGAAACAAATTCAGCACAAAGTGATGATCATGGAGTAAGAGGTTCAAGCTCATCTCATTGTGATAGCCATTCAGATTTTCAAATTAAAACTGCAAGTTATTTACATTCTCGACCAGCAGATTGGGCAGAGGCATTAGATGCTGTGAGACAAAGAAGAACTCAAGTTCTTACTCCTGAAAACCTGGACAATCTTTGGACTAAAGGTCGAAACTACAGAAAAAAGGATATTGGTATAATTCATGTTAAATCAGGGCCTTCAGTAAAATCATCAGTTCCAAGACAAGCTAAAGAAGGTACAGTGAAGCGGGAAGAGATTCTGCAGGTTCAGGAATTCATTCAGCGGGGAGATACAGGGAAGTCTACCACAACAGAAATGCTTGGGGCAGCGGGGATCACAAAGAAAAGCACTGAGGAAATGACATTGGAATCGTGCTTTAACTATTGTCCAGACAATGGTGGAAGAGGAAACCAAAATGTAGATGGTGCGAAAAGAAGCTTGCATGTAAGTCATCAGCCATTGCTAGAGAAAGAAGGCATTTTAAGAAACCAAGAAGAGAATACAAGGCATGAAATGCAGGCCCTTAAGATCCAGCATAAGCGATCCAAGAGTGGTGGAACTCCATCGGACGGTTGGCAAAATGTAGATAGCTCACATTTACCAGAAGGTGGAGAAGCTTGGGACTCAAAGAAATTACATGGTTTGAAAATACGTGAAGCTAAGAACCTTTTTAATTCTGAAAGTCTACCTACATCATTATGGCCACAGACTGGAAATACACATGTTTTCAAGCTGAAATGCTGGGTAAGTATTGGAGCCAGGAAAATTTACAGGGTGGGCATGTACTTATGTTTTTAATGTTTTTAGATGGTTAAAATGTGACATTGCATCCGCAGGTGCTGGGGGCCCATTTCGAGAAGGCTGGATCTAAATCTTTTGCTGTTTACTCCATCGCTGTTACAAGTTCAGAAAACAAAACATGGTTTGTTGACAGAAGGTACAGTCTATTGTAATTGTGCTTTTCATTACTGCAGTTCTTTAGGGTTGTAGTTGATTTTTGTCTTTCCCACGATAAGTAAATATTGGTAGTAAAATTGTCAACAATTATATTTAGTATTTTGGTCTGTGGAAGAGGAGGTCTATGCCACAATAAACTATGGTCAAATAGTAGTCTTCTTAAAAGATTGCACATTTGAGTAAGTGCCCAGGTGGACTTCTTTTCTTTCTAGCAGGTATCGCAACTTTGAGCTATTGCACCGGCGTTTGCGAGATATACCAAATTACACACTTCATTTACCTCCAAAGCGTTTTCTTTCTTCAAGCCTTGATGATTATTTTGTTCAACAGCGATGCATTCTCCTTGACAAGTACTTAAAAGTATGAAACTCCCTGTGAATATAAGAATAGGTTTTGTAATATTTTTACCTATCCTGCTTAATCTTACTGTGCATTTCGGATTTACAGGATATATTATCCATCCCAAACGTTGCTGAACAACATGAAGTATGGGACTTTCTGAGTGCCACTTCAAAGGTATTTGGTCTTATTGGCTTGTTTCCCTAAACCTCCCTTTGAAAACATTATCTTGGTATACTTTTTCATTGAAGCTGTTCTTGAGCCATCTTGGACATAATAAGATAATGTTGAGCCTTTTTGTATATGAATAGAGCGAATCTTATTTTTTAACTGAAATATTTATTGCAGACTTATTCTTATGGGAAGACTCCATCGGTAATGAAAACTTTGGCTGGTAAGTTTCCATTAGTTTTGAATTTTGTTCTGTCTTTGCAGAAAAATTCAGCTTACTAGACTTAGAAAATAACTGTGGGGATTTTAGTCTTATCTCAGAAGCACACGATTCTTCCCTTAGGAAAAATCAGATTTTCCATTGAATTGAAATTGCATACATTTACAGACCTATCCAGCCTAATGAAGTAAATACACATTTCTTGTGCTAATTCAAGCCTCATTTTTTATGATGTGTTATTTTGTTTAGATTAACTTACTTGTAAAGTATGTATTTTTGTCCGTGGACTGCAGTATATCACTTAACTGTACAGATTACATATCTTGATTGATCTGCCCTTCTAGCATTCTCTTAACTAGAAACAACCACACGTTTGTTATACAAACTACACTACCAAAGGAACATCAATTGCATAATAGTAAATATGTACCACAATGTAGCATAGAAGAATGTGAGAGTAATAACATCTTTATATCATATAGGTAGCCCTCAATATTGGTTTTCTGTACAGGGAGGACCTGTCACACAACCCCCTTACCCTGACATGTAGCATTCTATTTATAAGACCAAACACAATGGTTGTAGGTTAACACAACCATCAGCAACCAAACATAACTAAAGAGAGACATTACAACACTACCTAATGCCGACAAGAGAATAAACATAACAAGGCCAGCTACAAAACAATACTTTTATTCATAATTACAGTCTACACTACACCTCTCAATTGGGAACTGTAATTAGTTATTGACATCTTAATTTTTACCTCCTGGTATTAGATCATGTTTTGTATTCTTAGAGTCAACTGTTGAGGAATCATTTGACATTTGATTCAAGTTTTCAGAAGAAATAATCTTCCCTTGACCTCATCTGCTTGCCTTAAATTAACAATAGGATTAGTTCACTCCTCATTTGCAGAATAGGTTATAGTGTTATTGTGCATGCATACATACTCAATTTCAGGTGTATTTATCAGTGTACCCTGGGGATGGGTCCCCCACTCTCAAGGCCCTGTTTGGAGTACCTAAACATTTTTCATCTTTTGGTATGTCTAGAGTTGAACTGCAATGTAACTCCCATGGTCTTCCATAGTCTAATGTTGTTTCATATGGTCTTCCATAGTCTAATGTTGTCTTTTGAAGTTTGAACCATCTTGACTCATGGTTGTAATCAAATCTTAGATATTTGGCTAATCATATATGGGAAGGGGTTTTTGACAATAATGATTTTCGTGTTTATTAATAGGTTCCTTAGAAGTATTCATCATTCGTTTTTGTACATCATATATATATATGGGGTTTGACAATAATGTTTTTTCATGTTTATTTAGTTTCCTTTGAAGTATTCATCATTCATTTTTCTACATCAGGTCACGCTAATTTGGGGATCAACCATTTTTATAGTTGGATATGATTATCTCAGTATTGGACACCTGACATGGTTGTATTTTTCACTACCATGACTTAGTTCTGCACATTTTCAAACACAATCTAGTGCAACTTTTAAATATCAATTGTTAGACAAGCATTTATGCTATCCCATTATATCACAACTGCATTTAGTGGCAAAGCATATGAGATGCTGTGTGCATTCTGTAGGTCAGAGGCAACAATTGGGCTATTCTTAGTGCACCTCAGAAAGGGTCTTTGATGTGTTTAGGAGGGTGGGGTGAAATGGGATGGGGTTATTGTCTCATCTCTACAAGGGCAGGAATTTGCATTCAGGGCAGGCTATTTTCTGGCAATTAAGCTAGGTAGTAGGTATGAGTAATAATTACCATTAATAGTAAAATATTAATAGTTATAACGATTTTTAATTTTAAAATATTTATATCTATATGTAACATCAAAATACTGCATGCTTCACCATGCCAAATGTTTTATATAGATAGCATACTAACCTAAAATTCAATGTGCATCCCGTTTTCATTGATTTTTGTAGCCAAGGATCATGTGAAATCTGTCAATCGAATAATTGATGGGCTTCAACAACTTTCGTGAGAAAGGGCATCTTCTGTATATTACATATGAGACAAGGACATGTCAATCTATCATGGTAATATGCAAATTTTAGAACATTTAAATCTATCCCTCTCAAATGATTTGGTCTTTTATAGGAGCTAAAAACTTTACATGCTTATGATTACATTGTATGATTTGAATTCTTTCCTTGATTTAATATTTCTGTTGTGATATATTTCAAAGTTTTCTTTGGTGATTTTCTACTGTAGGTTTTTAATGAGCATGATCTAATAGTTTTTCATGAATGGTGGCAAAAGTGGGACTATCAATATCTATGTTGATAAGGTCTCCAATTTGAATCTTCTGCAAGTCAATAAACCTTTGTTTCTAGGTGTCTTTGACAAATTGGGTTTCTTCTGTCATGGATTTCCTTGGTAGTTCTAGGTCATTGTCCTTATATCCCCTTCCAACACTCCTTTTTTTTGGCTTTTATCTTTTATGACTGCTTTATGATTTTATTCACTGCCTGTTTTAATTCTATCATTTTTAATTGTTAATATTTGTTTAAATATGATTGATTTCCTCAAGTTAATTCCTTGTGTTTCTGTATGTCTTTTCCTATAAGAAGCATGTGTTCAAACTTTTATAATATTGATTTTTGCTATGCCTTGCAAGTGTATTCATCTTTGTTTGACCTTACTTCTCATTCCTAACATTTTAGCTTCATGATCCTTCGATATTTATATTTGTAATCATGCCTTAACTATTATGTTCATTAATCGTAACTTGTTTTTGCCCTTGGCTTATTTTAATTTCTATAATATAAGTTTGAAGTTACTTTGAACTCTACACTCTTTACTTGAAACAATCTTGTTCTTGTTGAGAATCGAGAACAATTTTGGTTTGCGGCATAAAAAGTAGATTTTTGTCAACTAATATGTATAAGATTATTTAGAATTAGTTTTTTTTGGCTACAATCAATTCTCAAAGGTTTGAGAGATTGAAAAAGACGAGGCAATAGACACTATAAATATAAAGGATCCTATCTCTAAATCCAATGTAATTAAAGGCCTTTGCGCTTTCTTATATAAGTCTAATTATTTTGTGGTGCATATTGTCACTCCAGTCAATGTTGATGATGCTATGGATGATATAGTTCGCCAGCTTAAAGATGTTTCAGATGGTCTTCGACGTAAAGTTGGTGGTGCCTCATCATCATCCGAGGGGATGTCTACTACATCAAGGGACTATCATTTGAAGTTGTCATTGATATCTGAGGCTGCTAATGTGAATGATTCAAATTCTTCTAGCGTGGAAAGATCCCAAAGTCTTTCTGAGGATGAGGAAGGTGTCGGCGAGAGTATTGTCCATGAAGATGGTGATTTGCTTACACAACGTGATAGGTGGCACTCAGACAGTGAAATACAGATTGAAACTGTTCCTCTGCAATCACTGGTAAGATCTGCTGGAGAAGTACGGGTTCGTGATATAGAGAGAATTCAGCAGTCTGAAAGAAAAATTGAAAGGTTTGGTTCAGATGGGTGTTCTACAATTGACTCTTTGACTAGGTCTGAAATTGTTGAGAATGAACTTGCAGAACCACTTGAGGTAAGAGTTTAATGTTGGCATCTTAGTTTTTACAACCTTTCTTTTTGGGAGCAATCCTTATTCAAAATCAGAACACACAGACACACACAAACATGGGGAAAGGGAGAGATTACTATCTTTAACAAAGAGAGATGTGCACTTGTGGATATGCGGCTGCTTGCATCAATCCATCCTAGGGAATAAAAATTGCATATTTCGAATAACACTATGCTAATACTAACAAACTTTGCAATGTTAGTTCCATTGTCAATGTCATGCATATTAATTCTTAGGACATCACTGCAACTGAATAATTAACCGGTAGTTGCACTTGTACATACCAAATGTTGTTTATCTTGGTTTCACTGAAAAATATGCATCTTATACTGCTTTGTAGAACAAAAATATGGAACTAGTATATGTATTGGCTAGGAGGGCGACCATCTCAGCCTGAGCACCCACACTCAGAGAATCAATATCTTTCCTAAAAATGAATGTAACTTATCAGTATTTGAAAAATGAGTTTAATTGCTTAATCCACTGGTCACACAACAACGTATACCTGCATTTAATCTAAGAGACTTTAGTCACAAAATGGGATCCTTTATCCCAGAAAAACTGAGACTTATATTACATGCATAAGTATGGTGTACAATGTACATCACAAAGAATGGGGCATCATAGTGGCCTTGCCTGTCATGTAAGCTAGCTGAAAATTGAGTTTCATGATCAACTCTAAAATTGACAATGTCAAGGGAAATATTTGAATCAAGGGAATTCTATTGTTACTCATATGACGGACCTTTGAATAAATGACAATCTTATATTGCGAATGTCACAATTTTAATTACTTAATCTATTGGTCACACATTACAATGTATATTTGTAGTTTAGAAAGAGTCTTTTATTTTGCAGAAAAACTGAGACTTTTTTAACATGCACAAATGCAATTTGCAATGTACATGATAAAGCACAGGGCATCATAAGTGGCCTTACACACCGCCTTCTAGAGGAAGAAAAGAGCAGATAATTGGCTAACATACCATAAGGCCCATGCAGACTATTTAAAGAAATCATGGGTCACCATTTAGGACTGGCCTTCAACGGACATGAAGATAATAGATACCTTAAAACTTAAAAGCATTGACTGATAGTAATCCACAACTATCTGGAAAAGTTACAAACTTACAATCCTAAAATATAATTTCTCTTGTATGCCAGAAATTAGAATAGATGCACAAGCCATCCCATATAGCAGTTCTAGGCTTCTAGCTAACTTGTGTTTTTCAGGAAGGGCTTTAATCAAAAGTGGCCACCCAAGAATTTGATATAGGGTGCATCCTCATCATCCATGGTGAACTACACAATGTTCAAATTTTCAACAGTGCTGAATTTAAGTTTGACAAGACCGTATAGAAGTCCAAATTGGTGTCCCGCTTGGTGGTGACCTAAAAATCTAACTTTAATTTACCTATACCAATACCTATACATACATGCATGCGCGCACCTATGCATGCTCACACCCCCTCCACCCCACGCACATACACACACATTAGAATCATAAGGAAGTATCTGTTTTGCATTAGGCCAAAGATGGTCTGTTAACTTAGGTTCGACATTTTGAAAGGTGTCTTTTTTAATTAATGTGAATAATTTTGCATAGCAGAAAATCTATGCATCATGTTGATGACAAAGGTACTGAAAAATCCTCTAGCACAAAAAAACGTAAGGCATGCCACTTACTTGATAAGGACTTTCCATTCATTATGGAAAGGTAACCAATAAAACCAAAATCTGCTTGAAAGAACTAGATGCTACTTCGATTCACACCCCATCCATCCCTGAAGCCTTGTACCTTCCAGCAGAAATGAGATTAAAATATTTGCAAAGCTTTCAATATTCTTTTCCAACTTATGCCTTGATTTTGAAATCAGAAGCATTGCTAATTGCATCTGGAAGAGAGAAAGGGTCCTTATTATCAATTTTTTTTTGTTGATAACTGATAGCTGATTGGAGCTTCCAAACTGCTTCCTTCAGTGTTAGTCCTATATCCCATTTGTTCATCAAAATTGGGCCATGTATCCCTAAATCATCGAGTCCTAGGTCTGCATATTCTCTATCTAGAGTGCATATATTAAAACAGGGCAGAGTTTATCCCCTTCTAGGCCAAATTTTAGCCAAGAGGTTATCTCTAAGCATTATTTCTAGCTATTGTGATCTGCATCACTAGGGACTCACCATGAAGAAAAATATACGTCTAGTTTCCAATGTCCACGTTATCATAGTAACTTGACTCATAAAGTTCTGTTGATACTTTTAAAATTTTTTTGGGATATTTTCTATTCCATCAAGCATAAACCCCACATATCGTTAGTGCAGACATTAGTTCATGAGGGAGTTGATGAGAATCACTCTCTCTTGTAGATATTTTCACCTTTGAAATTTGCTCTTTGCATTTTGCATGTGCTTGGCCTTATTTAAGCATCACACTCTCATCCTTGTACTTATATTTAATCCATGCTAGTGGCAAGTGTGACAAAATTAGTTTGGCGACCATCTCTTTGTTTTTGCTGCAGTTTCTGTGTTTTCTTTTTAGATTCATGCAGTGAGATCAATTGGTATTTGAGCTTGACAGTTAGGTCATTTCCTTGTTTGAATTTCTTTGTTGTCTAGATTTTAGAACTCTGATTTTTAGTTTCTGTTTGTAATGTCCATTTTTTCAAAATAAAGGAAAACAGGTTGAAGACCTTTAGCTTAATTTTCCCCATAGGCTAAGGGATGGTAATTGGAGAACTTATAATAATTAATTAGAGTTGCCCGAATAGTGATTTTAATCATTTGTTATCTTAAGGCAATTTTAATTGATTATTAGAATAATGGAACTATCATGATTAATTATTTAAATTATATGAAAAGTGGTTTTTACCACTCCAAAAATTAAGGTAATTTAAGAAATAATTGGAAAGTATTTTCAGTTAGTTAATTGCTCAAAAGTGATTTTTATTGCTCTTGCAAATAGAGCAATTTAATTAATTAATTATTAGATTATTTGTCCCAAAAGCAATTTTAATTACTATTATTTATTAAGGCAAATTAATTTAATAATTGGAGAATGAATTGTGACTTTGTCGGCCTTTGAGTTGTTCCAAATTGGAATGCTGTCCCAATCCTTTGGGAAGACACCCCCCTTGGGAAAGGACATTTGTAGGGTATTAATAATCAACAATTGGTAGGAAGGGGATCATTCAATCATGTATTCAAATATATAACCTTGTACAAGTATCATGCTTTACAATTGCTCTAAAGGACGAAACTCCTTGAGGATTCACATTATATTATTTGAAATTTGAAAACTCTGAATGTAATTTCATTTTATTAGCTAATTTTTTATTTCAAGTATAAAATCTATATTTATCTTAAACGGATTTCCAAGGATTCCAAATGTTGTATAATGTTCTGATTAAGAATATTACAGTGGTATCAGAGCTAAGATCTTGCCAGCCTGTGAAGATTTGTGTTTGTAGATTTGGATGCATAGTCTATGAATCATGGAGTTAATGAGCGAAGATGAATTGAGAACAAAGCTTTGAAGATTGGGAAAAAAGCTTGAGCATCCGCATCACTCAAAAAATGTTTTGCTCAATATTTTGGAGGAAGCAACAAACTGTTTGTCCATGATAGGAGAATCAGATTCTAAGTCTATGTTTTGGGCAATAAATCCTTTGGTGGTTTATTTGGCTAGACCTAAGTTTTTGAGACATTCAAATTCGGATGTGAGACTTGTAGTTATCACTTGTATTAGTGAAATTACAAGGATAATAGCTCCGGAACAACCATACAGTGACAACATTATGAAGAAAATATTTCAGTTGATGGTGGAAAGTTTTGAAGGTGTTGGTGACATCACAAGTTCTTTTGCCAGGAGGGTCACTATTTTGGAAACTATGGCAAAAATCAGATCTTGTGTGCTAATGTTGGATCTAAAATGTGATCATCTTATTCTCCGCATGTTTGGACATTTCGTTGTTGCTGTCCATAAATATCATACATAAAGTGTAGTAGTTTCAATGCAAATTATTATGACTTTGGTCCTAAATGAGAATGATGATATTTCCCATCAATTATTATCCATATTAATGGCGGGTTTTGAGCAGAAAACCTTACTAGTTGCACATACACTAGCTAAAAATGTTGTTGCTTAGTGTTTAGAAAAGCTAAAGCCATATGTGACAATTGAAGGACATGAAGATGTGTTGCTAAATGAAGAACCATAAAAAGTGTTAGATACAACAGAATCTCCAAGGGAAGAGGAAGAAATCAATGAGCATGAACTAAAGGAAGTGCAAGGTAAAGATCTTTTATTGGTAGAAGTATTTATCTTCTAATGATTGTATACATGACAATGAAGTCACAGAAGGTGAAAACAAAGAGCTTGAACCAAAGAAGGATGAAATTGAAGCAAAAAGGGCATTACTTGTTGCATACAAAGGGTTCATGCTGGAAGAACTTGCACCAACCTTTGAATATCCATTGACCAATTTTCAGAACAGCCCTACAAAGAGTTATGTGATCGAATAAAATATTGGAAATCTTGAGGATATAAGGGTTGGAGGTATCTCCACAAACCCTACTTCATCAAGGGAGAACAAGTTTTTCATCACTCCAAGGTATGGGAAGGTTGGTAACACTTCAACTTGTTGCCTCATGCTATGCCATTTCAATTCTGTTGTTCTCATAGGAAGCATGCAATAAAAAGTGATAAAATGAAGGTTATGGTTTTCAATATGGGGCACGAGGACTCCTTGATTCAAGTTCACAATTATTGGCACCAAGAGGTATGGGATCCCGGTAATTTTCCGAGTTCTACAAAAGTTTTCAATTCTGATTTTAAATTCTTTATGGCTGATTCGATTGGATTAAATTAAGAATCATAGTTGTCTGGGGTATGGAGGAATATAGGCATACACAAGTTGACACGGGAAGGTTGACATACAAAAAGAAGCTTCTTATTTGAAAACCATGGTATTCACAAGGTTGGAGGTGTGGAAGACATCTCAACCCATGTCTATTCAACAAAGAAAGATGAGCATTATGATGACAGCCACAGGTATGCAAACAGTTCAGATTTATGGCTTCCACTCGTGTCATCATTGCATTTTTGTCATCTTGGACAGCATGCACATGTTTTGGTGATTGGAGATGACTATTCTTTAGTCAAGTTCCAAGGTATGCTGGATGGGATTGTAACATTCTCCTTTCACATTGGTTTTGGTTCAGCTGAAAAGCATACTCATGAAAGGAGAAATGTGAGTTATAGGGATGAAGATGTGTTGGCAAAGAGAGAAAAGCATTCTAATCACAAGCTAAGGTATCGAGGTTTTCTAGATTTGTTTTTATCACTAAATTATGATCATCATGGGCAACATGCCAAGATGGATGTTAGAGGCCTTAACTTAAATATGTTTGATAAGTTCTTCATCTTATACATCCAAATAAAATTCATAAGGGATCATACATGGAGTGTAGTGAATTCTAACAATTTTGTGAAGGGCCAATATACACAATTCACGAGTCACTCATTGGAGCCAAATTGTAAGCTTGCTGCCATGCAAGTAGTTGTAGTCATTAAGGCGAGAAATTTTCAGTTTGAAGCTACTTTTAAGGGATTTTCTATCACATGGTGTGAAGAGAAGTTCAAGGGGAATGCATTGCTTCAAAAGACCTTTAATATTGCAAATAGGAAGGCTGCTGCCATCATCATTTCCGGGCAGCTCAACAACTTGTATGCAGTCCTACAAGTAAATTCAGTCATACATTGGGACAATCTTTCAATTGTTGATGTTGTTGGAACATTTTTAGCCACTGTATGGTTGGTTCCAGCCACCATTATCATAATTTTGTATGAGATGATGCATTGCTACAGCCATGATCTGATGATACTCTCTATTTCATATGTTGCAATGCTAGTGTTTTCTTTGGATAGCTGTAATTTCGAAAGTTTGATGATGTTTCCTTGGTTTAAAATGTTGCTTGAAGGAATCCATTGGTGGGGAACACAAAAAACAAGCATTGGAAGTGTCCTACCATCAAAAGATAGAGTGGGCTTACAGGTACTTTCAATCATGGAAAATAATTCTTTTTTGTTTGGGGTTGCTAACACTGTATTTTCAGTCCTTACATGGTTGTTTTCATTGGCCAACTTGTTGAATGTTACAAGATGTTGGGTTGATACCGGCTGCATCATTTTCATGTTGTTGTCCATGAAAATGATAGGCATAAGGCTGCTGTTATCAGTTGTGAACAGCAGAAGTTTGCACAAAATAAGAGGAAAACATTAATGAAAATAGGTGGAGGAAGGGTTCAACTGAAAGGTATCTTTAGGGCTGCCACCAAGGCACTTAGTTGGATGAATTTCCAAGTGTTGTATGGCTGTTGTGACTTGTTTTCAGCCCACCTACAATCTGATTCACATCATATATTGAGTGGGACACCTTGCCAAGTCATGAGAGGATATATGAGAACTCAAGGGTTTTGTATTCCAAAACCTTCATTGCATGAGAATAGCCCAATGGGTTTGCTACAATACAATGATTGGGGATTCCATCATTTGAATGAAGTTTATGAGATGATTGCAAGCAATGGAAGAAAGCTAGCTGTCATGTCTATGAAGCATGATGGTGTGATCACAAAAGTGTTGTTAAACACTACTTTTTTCTCTGACTTGTTTGTTCCATGTGTAGGTGTGAGAGGTGAGACTTTTGATTTCAGTTGGGACTCATTCACAATCCACATAGAGCCTCATTCGTACCTGGTTTTGGAAGGTACAACCTTTTTTTCTACCCAAGAGATCAGTTTACCTGGTTGTGGATTGAAGACAACAATGCCACTTTGGTAAGGGTTGATTGGATTTGTGCCATGCCAAAGATAGATCAGAATTCAAGCATACAAAAGTTGGCCAAGTGGGAAGATACAGGGCAACTAAGTTTGCAATTGCTTGAGGGCAAACAATTTTGGGGAGGGAGGACTATAATGCCCCCTTTTTCAAAATAAAGGAAAACAGATTGAAGAATTTTAGCTTAATTTTCCCCATAGGCTAAGGGATGGTAATTGGAAATTTTTTAATAATTAATTAGAGTTACTCGAATAGTGATTTTAATCATTTGTTATCTTAAGGCAATTTAAATTGATTATTAGAATAATGGAACTATCATGATTAATTATTTAAATTACTTGAAAAGTGGTTTTTACCACTTCAAAAATTAAGGTAATTTAAGAAATAATTGGAAAGTATTTTCAATTAATTAATTTCTCAAAAATGATTTTTATCGCTCTTGCAAATAGAGCAATTTAATTAATTAATTATTAAATTATTTGCCCTAAAAGTAATTTAATTAATATTATTTATTAAGGCAAATTAATTTAATAATTGGAGAATGAATTGTGACTTGTCGGCCTTTGAGTTGTTCCAAATTGGAACGCCACCCTTTGGGAAGACACACGCCTTGGGAAAGGACATTTGGAAGGTATTAATAATTAGCAATTGGTAGGAAGGGGATTATTCAATCGTGTATTCAAATATATAACCTTGTACAAGCGTCATGCTTTACAATTGCTCTTAAGGACGAAACCCCTTAATTGTGTAACCCGATTTCAAGGACGAAAACCCTTGTCATCACGATAACTCAATGACGAAACCCCTTAAGGATTCACATTATATTATTTGAGATCTGAAAACTTTGAATGCAATTTCATTTTATAATCTAAATTATTATTTCAAGTATAAAATCCATATTTATCTTAAACGGATTTCCAAGGATTCCAAATGTTAGTATAATATTTCGATTAGGAATATTACACTTTTTAAAGGGCTAGCACTTATTTCCATTCAGGGCTTCCATCTACATTCTCAGTAGATGCCTTTTCTTTGCTTTTCTCTTTGCAGACAAATTTCTAATTGTGAGGCTATGACTATGGCTGTTTTTGATCACACCCTTCATTTTTCTAGGCTGTACATGAGGAGCTTTTGCTGTGGATTCAAACATTTAAGATGGCTCTCTCAACAAGGTATCCCTAGGTATCTCACTACATCACTGCTTGGAATGCACTTCGATATAGGTTTGATACATCTTCGTAAAAATTAGAACTAATGTTATAGAATTCAATTTTTTTAATCACCAACCTCTTCTTGACCTAACATGGAACACCCCAAAGCACTCGAAACCACTTGTTACCAAAAGTTATGTTTATTCAAGAGAGAGAGAGATGACTCATTAAGAAATGTACGTTAAGAATATCTCTACAATTTGAGAAGCTAGTTCAATTGATTTGAATTTGTACTCCCAAATCCTATAACAAACACTCCAATGCATTAGCAACCATGGGTTGTGGTAAAGGATGTAGATGGTGAATTGAAGAAGGAGATCTATGTTAGAACTTGAGTTTGGGTTCAAGCTTTTCAGAGGGTGTTCTTTGCAAGGTCTCTGTAGGTGTCTATTGTGTTTTTACTAGGCTTCCATTATGTTAGTAAATAGGCAGACCATTTTAAGTACATGGTTGTTATAAATAAGATGTTAGGCTTATGTTATGTATTAAGGGAATGTAATTTGCTTACTTTAATTCTGTGCTTAGTCTTTGGTTGACACTCATTGGGTGGTTGGTGATGATTGGGTGCAACTGCCACACGTCCTTGTCTGACATCGGTACTAATAATATCGACTCAGATTAGTCAGGGAGCTATCATGTGGGTACATTCTCCATGATGTTTGGACTATCATTAATGCACATTGCCATTTTTATGAGTACAATTATAGCTCCATATATTTTGGGAGTTTTATTTATTTCAACATTACTTTATTTCTTTGACCACAATTGGGAAATCATTGCATATTACATTTAGGAAACCTATGGTATCCCAAAGCTATGTCATTGTATATCTACCTAGAATTCACATCTATTTCAGATTTCATGCAACTTGTGTACAAAATTAGAAGCAATGTACAAAAATAAAACTTTTGATTGTCAACCTTAGTATTTGACGTTACAAAATACACCGCAAAGCACTCCAAAGCCCCTGCTATGACAAGTTATGTCAATTCAAGAGAGAGCTGAATCACTAAAAAATAACGTTAAGCATATCACATCTATCTGATAAACTAGTTTATTGATTTGAGTTTGTACTATATGGAAACCTGTAACAAATACTCCAATGAATAAACAACCATGGAAGATGGTAAAATATGTAAATAGTGAATGAACAAGAAGATTTACCTCAGAATTTTGCAGAACATAGACAAAGTCACCTAGAACATACAAAAATCATCTTATATACATGGCACAAAACAAAAATATTGGATAGTAGAAGTAGGAAACTAGATTTATTTTATTATGTCCATATGCAATGTACATTGTCTACATATAACATTGACCTTATCTATCAACTGGATAAAGAAAAAAGGAAAGAAATTATATTATTTTCCACAAATGACCAAGGTAGGCCAATGGGAGTTGAAAGTACAAGTTACAATAGCAAGCATGAGTGTTAAAAGAACTCCAAGACCTTAAAAAGCAACCAACTCTTAATAATGCCAAAACATAACTAGAAAGAAGAAAGAAAAAAATATATTAGTGTTTGTGAATGACCAAAAGTAGGTTAATGGGACTCGAGATTACACCCAATTACAATAGAAAGTGCTAGGGTAAAATGACCCTAGGAACAATGACTAACTGAAAAAAGAAAAAGAAAAAAAAAGCACTGAAAGTAAATGAGGAGTAAATTGAATGTAGTAAATCCCCCAACCCATGTGGTTAGTGTAACAGTACAATAGCCCTGTGGGGGAAGTAAGAACCCCCGAAGAGCATTGGTTGATGAAAGTCAAAAGTCGAAAAGATTGGATGGTAGTCTCATCAAACATCTTTGATCGTGCCTAGGATAGAGGAATCATCTGTGTCATCGTCTATCATTGTGAAAGGGCCAATGTAGGATCTAATAATGCTCCTCATGGAGTGTCTAGGGTTGAGGGGGCCAGGTTGGGTAATTTTAGGAGGAAGCAACACACTCCCCCAAGATTCCCTCGTGACATCCAAGGCCAAGGAAGCTTCCGTGGCAGCTAAGAAACTTGTAATGCACGCTTGTCTGCGCACCTTGGGACGCAGTCGCAAGTAAGCAGATCCATGACATTGAGGAGCAGATCCATGATGCTGAGTATCCCCCTTGCGGAGAGCTAGTGTGTTGGGGTACCTTAGAAGTAATGTAGTGTAGAGAGCGTCGCCTTACTAACTTAACCCCCCTATTGTATGAAACAATGGTATCCAAAGGGCGCTTGATGCCACTTACCTTTGTGAGGTGTTGAAAGAATGAAGTGATCAACTCGGGGGCTCTAGGGGCTCCCTGCAGTGACTTGCGCCGAAGGGTGACAACCTTGCAAAGAAAAAGGTCCAGGTACCATTGATTCGGGTACCAAAAGAAAATGGATAGAGAGTGAGATAACCTTGTGAAAGGAAGGCCATGCAATGAATACAAGAACGCAGCCTCTGGGTACTAGTGTAGGAGATCAAAGTTGGCTCTAGTATATGTCAAATTTCGGATTAGAAAAGGAGCCTAGAACTTATTCATCCATCATCACTAAAAGAACCAATATGAGATCTGATGATGTCTAGAGGAGAATGACCTAGGATAATAGGGCTTAGTGAGGTAGTCCTAGGAGGAAAAAGGGCACTCCCCTTAGAGCCTCTCCTAACATTTAGAGGTAGAGAGAAAACTAGTGATGCACCTTGACTCCACAGCCTAGAATGTGGATGATGGAAACTAGATAGCCTTTGAAATTGGAAAATAGATGGCCCACCACACTTGATGTGAAAGTACAAGGATTGGGAAGCTTTGGTGGTAATGTGTGAAGAGACAAGACACTATCTCATTGACCGATATCCACTTGTATGTGAAAGCACAGATCCAAATGTCACTTGACACCTCCAACAATTGGAATATGCTGGAAGAAGATAATTACTTCATTAGCCTTAGGAGTCCCTTGTAAGACTCAATGTCTAAAAGTATAACCTCTTGAAGGTAAAAGACCAAACACCTTCACTAAGGTTGTAATGAAAGAAGGTGATTTGGGAACCCCTTGAGTTTGACATGGCACTTGAAAATAAAATTTTCCTTAGTCCCCACTTCCCAGAGAGAACAAATACGACAAATCCTATCACCTTGTTGAATATGGTGGTTTTTCTTAACTCATAACTTGTGGAAACAAACTTCAACTAGCCAAGGGAAATCCTTGGGCCATGCGATCAATAATTTGATAGTAGACAAGATGGATGATGGTGCCATCAACAATTTTCAAGACACTGCAGGGGAGAGAACTTTGTTCCTTGGTGGGTTGTGCTCACAATGCCAATCAATGTTATACATATTGGATGAGTCACAACAGATGCATCCGCTGGACAGAAGTGTTTGTACATAAGTATACGTGAATAGAACAATAAAAAGTTGAAATAGGCTTAAGTGCTTTACACTCTATTTAATTATTCCTTGTATAAATTCACATAACTCAATGTAGATAGATAGGTGTAACTAAAATTATTGCTTAAAAAGGGGCTAGAGGACATCCATGTTGGATAGGCGCTTAAAGGTGAATAGGAAGATAGCTAACCATTCACTTAATCTTGAAAGAAGTGTTCTAAAACAGGGTCTTGGCAATAGATCTGTACTTTGAATCAAAGGCGAGCAAAAGCAGAAAATCATGGATAAAGTTCCACTCAATCATATCATTGATTTATCAAAACATTCTCTGTTCTGCCCAAATTTATTGTTGTTGTCAATGGCTTTTGAGAGAGAAATGAGACTCTCTGTAGTGGATCTGCCTATAACAAATCTGCTTGTTCATCCCTTATAGTCCTGTTTCCAATCTTTTGGCTTTGTATGTTAGCAATACTTTCAAGAGAATAATCGAGTTCCAATCTCCTACCATGTCTCGAGCTCTTAGGAATTATATTGGTACATCCACTCATAAAGACTTGGTATCTAATGCTTCTTTGCACACATGGAAGAAATTTGAAGTGGTAGTATCATATATATATATAAGGCTGTAAAGTTAAATAGGAAAACCATCCTTACCTAATGATTTCCATTCTTTGTCACTCATATAGTAGCTTTAATTTCCTTCAAGGGTAATTGACTCACAAGCCCCCTGACTTCCAAGGAAGAACGTTTTATAGGCATAGTAAGATGACACAAGAGTCTTTGGCAAAAGCTCGAACTTCATCGAATAGGGAAAAGGAAAACATGGTTCGAAACATTCTTAGATGATTTCCTTAGCATTATCATTGAAAGTTAAATCCCTCAAATTGAAGTGATGTAATATTTTTCTTGAAGTATGTTTTCTTGAGAAAATCAAATAAGAACTTGGAGTTTGAATCCCCCAATTCAACTCCTCTAGCTCCATGCAATCAAAGTCCACAATATTCTCTTTATAGCTAAGGTTTGAGTAGTTCTGAATCCTCATCCGAGAGGGCTCTTAGGTGGATTGATTGTATTTGATTATTCTCTTTCACCCTTCTCTGCTTGACAATCATTTACCACAACCTCTAAAAAATCGAAATGGTTGCATATGGCTGCTTTGCACCATAAAATCGACCCCTTCTTAGATGAATGTTTCAGTAGAAGTGAATAAGCAATAGCTCCCCAACAATGTTATGAAGCTAGATGTGAAACATCGAGCTTGAATAAAGTTTTAAGAGTTTCCTACAGAGAAGGATGTTAAAAATAAACGAAAGGATTTTGAAAAATAACGTTTAAACAAGTAAATGAATGCAAAAAATAAAATATATCACCTCAAAAGTAAGCTACACCAAGAGAATGCGAGACACAAAGTGATAAGTGGGGAAATCAAATCAATGCAAGAAAACCTCATGTGCATTAAGAAGGAAGACTTACATCCACATTCTCCAAGATAACGATCTTCATGAATAGAAGAGAAGAGAGAAGAGAATAAGAAAGAAGAATGACCTTCAAGAAAGAAGAAAGATATCTCAAGTTTTTCTAATGAAGAATGAGAGATGAAAGAGCTCTTTAAATAGAGCTATTGGGCCAAAATGAGTTACTAGAAAACTCCATTATAGTCTTGCAAAACCTTCTTAGTGTGTGCCTAGTGTCACTAATTCTTATAAGGTGAAGGAGAAGTGTGTGACAAGTGTGGAAAAAGTTGTGTGTGATATGAAACTCCAAGATTCCCTTCAAAAGGGACAAATCTGGAATAGGTGAATTATAAATTCACATAATAAAGAAACCTATGCACACTTGAATGACTCGAAATAAATCAATTGAACCCAAATAAAGATTAATCTCCAACACTCCCCCTTAAGATTAATTTGGGCTTACAGAAGTGGAGATAACTTTAAACAAATAAGAAAGTTAACATTACATAATACTCCCCTTTGATAACTTCCTTCGAGAGGAATTACAACAAGATTACAATGATTTGAGAGAATAAAAAATAAGAGGATAGATGTCGCCAAGAAATTTACAAAGTTTAAGGTGTTATAAAAAATCTCCAAGAATCCTTTTTGGACAAGAAGATCTATCCACTTTGAAACAATGACCAAGAAAATGGAGATGGAAAAAAATGATCCACTGTGCCTGCAAAGCACACAACATTAATCTTCATGTTGAGTAAGCAAGATGCCGTAAAATATGATCTACATACAATGAATGTAATAAAAATAAATTTAATATAAAACATAAAGAGCAAAAGACAACTTCCATAACAAAGTGTTGAATCTTGCATGAAAGAAGTTAGTCAAAAAACAAGATTAGCTCCAATAAAGACATAGTTATTTGACAACTTACAAGAAATAAGTGCAAAAACAAGATATTTGAAGTTTTAAACTTATCAAAAGTGAGACAAAGAAGATGTTTCACTGTCCACAAAAGATATCCCCTACGAGATGCAAATGGAGTATTAAAAGAAGACACATCATTGTTCATCAAAATTGTAAGAATCCAAAGTGGTTTTCCAACAATATAAAAGTTATGATTTGTTTTATCACAAGATTTACATGGATATAATTTCCAACATTTAGTAATATCATGCCCATGTTTATCACAATGCGCACAAATTTTAACACTTTTAACCAAGTATGAACACGAGAAACCTTATAACGAAAAACGTTATGATGCAATCCCCTTCAGTGGGAAGGACAATATGACTTTGTTTTAATATTAGTTTTAGAAGTATTAAAACCAAGCTCTACAGAATTTGCATTAGTTTTAAACGAAATGGGTTCAACAATGTCATTTTCACGTTTACCAAGACCGCCTCCATTATAACCTATCGAGTGCATAATTTTCAAGCTAGGGTTAAGAAAATTTTGTTGCAAATCAATACACTCTATAGGAGAAGAATCACATTTTAAAGCAATCTTGGAGGCATGAACATTTAAAAAAAAACAAACTTTTGATTAAGAGTGTCAGTCAAATTATGCGTATTCTCCAATTTCTCATAAAATGAGGTTCGCAATGCATTAATAGTCATTTTTTGACATTCAATTTGACACTTAATATTATAAATTTCATTATCTTTCAAAGAAATTTGTTTCTTAACACTTTAAGGAGCTAACAACAATGTTATGTTAAAATCCGTAGATTTACAATAATGGCAAGTAAAAAACTTGAAGAAACAAGTTTCAACTTGCAAAATATATTACACGAAAATTTAATTCCTATCAATAGCTCCAACCAATGCTAAATAAATGTAATGTTCCGTTTTCCAGCTTGATCTTTTACAGTTGACCGTTGGCCTATTCCGGAGACCTGTAGGCTACTCGGAGGTTGAAATTGGGGTTTCATGTTTTGGTGGTCTCTTTCTGGGGTTTTCAGTGAGCTTTGCAGGGATGTGTTTTTCTCAACATTCAGGTATTTACTATTTTTAGTAAGTTCGGGATTGGCACCGGAACGGGATTTTGAGAGTGGGGTTGGATTCGTCTTGTCAAGACCTTTCCAACGAGCTATAGATCATTGGCTTCCGACATCATCTTGGCCTCCGTTTTAAAGTCCGTAAATTAAACATTATTATTTAATTTTGGACCTTGGTGCCTAGGCTCAAGGACTTAATGTTGAGGTTGAAAAAGAATTAAAGAGGATTATATTATTTTCCCTCTCATGTTTTATCCCATATATAAGAGGATTTTAGAGACTCCCAGTTGGAAAAGTATAAAAGGAGGAAGAGTGCTCTCATTTGGGGATGGAAAAATCTTGAACTACAGGAATGTTATGCTACCGGATTGGCTTGGGATTGCTTCGAGGAATGAAAGCCTCCGAGCTTGGCATTGCTTCTCGCTTGAAAGATAGCGAGTAGTGGTGAGATCATATAGTTTGATTGTTTTGTATGCAGGATTTGTGCATAGTATTCAATGTGTGTTTTATAGATCAGTTTATGAGAAAATTCAGGGTTTTCTTATTCAGTACAATACGCTGTGTTTTGTTCACAAATTAAAAAAAACTAAAAAATTTCATTGTGGGTATTGGCTAATCCTATTTGTTGGTAATGGGCGCCCCTATTCTGTAATTTGTGGAATTTTTGATGACTGCTATGAATTTTAAAAGCAAATCGCCCCTCTTGCTGCACTTTACCATTTGCCCTTGCATTGATTTTCGTGCATAAATTAAATAGAGGGTTTTGATCAGCTTTCAGTGTTCTAAGTGGTTCGCCATCATACTAGGATCATTATGCAATCCGTCTCATGAGATTTGATTAAGTTTGGAGCAAGTTGTGAATGAATCTGTGAGTTTCAGCGCTGCTGTTCGACTGTCAAAAAATCAGATTATTAGGTTGGCCTCAATATTGCAGTTTTTGATTTAATCTTCTTATTTCATTGAACAAAATCCTATAAATATTGTTGCAGCTCTATTACTTTTCGATTGTATTGATAGCAAGACATTGTCTAATATATTGTAAGCTGGCAGTAGTACTGACAACAGTTTATGATCTTGCTCTATCAAAATGTAATGCTCAATTCTATTTTCAGTATTTGCTAATATATTTACTTTATCTCCGCCCTATGGTAGCTACTTTCCCACTCCGGGTTAGAAAGCACATTCTGGGTGTTGAGTACTTTCAGCATCACAGTTATTTTCTTCAAGCATTGTAATTTGTAATACTCCGCCATATAGTCGCCTCAACTCCATACTGGATTGGGTAGCACATGCTTGGTGTTGAGTTTATTTCAAGCATTGTAATTTTTAGTACTCCACCATGTGGTCGCCTCACTCCATACTGGATTGGGTAGCACATACTTGGCGTTGAGTTTCTTTCAGTACTTGTAGTAGTAGAAGATCCTCTGACCATATGCTCGCCATCATCGGTGCCATTCTTGGTTAGAGTTCCTTCCAGCTCTGTTTCTGCATTCAGATCCTCTGATCAATGCTCACACCTTGGCCTCCTCGGAATCCGGGTGTACATTCTGGTTAGAGTTGCTTCAGTTATTGTTTTGGTTTAAGGCTAATCCTAACGATTGTGTATTACTTTGATGACTGTAATTAAAAGTTTAAAAAAAAATTGGCTTAGAATATTTCAGTGGTATCAGAGCCAAGTATCCTGCCATCCTGTGAACAAACCATCTATGAGTGATAGAGAAAAGAGATACATAGCAAGGGAAGATAAGAAAATTGCAAAACAGTTCCAGTGGTATCAGGCTCCAGAAGGTCAGACAGCGTCAGAGGTCTTGAGGGCTCATTGGGAGTCTTCTCAGGAAATAGATATGGCAGAAGGTGAGAGGTCAGTCGGGGGTAACGAGAGGTTTACCAACAACAGAGATGATAGTGGGAAGGGAAGAGAGAAATCGATAAGTCCCGAAAAGAGATTTGAAAGGAAGATGGATGCCTTGATGGATATGGTATCTCTCATGTTGGGGAAAGTGGGCCAGAACACAACTCTACAGAACAACCCAAGATATAGAGGGGAGCACAATGCCTCAAATCAGCTTGATGGAAGTGCTGCTCAGTCTGTTTCAAACAACACATACATTTCGTCAAAGCCCTTTAAACCCACCTTCTTAGCACCAGTAAACACCCAACCTGATCCTGAAGAGAATACTTCATTCGTGGAACAATTAAGACGTGGCCATGCGGAGTATGATTCTCTCCCTGATGACATCAAGATGGACATGTCCTATAATGAATTTATGGATCATAAGAGAAAGAGTAAGGGACAAGGGAGACATTATGAACAAAGAAGAACAACATTTCAAGGGGAGTTGTATCAAGCTGTCAACAAGGTTATACTTCCACACTCTGACGGTAGTGATAACAGTTCAGCTCGAGCTTGGATACAGAAGCTAGACAACTATCTAGCTCTTAGATCCATGGCAGAAGAGGAGGCGATTAAGTTCGCTACGCTACACCTTGATGGGGTGGCGCACGAGTGGTGATATCATGGCTTAGTCACCTTAGGTCATCGGTCTATCACTACCTATGATGAGTTCACCAATAGGCTCATCGAGCGATTTGAAAAAAAAGATCCTGAAATACATTTCAAAGAATTGGCACAGTTGAAGCAGTATGGCACAGTTGATGCCTACATAGCTGAGTTCCAGAGACTTTCAGTGATGGTCACTGGCATCACGGAGAGGCAGTTGGTGATCCTTTTTAGTGAAGGATTGACGGAACCACTCAAGGGTTGGATTAAAGCCTTTGATCCACCATCCCTACAGGAGGCAATGAAGAAAGCAAGAAACATGGAGTGGGCTGCTCCTAAGGCGAAGTTTCAATCCAAGCTGCCCTTTCACAAAGGGGACAAAGGAAAAAGACCTCATCATAGAACTCCTTTAAGACCTCAGCATAAGGACTTCAATCAGCATAATCCTCATGTCACAAGATTGGATCCTAAGACATTGAACGAACTCAAAAGAAAGGGGCTATGTTTTCGGTGTAGAGAAAAATGGTCTCAAGAGCATGTTTGCCCAAAGGGAGTCAAATTTCACCAGATTGAGTACTATTCAGCTGGTGAAAGTAATTCTGATTTTTCAGACCAGCAGTCTGATTCTGAAGATAGTGAAGTGGAAAGAGCTCCAGAAGAGTCCGAAGATGAGAAGGAAAGTGGAGGCATTTTGGCTCAACTTTCAAGCTTCCAAAGGAACGAATCCTTCAAAGTTCGAGGGATGATAAAGGGGCAACGAATAGTTGCTTTGATCGACACTGGAGCAACACATAACTTCATTGATGAAGTTGTGGTGGCAAAGAAGGGGATGCAAACAGAAGAGTTTGAAGGCTTCAAGGTCATGGTTGCTAATGGGTTCCACATCTCATGCACCAAGAAAATCTCAAACATGACTATGCAATTGGGAAACTATGAAGTCAAGGATGACTTCTATGTAGTCAACATTGGAGATATGGATGCCGTTCTAGGCATTCAATGGCTGTGTTCACTTGGAGAGATCTCCTTAAATTTGCAAACTATGGAGCTCAAGTTTCAATCTGATGGGAAGAGGATAGTACTAAGAGGAATGTCCAATGGGGGACCTCGGGTCGTGTCATTTAAGAGAATGGCAAGGCTGATCCGTCATGATCAAGCTGAGTGGGTTGCAGAATGTATGATTCTTCCTGCTAGTTCGGTTGAAACTAAGAGAGACTATCCTCTTTATGTTCAGTGTCTTCTCACAAAGAAGAGCAAGGTATTTGCTGATTTGCTTCCTGGACCACCACCTGAACGGGGTTCGGAACATATCATAGAGCTCAAGGAAGGAGCTAAACCGGTTATTACAACTCCATATCGGTACCCCAAGAAGCAGAAGGATGAGATTGAGAAAAACATTCAGGTACTCTTGGAGATGGGCTTCATTCGCCCAAGCAAGAGCCCCTTCGCTTCCGTAGTGGTTCTTGTGAAGAAGGATGGTACCATGTGCATGTGTGTGGATTATCAAGCTTTGAATCAAAGCACCATCAAAAATTGATACCCCATTCCAAGGATAGATGAGCTCATTGATGAGCTACATGGAGCCAAGTTCTTTTCAAAGATCGATTTGAGATCGGGCTACCACCAAATTAGGATGAGGGGGTCAGATGTTGAGAAGACAGCTTTTAGATGTCACTATGGCCACTTCGAGTTTCTAGTCATGCCATTTGGGTTGACTAATGCTCCTGCTACTTTCCAGTCTTTCATGAACCGAGTATTTCAGAAACAACTGAGAAAGTTTGTATTGATATTTTTTGATGATACCCTGATTTTTAGCAAGACATGGGATGAACATCTCAAGCACTTGGAGGAAGTGCTTAGTATCCTAGAATTTGAGAGCTTGTTCGCCAAAGCATCCAAATGTGAATTTGGAATGGAGTTACTGTATCTTGGTCACATAATCAGTGCTGAGGGAGTGAAGGTTGATCCAGAAAAGATCAAGGCCGTTGTTGATTGGCCACCACCTGAGAACTTGACTCAATTGAAAGGGTTCTTGGGTCTTTGTGTATTTTACAGAAGATTTATGAAAGGGTACTCATGGAATGCTGCTCTTCTTACGGATCTCACGAAAAAAGGGGCCTTTTGTTGGTCAGAAAAGGCTCAATCTACCTTTGATAAGTTTAAGAGGATCATGAGCTCTTGTCCGATTCTGGGTATTCCGGATTTCTCCAAGCCTTTCGAGCTACAGTGTGATGCATCCGGTGAAGGAGTTGGGGCTGTTTTGATGCAAAACAAACATCCCATAGTGTTTGAGAGTAGAAAGCTAAGAGGTGTTGAAAAAAACTACTCTATTTATGACAATGAAATGCTTGCCATTATGCATGCATTATCTAAGTTCAGACAGTATTTGGTGGGAAACAAGTTTGTGGTCAAGACTGATCACAACAGTCTCAAGCACTTTATGCATCAGAAGGATCTGAACGAAAGGCAACAAAAGTGGGTGAGTAAGCTCCAAGCTTACAATTTTGACATCGAGTATGTCAAGGGGAAAAACAACATTGTGGTTGATGCTCTATCTAGGAGACCCCATTTAAGCTCACTGTGCGAGCTTACTACTGATTGGAAGGACATGTTGCTTGCTGATTATGCCAAAAATCAGTTTGCAATCAGCATTATTGAGGGTATTTTTCATGATGAAAGGTACAAGGTGATTGAAGGGCTGATTCACTACAAGGGTAGGATCTTTTTGGTGGCTGATTCTAAGCTCAAAAAAAAGATTTTGTTGACATTTCATGACATTCCGCTTGCTGGTCATCAAGGTTTCTTGAAGAAATATAGGCAGATTCGGAAACGATTCTCTTGGAAAGGGTTGAAAGGGGAAGTTCAACGTTACATTAAAGAGTGTCCCACTTGTCAAATGAACAAAAATGAGCATACTCTACCAGCCGGTTTGCTGCAACCTCTTCCTATTCCCAACCAAAAATGGGAAAGCATATCGATGGACTTCATCATAGGGTTGCCCAAGGTTCAAGGAAAAGACTGTATCTATGTTGTTGTGGACAGATTAACAAAGTTTGCTCACTTCTTCGCCATTGCTAGCGTTTTTTCAGCAGCCCAAGTTGCAGATCTGTTTTTTCATGAGGTGTTTAGATTACATGGGTTGCCAAAAAATATTGTGAGTGATAGGGACAGCAAGTTCCTAAGCACTTTTTGGCAAGAGGTTTTCCGAATGAGTGGTACAGTGCTTACTCTCAGCACTAGTTATCACCCTCAAACCGATGGACAGACAGAGATAGTGAACAAGTGGTTGGAAGGTTACCTGGGAAATTATGTTTCGGAGCAGCAAAGAGCTTGGGTGAAGTGGCTTCACATGGGCGAGTATTGTTATAATTCTACTTTTCACATGTCAATAAGGATGTCACCTTTCATGGCTCTTTATGGTTATGAGGCTCCTAGCTTTGTTGATTTGGTGTTTGGTGATAGCAAAGCCCCTCAGGCCAAGGATTTGTTGCAACAGAGTCAAGATATCTTGAACTCATTGAAGAACAATCTTCAGATTGCATAGAATCAGCAGAAGATGTACATTGATCAGCGGCGTGTTGAGCGCTCTTTTGAAGTTGGAGATATGGTTTATCTTCGACTACAGCCTTATAGACAGTCTACTCTCAAGAAAAGTGGAACTGAGAAGCTCAAACCCCGTTTCTATGGGCCGTTCAAGGTCACTAGGAGGGTGGGGGCAGTAGCTTATGAGTTGGAGCTACCTTCGGATAGCAGAGTGCACAATGTATTCCATGTGTCTCGCCTCAAGAAGGCACTTGGACACAATGTTGTTGCTTCATCACAGTTGACACCTTTGGATGAAGGACAATTAGTTTTGATTCCAAAATAGATTCTTGATTCCAGGGAGCGTTCTTTGAGGAAAAGAACTATCAGAGAGTATCTGGTGAAGTGGAAGAACTTGCCTATAGAGGATGCGACTTGAGAGAATGATGAGATTCTGCAGCATCCAGGCTTGCAATTGCTTGAGGACAAGCAATCTTGGGAAGGGCGGACTGTAATGTTCCGTTTTCCAGCTTGATCTTTTACAGTTGACCGTTGGCCTATTCCGGAGACCTGTAGGCTACTCGGAGGTTGAAATTGGGGTTTCATGTTTTGGTGGTCTCTTTTTGGGGTTTTCAGTGAGCTTTGCAGGGATGTGTTTTTCTCAACATTCAGGAATTTATATTTTTAGTAAGTTCGGGATTGGCACCGGAACGGGATTTTGAGAGTGGGGTTGGATTCGTCTTGTCAAAACCTTTCCAACGAGCTATAGATCATTGGTTTCCGACATCATCTTGGCCTCTATTTTAAAGTCCGTAAATTAAACATTATTATTTAATTTTGGACCTTGGTGCCTAGGCTCAACGACTTAATGTTGAGGTTGAAAAAGAATTAAAGAGGATTATATTATTTTCCCTCTCATGTTTTATCCCATATACAAGAGGATTTTAGAGACTCCCAGTTGGAAAAGTATAAAAGGAGGAAGAGTGCTCTCATTTGGGGATGGAAAAGTCTTGAACTACAGGAATGTTATGCTACCGGATTGGCTTGGGATTGCTTCGAGGAATGAAAGCCTCCGAGCTTGGCATTGCTTCTCGCTTGAAAGATAGCGACTAGTGGTGAGATCGTATAGTCTGATTGTTTTGTATGCAGGATTTGTGCATGGTATTCAATGTGTGTTTTATAGATCAGTTTATGGGAAAATTCAGGGTTTTCTTATTCAGTACAACAAGCTGTGTTTTGTTCACAAATAAAAAAAACTAAAAAATTTCATTGTGGGTATTGGCTAATCCTATTTGTTGGTAATGGGCGCCCCTATTCTATAATTTGTGAAATTTTTGATGACTGCTGTGAATTTTAAAAGCAAATCGCCCCTCTTGCTGGGCTGTACCATTTGCCCTTGCATTGATTTTCGTGCATACATTAAATAGAGGGTTTTGATCAGCTTTCAGTGTTCTAAGTGGTTTGCCATGATACTAGGATCATTATGCAATCCGTCTCATGAGATTTGATTAAGTTTGGAGCAAGTTGTGAATGAATCTGTGAGTTTCAGCGCTGCTGTTCGTGCTCAAGGAATACAGGGCTGT
This sequence comes from Torreya grandis, assembly GCA_037957365.1. Lineage (NCBI taxonomy): Eukaryota > Viridiplantae > Streptophyta > Pinopsida > Cupressales > Taxaceae > Torreya > Torreya grandis. Next base: position 1,433,768 of record JARHVA010000253.1, on the reverse strand, counting down.
CAAAAAATCAGATTATCAGGTTGGCCTCAATATTGCAGTTTTTGATTTAATCTTCTTATTTCATTGAATAGAATCCTATAAATATTGTTGCAGCTCTATTACTTTTCGATTGTATTGATAGCAAGGCATTGTCTAACATATTGTAAGCTGGCAGTAGTACTGACAACAGTTTATGATCTTGCTCTATCAAATTGTAATGCTCAATTCTATTTTCAGTATTTGCTATTATATTTACTTTATCTCCGCCCTATGGTAGCTACTTTCCCACTCCGGGTTAGAAAGCACATTCTGGGTGTTGAGTACTTTCAACATCATAGTTATTTTCTTCAAGCATTGTAATTTGTAATACTCTGCCATATGGTCGCCTCAACTCCATACTGGATTGGGTAGCACATACTTGGTGTTGAGTTTCTTTTAAGCATTGTAATTCTTAGTATTCCACCATATGGTCGCCTCACTCCATACTGGATTGGGTAGCACATACTTGGTGTTGAGTTTCTTTCAGTACTTGTTGTAGTAGAAGATCCTCTGACCATATGCTCGCCATCATCGGCGCCATTCTTAGTTAGAGTTCCTTCCAGCTCTGTTTCTGCATTCAGATTCTCTGACCAATGCTCACACCTTGGCCTCCTCGGAATCCGGGTGTACATTCTGGTTAGAGTTGCTTTAGTTATCGTTTTGGTTTAAGGCTAATCCTAACGACTGTGTATTACTCTGCTGACTGTAATTGAAAGTTTAAAAAAAAATTGGCTTGGAATATTTCAATAAACATAATTTTATATTAAAAACACAAAAAGATTAGATTTAAACAATCAAAATGCCAAATTTGTTATTTGAAAAACACTTAAAGATTGATGAATAATGAAAGAATAAATCACCATTAAAACATTATCAATTTATCATGTTTAAAACAAACATGCAATTACTATTTTCACAATTTCTCCAAAACGGTGATATCGGTCATGCCAAAATTTTAAAAGTTTATTCCTAGAATACAAAAAAACAAACCAATTTTTTTTTAGAGAACCCTAGATTGTCAATCAAAAGATATGGCTCCTTTTTCAAATAGGTTTTTGGTGAAGAACCATAAAAAACTAGGCAGTTACCATTTTCACAATTTCTCTATAACGGTGATCTAGATTATGCCAAAATTTGAACAGTTTATTCCTAGATTATAGAAACACAAACTAAAAAAATATTAGAGAAACCCAAATTGCCAATCAAAAGACTATAACGACGATCTTTGTTAAATGAGTTTTTAGTGAAGAATCATCAAAAGCCTTGAGAATGAAAAAATATCATTATTTTAACAACAAAACACATTACTAATGCATTTAATGAGCCACAAAACAACATAATACAATCAAGGAAAGAGACAAAAAATTGCTAAGAGATCTTGAAAGAAAAAATAAATAAAAATTCTTTGCTTCTTCTCTATCCATGAATTTGCACACTCAAATTCAATGTTAAAACATTACTTGTTCCGGTACCATGTTAGAAATAAACGAAAACCAAAGGATCTTGAAAAACAATGTTGAAGCAAGTAAATGAATGCAAAAAATAAAAGATATCACCTCAAAAGTAAGCCACACCAAGAGATTGTGAGACACAAAGTGCTAAGTGGGGAAACCAAATCAATGGATTAAAACCTCATGTGCATTAAGAAGGAAGACAAACATCAACACTCTCCAAGATAACAATCTTCATGAATAGAAAAGAAGGGAGAATAGAATAAGAAAGAATAATGACTTTCAAGAGAGAAGAAAAATATTTCAAGTTGTTCTAATGAAGAATGAGAGACAAGAGAGCTCTTCAAATCAAGGTAGTGGGCCAAAATGAGTTACTAGAAAACTCCATTATAATTTTGCACAACCTTCTTAGTGTGTGCTTAATGTCACTAATCCCCATAACTGAGGGGGAAGTGTGTGACAAGTGTGGAAGGAGTTACATGTGACATGTAACTCCAAGATTCCCTTCAAAAGGGACAAAAACAAGTGTGACATCTCATAAATCTGGAATATGAGAATTATAAATTCACATAATAAAGAAACCTATGGACATCTAAATTACTTCGGATAAATAAAGTGAACTCAAATAAAGCTTAATCTCCAACAAAGGACATGTGACTATCATGGGATAATCAAAGCAAGTTGTCCTAAGAACTAAAAGTGCATCTATTTAAGAAGGTACTGAAAGAGGTTTGAGCAAGCATACTATCAATCTATCTTGGCAAGAATCTTGCAACGAACCTGTTTCTTATAACCATGTAAACCATCCAAGCTTTCTATTTGTTTTTGTTTATAATTGAGTCTTTATTTATTTAACATAGTAGAAATAAGAAGGAAACAAATTACATTAATGTGCATGGATGACCGAAATATTTTAGTGGCACTTGATCTTAACATCAATATAAGCAATAAGGGGAGTGAAAAATAGCTCCAAAAAGAGGCCATATGTCACAACTAAACTAAAAGTACATAAAGAGGCTAGCTACCAAAGGGGGTGAACCAAATTGGGTAAATCCTAAGCATGTCAAAACGATAAAAATTGTAAATAAACATGAGAAAGGAAGACATGTAGTCAAAGAAGTTAGGGACGATGACCCCTATTATGTTCTTGCAATGAAAGACTGAACCCCTAACCATAAACTACTGCGAAAGGGAAAATACAATATCTGATGATATCTATGGGGGAATGTTCAAGATTAAGTGGGCCTGGTTGAGTGATTTTGGGGTGGAGCAAAGAGCATTCCCCACATACTCTCCTAACATGCATGATCGAAGGGCATCTAGTAGTAGAATGGAAAATAGTGATGCACGTCTATACAAATTACTTGGAATATGGACAAGAAGGGGTTTAGCTGACATTGTAGACAGGAATATTGGACATGATTATTGAAGTTCTTGATTAACCTTTGATCTATGTAACCAATAGCTGGTATGGGTCCTTAGGGGAGCTTCTTTAAATTGTGTAAGTTAAAATGCATCTAGCGCATGCTTTATTTTACTAACATTTCATGTCTTTGTTTGTTATGTTGTATTGATTTATTTCCTTTTTTGTATACCTTGTTAGTGCTTTTTTAACTGTAGTAAGTGTTAGACTAATATAATAATGGTCATATATGTTCTTTGTAGTTAGGACATCGATTATTAATTAATAATTGTTAATAAGGTCAATAGGTTATGTAGGTAAAGGTGGCTGTGTAAAGTTTAAGAACATTAATTCATTTTAGCTGTTATTTCTTTTCCATAAGATCAATATTTTATCTCCTTTGCACACTATGCAATGGTGAAGACTCGCGCTTGAGTGGGTGAGGCACAAGTAGGGGCATGGTATACATGCCCTATAGTCTAAGCACAATAAGGTATGCGGGGTGGTCTCATATACTGCAATAGCTACCTTGTAGTCTAATCGCAGTTGGGTGCACATGGCGATAGGCATCGTGGACCTATTCAGGGCCTTTCCTTTCCTTGTCTTCCCTAATTGGTATCGGAGCCAATGTTTTACATTTGGGAAGGGTGTATCATTTGCATGCAAACTTGTGAGAGGGACAAAGATGATCTGAGCTTTAGAGGGGAGGAAAAGTGTAATATCCCAAATCGGAATATTATACGTTAATTTGGATTTTTCGGAATTCCTTTTTAAAGTTCGAAATAATAATTTTCAATGAATATAGAATTATTTTCTTATTAACAAGATAATAAATTTATATAACAAATAATGTTGTATAATGATCAAATGTGCAATGTGGAATTCTGGTTATAAATATTCTAATAGAGAACTCTCAAAGGGTTACGTCGTTGAGGGGTTGACATCAAGGTGTTTCGTCCTTGTATCTAATAAATGAGGGGTTTCGTCCTCAATTGTATAAGAGGCTGCTGCCTAAACTTCAGATAAGGGAATGAATGTCAAATATGAATATATATCTTTTTCCTTCACCAAGTTCTTATAAATACCCTTCATAGCTTTGCATCAAATGACGTGTCTCCTTTCCAAAGTGATGTGTTTTTTCAGTAAATAGGATGACTTGCATTAATATAACTTCTATTCCTTGCATTAAATGTGGCACTCCAGATGATTTCATTGGTGATTTATTCACATTAATGCAGTTCATGTTTATGGTCTCTTTTGTATTTGGGGATATTATAGACCTCCCTTCTTTAGATTGCTTGTTCTCAAGCAATTTTAAACCCAATAGTACACTCCACAATGAACTATAATCTGCTCCAAGCTTAGATGTTTCTTTCCCCATCCTCGTAGAACTGATTGCATTATTATTAGTTCTCTTGCAAGCGATTATTACAACTATTCTTTCCCGGATCCCACAACCTTTTGCCATTATAACCATTGTTGTAATTATTAATGAGCTCTTGGCTGAGCATAAGGACCTTGGGACCTTTACGTACTCGAAATTGATCATTTATTGGGTTGTTAATGACTTGTTCAAGCTCATTTGTTACCAAATCTGCCCTTACAATCTCCATTAATGACTCACCTCCACTATCCATGAAGACAAATCTTTTCTTTGTGCTATTATGGAGACCAAGCAATGGTTCATCTTTGATAAAAGATTCATACCTATTTTCATTGCGATAATAGGACGAATTTATGGTTGTCATAAGATGATTCCAACGTTTGTTTGGCTGTTTAAGTTCAAAAACCATCGCCTCCAACTCGAGCTCAGAGAATTCTTTGAGTGATGCTATTGGGATGTTTTTCAACATTGAATAGTTTACTTCCACCGGCTGCTCCTGCAACTCAAGGTTGTTGCCTAAATCATTGCCAACCATCCAAATTTTATGCTCCTTCAGTAGCTGCTCTATGATGACTTGTTTGACAAAATTTGGCTGCCATTTATCTTCCTCTGTTACACATTTCCTATATAAACAACAAAAATCTATGAATGTCAATTCATCCCTTATCATAGGATCAAGATTCAAATATTTATTGTGACATGCATTAATATCATTGAAAATAACTCGGCCTCATCTTCCTATATTGGTTCCTCTCGTTGAAGGAATGTGAGCATGGTTGGGCGTACATAAGTCCTTGATGGGAGTCCTTCATGACTGTTATTAAATGTGTAACCTTGTTGTGCTTGTGATGATCTTCCCTCACCATTAGAATTTTGAGATAGCGAGTTATTCAACTGCTGCATTTCTTGAACTAATTGTGACATCAACTTATATACTTGAATTTGCCCTTGGGCCCACCGGTCAAACTGTGCATCATTTATGTTGACCTTATGATTTGAATGCATAAAGCTTATTGAAACCCTCACGCTGGCAGGATGAAAAGCTCTGATACCATTGTAATATCCCAAATCGGAATATTATACGTTAATTTAGATTTTTCGGAATTCCTTTTTAAAGTTCGAGATAATATTATTCAATGAATATAGAATTATGTTTTTATTAACAAGATAATAAATTTATATAACAAATAATGTTGTATAATGATCAAATGTGCAATGCGGAATTCTGGTTATAAATATTCTAATAGAGAACTCTCAAAGGGTTACGTCTTTGAGGGGTTGATATCAAGGGGTTTCGTCCTTGTATCTAATAAATGAGGGGTTTCATCCTTAATTATATACGAAGAGGCTGCTGCCCAAATTTCAGATAAGAGAATGAATGTCAAATATGAATATATATCCTTTTCTTTCACCAAGTTCTTATAAATACCCTTCACAGCTTTGCATCAAATGATGTGTCTCATATCCAAAGTGATGTTTCTTTTCATCAAATGGGACAACTTGAATTAATATAACTTCTATTCCTTGCATTAAATGTGGCGCTCCTTCTCATATGGGCACTTTATTTAATTTAGTTGCTGTTGTAGTTAATTAAATTGCTACTGGTTTAGACGATTCCATTGGTGATTTATTTACTTTAATGCAGTTCATGTTTATGGTCTCCTTTATATTAGGGGATATTACAAAAAGAACGTCATAAAAGTTTGGAAGAGATAGATATGTTTGCCCTAGGGGAGACGACACAAAAAATTGCTTGCATTGTATGCCCTATTCCATGGAGCTACCAAAGACATCACAGAATAAGGATGAAGGTTGTTGGAAGAATGAAGGAGCCCGACTCCTTAGGAAAGAACAATGGATTTGGGAAGAAAGGAGGAGTTTGGCATCGGAGTGCAAAACAAAGGGGTCATCAATGGATGTTTTTAAATTTCTATTGCCAAACAAAGACATAAACCCTCTTCAAACAAAGTCAGAAACCTATGCTGTCAATTAAAATGAGAGAAAGATTGGACAAACCAAATGACATGCCTTGAAGATGCCATCATTATTTGACTGTCCTTATTTGACCAAGAGAAGTTCAATTTCGGAAATGCGATCACCAAATAGGATGCTTTTAGACATCAAATGGGTCGGCATGAAATAAATAATAAAGAACAGTGGCTACTTTCTATCATCGCGTTTAAAAACAAAAAAATATACATGTTTTTCCTATTGTCTGGCTCGTCTTTCAATTTGTTGTCATTACCTAATCAAGACATCATTGAAATTTTTGGAAACAATAGAATTGAAACTTTTATTGCCGATTGAAGACATCATTTAGTCTGAAGAAAATAATGCCCTAACATCTGAAGGAAACAAATGCTCTACCACAAATTTTCAAAGTTATTTCACCAGGACAACAGATATATCAAGGCATTATTAGATGTTTTGAATATCTCTTTTCTAGGACGATAGACATATAGATGTCTAACCAATTTTTTTCAGGCCTGACCAAAACCGATTAATTTTTATTGGAACGATAGAATTGAAATTTTCCATTGCCAATTGAAGACATCATTCAGTCTGAAGAAAATCATGCCCTAGCATCTGAAGGCAACAAATGCTTTACTAGAAACTTTCAAAGTTATTTTACCAGGACAACAGGCATATCAAGGTGTGATCAGATGTTTTGAATATCTCGTCTGGGATGACAGACATATGGATGCCTAACCAATTTTTTTTCTGGCCTGACCAAAACTGTGGACACTGAAATTATACATGCTGAGATGTTCTTTTTATGTCCTGAAAACTGAAATGAAAGAGACATTGCAGAGACATGCATTTTGACGTCTATAAAGAGTCGTCTCTCAGTTGCCACATAATATTTTATTGTTTTTATCAAATGCATGGGGCCTAAGGTGAATTATTTTCTTCCTGAAATAAATATATATTTACAGAATTTAAAAAGGAGATATAAGGTGTTCTATTTGCTGTATGTTTGTTGAATCTTGATCAGAATTGCTTTGGCTTTTGTGTTCTTCTTTGGTTTAATAAGGAGACTTTGATTTTATTTTTTTTGCCCGTATATTTTGATCTTTGACTGAACCCACTGATGATGCACAGAGACCTCTGTTTTCTGGGTAGTTATATGTAATTTTTTTTCTGGTGATTGGTTGATCAGCTATTTCCGGGGGCCTATGTGTGTTAATTCTCTTGATTGTTTTTTCCTGGACCGAAATGGCATTAGCCTGTAAAGTATTATTTTGTTTGCATTTGGGAAATCCATAAAGCAAAACTTCTGTGATGGAGACAAAAAGATTACCATTTTGAATAGACGCAATTACTTGAGGGTGTTCTAGGAAACACTGCAAAAAATCTGAGAAATGACCAAACAAAAATACTATGATGCCAAAAACAGGGAGGCATGGATGTTAATTAATTTGTTAGTGGTGGATCAATTACTTCCTGAAGTTGTAGATGCCAAAAATGACTGCTAACTTTGGAAGAAGTTGAAGGGACTATATGAAAATTCTGACAAAGGGAGAATTTTTAACTTTTAAATCACGTTATTTTTAACAAAATTGGCAGAAGATAAATCCATATATGAGCATCTGCTCAAAGTGAAGGATGTACGGGCACAATGAAATGCAATGAGGACATGATGACCTTGACGCTTGACACTTTACTCGTTTCCACTGAGACTTCTGTTGAATTCTTTAATGTACATTACTGAATTCAAAATTATTATCTTTCATCACTTGCCAAGTTATTTGTTGTAGAAATAACATTGGAGGATTCGATTTGGTGATGATGTAGGAATAGCTAGTTTAGAGAGTGATTTTGCAACAATTGTTAAAGGAAAAACACAACATAAACAATCGGGTGCAAATTCAACAAAATCAAGAAGTAATTTATCCTCGTGTTCCATTTCAATATGTAAATTGAGAATGCTGATACTGTGGAAATATAGGCCATCTTGAGAATTTCTATAAAAAGAAGCAAGCAGGTGTAGAACATCATAAGAATTTTCCTAAGAAAAGAGAATAAATAAAGTGTTTTGATGATGATATGGTGTTTGTTGCTTCATAAGAATGTTAAGAATCCCCAGATATCTAATATTTTGATTCTAGATCATCAAAACATATTATAAACAAGAAGTACTGGCTTGTATCTTTTGCTGCCCATGAATAGAGGAAACAATATGCTATTGTTGATGTCGGGTGGAAACACTTTCTAGAAGCTAAAGGGGAAGTTCAATTGAGTTGAGAGACGGTAAGAAGATCACTCTCATGAATGTGTTGCATGATCCTAATATAAGTCTTCTTTCCATAAGTCAGTTAACTCAGCATCCACACATTAATATTTCATTCAGAGTTGACAAACACTTTGTCAAAGAAACAAAGAATGGAAAAGTTGTTGCTACAAGAAAAGGAGATCATAGGCTAAACAAATTTGAATGAAGAGGCTAGTTTAAAAGGAGCACAGGACTGGCAGCAAAAGTTAATCCACCAGCAATCTTGTAGCATCCACGGTAAGGTCATCTGAAATTTTAGCATCTTTTTCAAGAAACAAAGGATGCTTCATGGCTTGCCATTATTTCAGCACGGGAAAGAATTATAAACCCCGCTTCTCTGGAAAGAAACACAAGGAAGCATTTGAGAGTGGAAAAACATGGAGGGGGAAAGAAATCCTTGAATTGGTTCATTCTGATCTCTACAGATCATTTAAAACTCTCTTAATGGCGCTAGGTGTTTTCTTCTCTCTGTTGACACTTTTTCAAGAAATATACGTGTGTACTTTCTTAAAACAAAGTCAGAAGCTTCCAATCATTTCCAGAATTTTAAAACAGTTGTAGAAAACTGGTCCAAAAATAATCAAGGTTCTTAAAAGAGATAGAGGAGAGTTCAACTCCAAATATTTCATTAATATTGTAGGGAAGCAAGAATTGGATCACAGACATAACACCACGAGACCTCGTGGTATTGTGCCTGCCAGAACTTGACAGGGTATTATGCCCATGAGACCTCGTGGTATTTTGCTTGCCAGACCTTGACATGGTATAATGCCTACAAGATCCCAACATGATATTGTGTTCTGAATACCATGACATGATCTAGTTCCATATGGTATAGTTTTTGCGAGACCTCAACATGGTATGGTACTTGGTTTACCACACCAATTGTTTAGTTCAGCATGGTGTTGTTGTTGTGAGAACTCAACCCAATATCATGCATTTTCATCAAGATTCTTGCTAAATACATTTGTTGTATTTAGGGATAAAATGTCTTGCAAGTAAGGCCAAAGCAATGGCTCCTGTTATTCACTGGGGATTCAACTTGTAATTAGCTATGAAAATTCAGACAATTCCTCTCTAGTAGTCCAAGTCTCCCTAAACAAGGAGGATCTCAATTGATGTGTGTATATACATATACACATTAGCTTATATACACATTAGGATATCCAAGTCTTGGCTGATCTAATTTATAATTCATTTGCTCTGGATATGGAGGACCATCTGCTAGATATTTTTGGTGGTCATGATACTAAAGAAATTATGACCAAATCATTATCCATGGATATAGGGTCTAATTTGGAATCCTGAAAGTCAGCTAGAATTAAGTAAAATCCCTCATTTTAACAGAGAAATGGTAGAAATAAAGACAGAAATCTGCAGGACAAAAGGGCATTGAAACCACTACTCTTGAAATAATGTATGCAGCTAAAGAAGCATGTAATACCGAGCTAGCTACGATAATGAATTGACGTCAATACAAAAATATATTGTAGAATCTGAGTTAATGACTTCATAATTACATATCCATTTTGTATCAGATTAGATATCTACCTTATAATAAGAATTGGTCTAAAATGATGCTATTGTAATTGGGTGTATTTTTGAGTCCCATTGACCTATTTTGGTGACTCACGGACATTAATTTGATTTATTTCTTCCATATAGGCCAGATATCTTTGGAAATGTTGGATAGCATGTGGACAACTTTAAATGACACTGTTAAACAGAGAGAAACACTTGTGTTAGGAGTGGTTACCCTCTTTGATGCCTTTTCTTATATCTGGCAGAATAAAACAAAGCCCATGCCAAGTCAAAGAGGCGAATTCTTTACTTTGGATCCTAAAAACATTAGATAGTGAATATTGTAGAGGATAATAACTGCAGCAGCATAACTGTATATGTTTCACTTTGGAAGATGAGGGCGAAACCTTGAGGAAGTATGTGGTAACTTTTAAAATCCTTCACAATCTCAAGGGTATTCTTTTGGCCATGTTTGTGTTATTTGTTTTGTGATAGCATAATTTAGTGTTTTGTTTGTTTTCTATTCCTAGATATAGAACAAAGTTCTGTGTAGTTATTCTATGTAATTTTTATTTTTATTTTCTATGATCCATACAGGAAATGGATATTTACATGATGGTTAAAAATATGTTTTCCAGAATGAAATATTTGCACGGTTAATATTCCAATATAATATGCAACCAATGAGGCTTTTTGTGAACTTATAGAAGCAACCTGCATTATAGATGCTTTTATGTGAAAAATTGTTTTTTACCATAATCATTTTATTTTCACTCATACCTTTGTTTTATGTTTTGGCATGATTGCAGTGGACCCCACCAAAACTAACTGTTCCATTGTTGAATTTAGTGGATAAGATTTTTCAGCTAAAACGAAGGGGTTGGGTGAGGTGAGCTTAATTGATATGTTTTTCAATATATACTACCTGTTTTTGAATCCTAGAAAGACCTATTCAAACTCTGTGATTTGGTGGAATTACACTCGATAAAATGCAATTGCATTGGTACTATTTACAACACGTGTATTGTGGGATTTTTAATTTTCTTATATCTTTTCTTTATTTTTATATGTTTTCAGGTCTGTAAAGTGTTCTGAAAAGTTCTTCCATTGCAATTGCTTATATATGATTTTTATTGTGATTTCCTTTTCAATTGAAATATTTGATATTTGACATTCCCTTTGATCCATGTTGGGCCCGGGAGTGGCATGGAGGACAATTCATAAAGCAATTGCTAGACAAATTTATCTAATTAACTTGCAAATTATATTGAACATTTTATAGATATGTGAAAAGAAATGCGGAAGCACCATTACAAGTTCAATGGAAACATGGGATAGCAAATAAAGCTCTTCTATTCATCATGAACATGATATTATACATGTGTAGAGATGTTGGACTTAGAAACCAAAACTATTTGCTTTTGTGAGCCGAATCTAGAGGTGGATTGTTTGGCATCGAGAATGTTTTACAGAAGATGGATTTTGTACAATGTCTAACCACACGATAAGAATTGAGCGAAATAGAGTTATAGAATCTTCAATGAGATACAAGACGGTTTAGTTCCAAGAACCGTTAGCCAATTGTTTCAACTTCTCGTACCATTTTTTGACTTGGAAGATGAAGTGCCACTTGGTTGGTTACTAAAGATGTGGGATTCATCAGTGTCATGGCTTTGTCTTGTTACACATGTGGAATCCCATCAGATGACGTGCACTTCACAGTGTTTCTTGTGAGCGTTGTGAAGTTTGCAAGTTGCAAAGTGGTAGTCATAAGACCTCGTAAATCGTGCCCAAAATTTACTTGAAGCTATGGATCCAACCTTAATGTGCTCAGGCTAGTGTGGGGCTATGAATCACACAGTGGTGTGCTTGGATCATTTGACCTTTCTTGAAAAGCAATGGCCTCAATTGCATGGGTCGGGCTTGGAGTTGCTGAAGAGTATACCACTTAGCTTGATCTACATAATACCCTTTCTTCACAGCTCAAAACAACTAATGTGTGCCATGGTGAGTGCGAGTTGAGGTAGCGTCAATGAGTTCATTCTTCTTTGTTGGGCTCAAAGTGTGTAAGATCCAAATTCCATGGATGTTGAAGTGCGAAAGGCTTGAGTAGAGGTGGTGTGTATGGTTGATTAGCTCAATGTTGAATAGATAGTGCATGCCCAAGTTTTGGAGGAAGATCCAAAATCAATGCATTCTTACTAACAATGTGAAGTATTGTTTAAGGACCATATCCAAGCAGTTTGATCTTGCATTAAGGACCTTGGAATTGCTTTCTACATATGCAAACAAAAAATCACCTATTTGAAAAGTGTGGCATTTTGATGCGAGTCACGACGTTCCTCGTACTTCCATTATTGGGAGTAAATCTATTGTACCTCGTGATGCACTTGTTGAATATGTTGGAGGAATTTCCAACATTTTTTCACTTTCTTCAATTCCTTTGCTTACATGCTAGTTTCTTCAATGGCATCTCCCTCGACTGGGCATGGATGACTCCCAATAACACTCTTATTATCAAGTTCTGATCAATAGAGGATCGTTTAAGAGATTTGAAATCTAAAAGGAAGCTCTTTTCCCTCTCCCATAAAGTCTACTTAGATGTTGATCTCACTAGACTCCAAGTGGAGGAGCTTTAAAAGGTGTTGTCACCAGGTGGCAGGAACAATAATTCATAATTTACATTGTGGAATAAATCGTTTGACAAAAATATAATAATGTATTATGTTGGGGTTGATTTTATAAAGAATATGGGTGGTTACAGGATGTAACCAATTCCCGTGAACCAACCAAGACAAACAAACTTATTTAATTAATTTACTAACATAACAAAACCAACCTACAAAGTAAATAAATAAAACTATTTTTGGATTACACGACCTAAAAAACTCCCCTTTGATCCAAAGGGGTATAGAATATGAAAGAATTGGAGCAATGACTCTAAAGTCATCAAAGAAACTCTGAAGCAACTGCAACTGGTATACTGTACATCTTGGTATTGACCAAAATCGATGCTGCTCCATATAGAAGCTCGCCTTGTGAGTTGTGGCATAAAAGGCTGATGAACATGATCAAGGCCCACTCATTCCCTACGATCATCGTACCGTACTGTAGTAGAACACGATTAAGGCTTGTCCAACTACATCGATCCACATAAGGCTCCACCTAGAAGTCCGTCAAAGTGACCAACCTGTACTTTGTATGGCACATCTTCCTGATGCCCAACAAATGCTGACAACCTTTGCTCAACACTGTTGGTGTTAGCAACCCGTATCAACTTGTACTGTCACCAACGACTGATCAAAGACCAACCAATGCAATATTTTCTCCTCTATTAGGGGAGAGGTGAGAAGCTGTGCAAGGAGAGAAACAAAACAAATTAACATTCTCTACTCAATGTCATAAATATCATATATAGAAAGCCAAAAATGGAACTGAAAACAATAATACAATCCAAAATTGCCATTTAAGCATTGAACCCAAACTTCGAGTGAATAGCTAACTGGAGAAGGGTAATTGTCCTCCAGCTTCCAATAAATCCTCCAACCTTCAGTGTGACATTTACACTTAGTCAATCACAAGGATCCTGAGGGACCTATGAAGGACAGTGTGTTCACCGATAGCACAAGCAAGAGGTGTCATGAAAATTGTTATTTGGAAGGTGTCGGTTTCCATCGATAATGCACCTTTATACATCGTTGAATAGTTTTGTCACAAAAATCATATATGTAAATTTCATAACACAAAATAGATCATTCTGTTGTGTCTGAAACATCCGAAAACTTATAGTTTGACTGGTCATACGACCACCTTTGCTTAAAAAAATGACCGATCGAAAAAAAGTATCACAATACAATGCTTTCAATGTCAAATGCGACCAAAAAGATAACTAGCTTTGGAGGTTTTGAACTCTTAACCTCTTTGAGAGTGCCTTACAAAAATCTTATCACCAACTCCTCTAGAAGCAATTTGGAAATATTAAAGGAAGATATTTCTTTTAAACTGTGTTCCTTGATTTTCAAAAAAAAAAAAATATATATATATATATTTGCATGTAAAATTATTTCACCTGCTGTTTTTACTTTCACTTGCCTTTCTTCCTTGTTTGTTCCTTATGGGACCCAATAAACCTTAAATTTTTCAAACTATATCAAAACATTAGACTTCATGAAAATAATAATTTGCTAGGGCTGCGCTATACTCACACTAGGGACACCATATTTGTTGCTGTACAAGTCTCGCCACTTTGTGAAAGACAATAAAACATCAAATAATAATTTTTCTGGGACGCCGTATGAATTTCTTCTCTTCTTCTTACTGCAGGGTCATCGTACAAATTTACACTGCAACTCAAACCTCTGGGTTCTTTTATTCTCAACACACAAAAAAAAACTATTTCAAGCTGCCGTACGCTGTACAGGTCTACATTTGGATTAGAGCCACTGTCGTACAAGTGCTAAAAACAGGTTTTAATGATTTGTTTTGTTTTCTTTGTCTTATATTGTGCCATGAGCTTTAAACAAAAATCATACCAATTCATTTTACTGTTTCTGTACCACTTGTCTAATACGTATTAAAGCAATTCGCGCTGGCAATGTGGGCACGCTGAATTTGACAGTGGATCGATCTATTTTGATTAGAAAACACAGCCTTCTTTCCCAATATCCAGAGTCTAAAAATGATTTTACTCTTCTTCAAATCACCAAGCTTCTCTCCAGATTCTGATAAGAGTGGCTTCAATCCTCCTTCATGATTAATATTTTTTGTCGTGGATCTGATACTACTGTTGGCACTAGATGGGAAGAACAATAATTCAAAATTTACAATGTGGAATAAATCATTTGACAAAAATATAATACTGTATTATGTTGGGATTGATTTTACAAAGAAGGGTAAAAGCTGTATAAGCTTTTATGGGTGGTTACGGGATGCCACCAATTCCTGTGAACCAAGACAAACAAACAAATTTATTTAATTTACTAACATAATAAAATTAACCTACAAAGTAAACAAATAAAACTATTTTTGGATCATACGACCCAACATAAGGCACGAACCTTGGTTGTTTTTGCTAGGAAAGAAAACAAATGAGTAGTCATTTGAGATTGCAGAATTGTGAGAACCCATGGGTGGTCATGTCCTTTACCATCTAAATGACGACGTGTTGGGGTCTTAGATGGTGATAGCGGTATTTCCATTACTTGTTGGAAACCTTCGAGGATGTGATTGCACTGCAAGATCTCATCTTCCTTACCAAGACCCATGAGAGCACAAAGCGGGTGTTCCATGCAGTTATAGGTTACTAATGGGTCTCAGTCTGTCGACATGAGATTTGTATATTGGGGGTGTCCATGGTTCAGGTGGGGTGACTTGCATCATTCGTGACAACCTTAGGTCAAGAGTATTTTGGTAGCTTCTGATGTCCATTCTAGATACATGTGGTTGCATGTTTAGAGGGGCTCATTTCCTATCTATGATGTATTCATTGCAGTATGCTACTTCCCCCCCGCTTTATCGCCCTTTGTTTTGCCCATTGATGGGGATACATATCTTGACGTTTATTTGTAAATTTCAAAATATTCCGCATTGGGCAATATTGTTCTTCTTGGGGACTTCAATGCTTGTATAGGGACCCACTAGACACCTATTCATGATCTTGCACAAGACGAGTTATACCTTCAGGAGCTGGATTTATAGGAGTTTGCTTTACAGAGAGAATCAACGGATGAGAATGCTCCAATTCTAGCCTATGGGAGGTACCTTCTCCAAATAGGGGAATCTTTGAGGCTCCACATTCTCAATAGGCTTCCTTGTTTCACTTTTTCTAGTAGATTTACTTGTTTCCCCTATTGGGGAGGCGGGGAGCGAGTGTAGTGGATTATGTTCCCACTAGCTGATCCCTCATCCCTCACATTTGGGATTTCCTTTTTTCCCATCAGCTCCCACTTTTCGACCATGTTGCCTTGACTTTCATTGTCCATGCTACTTATTACTCCTATTCCCCCACTCCTCCCATCATGGCCCCCATCACCCAACCCACAACGCTCAGCACACTACGATCCACATAGATGAAGAGTACACCGTTGACTATGCTGCCCGACTTTCCAAACTTATGTCCGACTAAAATTCCCTTCCTCCCCACTACAGAGTCCATGTATGAGTTTTTATGTAATACCTTATGGGATGCAACACTTCACCCCTGTCCCTACATTGTGCACTACTCTAGCACACCTCATCCCCAAGGGTCTTGCCCTATGAACTGTTGGTACCATGATGGGTATAAATCTCTGCATCGAAGTCTTTGTTTTTCCCTAACCCATGACCCTCCTTCCATACCCTTCATCTATAGAGGTTATTGTTGTCTTCTTTGCTGGAACGAACATGAGTTTCTTATGTCTAGATGACTTGCTCTCCTTGCTGCCCTTCACCATTTGCCTAAGACCCCTTTTTTCGGAAAAATGCATCATATATTTCTCCAAGGAACAAATGTTTACATCACTTGGGCAAAAAGCAAGAAAAGCAAAGATGTGCACAAATTGATCATAATGTTAATATGAAGCATCGCTCCCTACATAAGCAAGGAAAGAAAGCACTTGAGCCCGTGCCCCATTTGGCAAAGAGTTCACATCTCTTCAAAACCACTCAAACTTAGCTTGTACAATCGAAGCCAACTCTTGTCTG
The DNA here is from genome assembly GCA_037957365.1 of Torreya grandis. NCBI lineage: Eukaryota > Viridiplantae > Streptophyta > Pinopsida > Cupressales > Taxaceae > Torreya > Torreya grandis. The sequence goes on along the minus strand of JARHVA010000253.1, from coordinate 1,417,038 downwards.
AAAAGCCTCAACTTCCCCATACAAAGAGGGGAGGTGGTGTTCTGAAAAACGGCTTGGCATGTCGTCCTCCAAAGAAAGTTGATTGCTGCCAACCGTGTTGTATGCCATAAACCCTTGCAGCTGCCCCTAACCATCCAAGAATTCCCTAAAAGAGGCCCTTTCTAGGAGAGAGGAGCAATAAAAAGGAAATTGAATTCAACGTACAACCACCCCCAAAGGCCTCTTGCTGTTGGACATTTCCAGAAGATATGAGCAACCGTTTCTTCATTTCCACACACCATGCAAAATGCATCTGTAAAACCAGTCTTGCTCAACCTTGCTTTGACGGTTAACCCTTGATGTATTACTAGCCATCCTATCACCTTATGTTTGAAGTATGTTCTAGTTTTCCAAATAACTTGATGTCGTATTTACTATCTCAATTCAAGATCTTGAACCTGCCATTGTTTGTCCAATCGGGGAACAATGAAATTGGAATGGGTACTTGCATATACAAGTGCTTTGATTTATAATTGAGGAGGGCTTTTCTTGAGTTCCACTTCCAATCCCTCCAATAGGGGCCTACACTTTGAAAATGATTTTTGAAAAGACATTGTTCAGGGATCATATTATAGAGCTCTTGAAAAGTAGTTTTTTCTGCTGGTGACAAAACTTGAGCCTTGTTTAAGTCCCTCCAAGATTTCCATTGCTGTCTTCCATTATTCCAAAGGTCTCCCCAATAGAACGAACCTTTCCTTGCCAATCTTTTTCCTGCAAAGAAACACTGAAGACCACTTGTCCACGTTGCGAGATGAAAGTCCAAATAGGGTGTGCAGCTAGATCCCAAGCATCTTGTGGTCCCTCAAACTGCCAATGGAGAAAACCTATGAGTATCTCCATGCAGCCCATATTCTCTTAAGCGGTGCTGATCCGACAATCATAAAAGCACTAGCATTGCCAATTATGTCGCAAATTTGGAAGGGCTCCTTAATTTTACGAGTATGATGTGTTAAGAATTCTATGTCGGATAAGGATCTGCCAAGGAGCATCCCCTTCCATTGCTTTTACAATCCACTTCCCTGTAAGAGCTATTCCTTGTGCTCTTATGTTTGGAATCCCCAACCCCCCTTGTTCCCTTGGAAGAGTGCAAACATCCTAAGAAACAAGGGGGAGCTGTTTTCTCCCTCCTTGTTTGCCCCATAAAAAAATTCTAAGAGCCCTTTCAAGCATTTTAAAAGTTCTTTGGGATGGGAACAAGCAAGAAGAGTAGAACATGTCTTGTTGACAAGATTCTGTCAACAATGGTAATCTTCCCAGCAAGAGGAAGGTCAAGTTTATTCCACATTAACTACTACTTTTTTGATTTTTTCTAGAATCCATCATCATTAAGCTATAGAGAGATGGCTCCCAAACGGAATCTTCAAATAGTGAACAATTTCACCTGTTTTATTAGTTTCCATCATTGGTTCAGCCAAGATGGAGGGTCATCTTGTCCAATGAGCAAAACCTCCTTTTTTTCTTCACTTACAACTGCTTTGGCAGCCTCAGCAGTAGTCTCTAAACAAAGCATTGTACTTTCAACGGATTGTTGAGTTAGCTCTAGAGTTAGAGCCGAGTCATCAACAAAGTGAACATTGAGGTCCTGACTGCCATTTGGTAAAAAATTCCCACTAATTTGTCCCTGAATTCTTGTTGCCTCCAATAAATATCCAAGGGCATCCACAACAATGACAGAGATAGGGGCTAATGGACACTCCTGCTTGATGGATTGCTGCAATTGGATAGGTTCTAAGGGAGTAACATTCACATTAACCCTTGTAGAAGCATGTGAAAAAAGAGTCTCCACTGCCTCGTGGAAAAAGGAGCCAAAGCCCCACCAATCCATCATGTTCAAAATTAAATCCCACTCTATTCGATCATAAGCTTTATCAAAGTCAATCTTAAAAAAGAGAGCCTTTTGTCTAGATTATTTTGCCCACTCCATGCCCTCCCATGTAGTAATGATATTATCTAGAATAAATCCGCCTTTTATAAAACCAATCTGCTCTCTTTGGACTATTCGTGTCACCGATATCTTAATCCTTCTAGCAAGGGCTTTTGCTAAATTTTTATAGGAAACATTAAGGAGGGTAATTGGTTGCCAACCGCTTACCCACTCCCTTTTGAATCCATTTAGAATGATTTTGATCAATCCTCCATTTACTAGCTCGCTCGTGACTCCCCTTTTGATGGATTCATGGCACATTTTAAAATAAACTGAACCAATAGTAGGCCACATCTTCTTATAGAACTCCACTAGGAGGCCATCAAGTATTGGGACCCTTTGGCGCACTGCCCTCCCGAGAAAAAAACCTTGTTTTAGACATCAACCCCCAGGTGTGGTCTCCTATTCCACTTCTCTTTACGACATCCCATACCAACTTGCTATCATTGTCTACACTCCATGATGCAGGAGCATCCAAGGTGTACAGGCAATCTTGCATCTTCAAAGCAAGAAGACAATTTGGGTAGTTTTCAATAAAGAGTCTCAAGGCCGTTTTCACAATGTAATTAGAGTTCTTGGGCTAAATCAGAAAGATGACAAAGTGCAGCAGTCTCAGAGGTCCACAAGGGATCATATGGTGACATCTCCATGCCGCAACTCCAAATTGTAGGTTTCATGGTGGCCGTAGTGTCAACGGGCCTCCTTGGGGCCTTAATTTTATGTGTCTCAACAACCACTTTATTATATCCTAAGTTCCTAAGTCACACGGCCACATTATATAAGTTTTAAAGTGTTTGTGACTAAGTCCTTATGATAGGTTGATGTGCAATGACATGCATCAAATTTAAGACAATGTGGACGTGGCATCTAAAACATACATGTGGTAGCATCACAAAGGGTTGGTTCACGGGATGATGGGTTGATAGGTGGTGACAACCGTCAAATTTGTTCTTATGTTCATGGGGTACACAGCCTCGGTTTTCTTCCACTGGGACTAGCAATCATGGGGAAAATCACAGAGTTTGTGACTCCATGGATGGATGATAGGTGACAACATCACACGCTCTCGCGGGGATCACAAGTTTAAGTTAAAGTGGGGACTACTTTGCAGACGTGTGATAATTCAAAGGGGGATTCAAATACCCCATGGGTCCGTAAACCAAAGGAGCCACACTATTCACAAGGTGTACGTGTAACTGACTTCAAGTTGATTTTATAAATCCATGAGTCCACAAGGAAGTATTGAGACTACAAGTAATATTTGGAGCCCGTGATACAGACTCTGAGATCATGCCTCATGGCATGATTTTGTGTTCCCTACAGCCACAGTGCAAAATATTGTCATAGTGAAGGAAACAACATAGAGATCTTTAGGTTGCCACAATTTTCCCAAGAAAGCACCGATCAAGGTGTTTAAGGACTCATTGGAAAACTCTTGAAGAGAAGTTCTGTTAGTGGTGATCACGAGGTAGTGAGCTGGCCCATGTGCATGTTGGTAAGGCAAATCTTTCAGGAATCATGGGTAGTTAGAGTGAACATTTGAGAAAGCAATGAACGGGAAAAGCAAAGAGGATCTCATGCCTTGAATTTAGGGGAACTTTCTTGAAGGGAAAAAGTGAGATAGAGGCCAATGATGCAAGGGGATTTTCCCTCTAAAATCAAGGTCGGCAGATCAAGAGAAGGGGGCCAATAGCACAAAGAGAAGGCACAACCACAATTGACAGAGAGATTAGGGAGAGAGCAATCGAGAGGGAAGACCAAGGAGTCGCATTGGAAGGAGTTGACAGAATTGAAGAGATCGACATTGGGAGATAAAAAAAGAGAGGTCTCAAAGGGAAGGTTGTAAAGTTTGCAATAGAACAAAGAGTGAATGTAAATCCCGTAGAGGATTTAGAGTCAGAATTAGAGAATAAAGAGATAGGGTAGGTGTAGAGAGTCATTGTGAATGTAGATGTTGTTAAGGCTTTATTTCATTGAATAATAAATAATGCATGTTGTTTTCTGTTGTGTGATCCTTGCTGCACGGATAAGGGCATCCTTCACGGGGAACCCCTATCGTGAACTGCACCACTCCACCATCATCTTCTACTATTTTCTCCGCATGTACAATCAAGAGGGCTATTTGGAAGTTGTGTAACAACAAAGCAGTGGATTGTGAGGCCCTGTAGGCTGAGTTCCTCAAATACGGTGTGGATTCCCTTGGCTTCCCATTCAAAAATCTCTTTAATGAGATTGTTTGCTTGGCTTTCCTCGTTCTTGGTCCTAGTACATAATCCGTCCCAATCTTAAGTTCGAGAATAGCTCCAATCCTAGTAACTACATCACCATTATGATTCGGCATACCTTTTCTAAACTTTATGCCACGGTGTTAAACATGCAACTTGGAGCAATTGTACCACAAAAGTAGGTCAAAGGGACTGCAGATAACAATGTGTGCAATTACAAAGCAGGAGAACCAAAAGTTTCCCGAGAAAGAAAAGAAAAGTACAAAGCCAAAGAAAGTGGCAAAATCGAAAAGAGCAATCCCACGAACCCAAAATTGGGGGTGGAAATGCAAATGAGAAGAAAGGGAAGACGACCAAGGAGAATCAATGAGGGAAGTGACTAGAAGGAAGAAATGGATGGAATGACGACCAGATGAAGAGGCGATAGAGTGCGAAGGCTGCCTACTACGCTATTGTCTAGACACTGTGCTATATCTCAAAGGCTTGGTAGATCTAGCCTGTCTCTTGGTGCAGGACCTGGAACGGATTTGGCTATGATGGCTCAAGGAACGATGGATGGTATCTCTGGGCCGAACAGATCTGGAGTAAGAAGCAGTGGTGGCCTCACAGTGGCGCTTAGTGCCTCTCACTGAAGGTAGTACTGCGAAGAAGGAAGTGATCCGCCGAGTAGAATTTGGTCTGGAATGTGGCTGAAGTGTGTGCTCACGAAGCCTCAGAGTCTCCTGTTTGTATAAGGCAAGGCACTTTTGATCCTCATATCGGAAGAAATCAGAAAGGGCCCGTGCCCTCCTAAATAGGTAGTAGAACTTCCGTCTGATCTCATAGTAAATGGGGCAGCAAAAGATGAAGTGTCTCTGTCTCAGTCTCCTAGAGACTACACAACTGGCAAATCCTATCAGAACAATCAAGGTGGTGATCCATCTTGCATCGGAGTTTGTGAGAACCTACTTTGAGCTGGCCAAGGGGGATGCGAAGGGCATGCATCTAGTGATGAAGAGTATATTGAGGACGAATAATGAGACCATCACTCAACTCCAGAAAGTGCTTAGCATAAAAGGCCATTTTAGGGCATAGCCCCCATGAGGGTTCACCCAAGTGGTGTGGATGAACTGCCTGTAAATATCCTCTCTAATGATCTTGTTCATCCCCTGTCTGGTAAGTAGAAGGTGGCTCGATGCATCCAAGGAATACTGAAAAGGAGGAAGACGATCCATCTGAATGCCCATTGACCCTAAGAGGTCAGAAACCTCATCATTCCAATCGCGACCACGATGAGGAGAATCTGAATGAGCAATAGCCTTTGATGAATAATATGCCAAGTACAGGGACTTGTCCCACCCCTCAATGGAATCGACGAAGTTCCAGATGCAGTGTAGGAAAGAGATCAGGGCAAACATGGTCTCCAATTTGAAAGGATGGGCTCCAAACTTAGCCAAAATAATGTGCTGGGGGACAGTATGCTTGCACCTGATAAATCGACGAAGAAGTGTTTGGATTCTCTACATAATCCTAGTCAATCACCAGTAAGGAGGTCCCCCAAACAACTGACCTGTAAAGGACAATTGGTTTGATGAGGGAGTTCCATGAGGGACATTTTGGAGATGTCCTAGAAGTGGTGGCAAAATCGTTGTCTCTCAAGGAGGGCTAAGGATCCATAACCCTTATTAACACGAGGCTGGAGGGCTTGTCTCAAACTAGAAGGCGTGCCAGAAAACTGAACGCCCAAGTAGGTATATGTGATGGTGATCTCAATCTCCTCACCCCTAAAGAAGTGGAGGTGAGAGGTCTTCAAACCATTGAAGACCATAACCTTGGTTTTACCCAGGTTAACCGTCAGTTATTGAAGGTTGTAGAACAAGGCTAAGTTATCCAACTGTCTTTGCAGGCCATCCAGAGAGGATGCCAAGCGAACCACATCATCAGCAAACAAAAGGATGTATATCAAAACTTGGTGAAGTAGGCACCCATCGCTGTCCTGGATATGCTCATGGAGGAAGGACTTGAGCTGATCTATGTAAATCCCAAAGAGAGTTGGGGATAGGGGACACCCCTATTTGACCCCAATGGTACTCTTGATGAAATCCTATTCCCTGTGGGTTGTGCGGAGGTGACCCAAAACAGACTTGTACAAATGCATGATGGTAGTGAGAAGGCTCTTGGAAATGCCAATGTCTCTGAGTCTCTGAAAAAGTGCCACACGCGGAACCAAGTCAAAAGCTTTTCAAGTCTACAAAGCAACAATAAACTTTCGATGAGCGATGATGAGCCTCCTCAATGATAGCCCAAAGAGTAAAGATATGATCGATAGTCTGGTGAGTCGCAAGAAAACCTGCTTGGCCCCTAGCTCTAAGGTGCCTGCGTTCTAACTCCTCGGAAAGCTGCATATGGAGGATTGTAGTATAAAGTTCAGAGAATGTATGACCCACCATAAATGTCTTGTAGTCATTGGGATCCAAGCTGGGGCCCGATTTGTGGATGGGGTGAATGGTATGATGCGACCAAGTTGACAGAAAACCAGAGCATACAACATGGTTGAAGAGGTCAGTCAAATAGCTACCAAGCACCCCATAATCATGCTTGAGGAATTCTGCTTGGAACCCCTCCTCATCTGCTGCCCTGCTACTATTTGTCACTCTAACTGCCTCTCTGATATTTTTGTATGTGAACAAGTGGCAAGAAGATGGTGGATTATCAACTTGGATAAGTGGCTGTCCAAGAATATCATAAAGATTGGAAGTGTGAGAGAGCATGGATTTGGGGCTAAGCTCTAAGGGAAGAGGACAATGGTGAGGGAAAATGGTGTGCCAAAACTGCTTAGGAGAATGCCAGAGAGACACACAAAGTCCGTCTACGCTGGGAGATAAAGAGGCATTTTTTGTGGCAAAGGAGACAACGATAGGATGTTTTCAAGGTGGGATGAGAAGGATGGGCCTGGATAAAAGCATGCTGTAATTGGAGGTGTAGGGATTTGCACTCATCATCATACCACTTGTTCATGGGGCAAGCTTTTTGTTGGTGGGAAGCGGAGGAGGACCGGGTGGAGCTAGGAAAGAACATGCGGGCAGCTTCCCAAATGATGGCAGATAGATGGACATACTTGGCCGCGACACTATCCAGAGAAAAGAACTGGGACTCAGAAGGGTGAAGTTGCTGAAGGTGGGAGGAAAAGGTGTCAGGATCCCCTTCGTCAAACTGAAAAATGGTGCGAGGGAGGCCATGAAGGGGGATGGTGACAGGAAGGGGAATGCCAATACGGAGTGATAAAGAGAGGAGCGTGATCGACAAGTGGAATGGGGAAAATAGAGAAATGACTGACCAGTGACAAGGAGTTTTGGCTAGAAAGGACATAATTCACTACACTAGCACCCCCACCATGAGGTTGGCAAGTAAGGAAATGAGAGTCGGGAAAGCATGCAATCCCATTGAGGATCGATAATTCATGTGATTCACCAAGCTGCAGAAGGTGCCGACCATACGCTGTGAGGAGCCCTGAGTCATCCTCTGAAGTCCTATGTAGGCCAACTATCTCTGGATCCACCGCTTGACTCCAGAACATATCCTCTGAACGATCGTGGAGAGGACCGTGAAGGGTTCTGGTGCGGGCGTTGAAATCACCTACAAGGATGACTTCCCCAACCACTAAATACTGAGCAATGCTATCATACAAGTCAATAAAAGGATCACCGTTAGGGCCATTATGGATGGCATATGGGGAGGAGGCCAGAGGGAAATAACATACTGCAATGTATATATCCTTGGATTGATGGGCAGCACCCCGAACACAGACCCATAAGAACCTAGCAAACTCATCTTTGGCGACCAAAGAAATCCTGCTCTGGAGGGAATCTCGATACAAACATGCTACACCTCTCGAACCTCTGACACCACCTGAACTCCTAGTCTCTTGCCTACAAGTAGAGTACCACTGACAACCCGCGATACTAGGGAGAGGCCGCACAGGACTCTCATGAGTCTCCGTGATGAAGAGGTTGCTTGCGGATCTGAGAGCATCATGCATAAGGCTGGGTGAAGACCAAAAAGGGCCATTACCATTCCAATACCTAATAGATATGCTCGTACTTTGTCGCCTCTCCCTCCTGGCCCGTCATTTTGAAGTCCCAGGTCGGGACTCCCATCTAGGAGGGAAGGTGTCTCGGATTACCGTTCGAAGGTTCTTGATAACTGTCCACTTCCCCACCTTTCATGTTGCTGTAACCAATTCCCTGGAGCATTTGAGCTCGGCTACCTGTGACTTGGTAAGATCATCAAGGAAGATCTTATTAGGAAGAGAATATAATAGCTTTTTGGCCCAAAGAGCCTTGAGTCTATCTACTGCTGATCTGAACCAGAGGAAGAGGGTAGACTTGTAACCCAGCCAAGCATGATCCAGATTAATATCTTCTTAGAGCAAGGAGACACACCGGATTCAAAAGAATACTAGACTATTGACCACATATTTACACTCCGAGCTATTATTGAGGAGGCTTGTCATTACTCTTCCAAATTATTTTATTGTTTAGTAGACTTCATGAAGGCCATTGACTCAATTCCAAGATACATGCTCTTCTAGAAATTGCATGATGTTAGCATAACAAAGTCTCTCATTATTGCTGCCTGGAGGCTTTATGAGATAGTTGTTGGACAATTGTGTACTTCTCATGGTCTTTCTAGTTGTATGAAGAGTACCATTGGAGTGAAGTAGGGATGCCCTCTCTTACTGATCCTCTTTAGCATTTACATTGATGAGCTAGGGGATTTTATTCGACAATAGACCCCTGTTGATGATGGTTGCATTTTACATGTGGTGGTAGCCATGCTTATTTTTGCCTATGATGTTCTCCTCTCTCGCTCTATCGATTGTTTATAGAGATTTGGTGCCCTTGCTCATTTTTTTGACTTTGTTAGTTGGCGGTCAACCTTAGCAAAACTAAGGTCTTGATATTCAACTCTTCCAAAGGTTCTCTTTTGTGGTTCCATTTCCTATACAATGGGGAACATTTGGAGATCACATCGGCCTATACTTACTTGGGGATCGAATTTTTAGGACCGTCTTTTAGTATGAAGCCTACCTCTTGGTCGTGCATTTACAAGGGATATGGCTCCCTTTCTATCTTGTAGCGAAAATATATCTAGATCCACTTCCAGAATATCTCTTCAAAGATGTGCCTCTTTGATATAATCGTCAAGCCTATAGTTCTATATGGGTTTGAGGTTTTGGGACCTATTTTGGGGTCAATTGATTGGGTTCATATTGAGAGGGTCCAAACTCTCATAATTTAACATATGATCTATTGCAACTGGATTGTACTCCAATTCATCGTCCAAGTTAAGTTTTTTAACCAACCTATTACCCCCTAAGACTATCTTCAAGCTTACTTTCTACATTCACATACTCAAAACCATGGGGGATTTAGCTTTAGAGCATGAGAGGTATCCATACTTAGCTCTTTGTTCTTCAGAGAGGATTGCATCCTTGGACCCTAGTAGACATCGACATTGTTGATACTCTAAGACTAGTTTGCTTCACCAGTCTATCAACATCTCTATTGATAGACTACCTCCTTTCAGATACTCCTTGGATGCCTGTAATTGAATTCTTACTTTGAAGGATGTCATCATCAGAGCTGTCAGCGAGGATATCTATAGGTAGTACATTAAGGTCACTTGGATGTTTCCCCTCAATCGCTTAGCCCCAAACTTGCCTTTTACGCTAAGCATTTCTTATAGGTGGTGGATGGTGCCATTTGTTGCCTTGACTATATCTAATGCACTTGGTCACACAACTTAAGGTTTCCTCTTGGTTGGAAGACTCTTTTGTATTCCAGAGAGCCATCACATGGATCTAGTTCTTGAATTGAGTTTACCGAACAAGGCAGCATATGGTTGACACCTATGGAGAACGAGGAATTACAAATGCAAATACAAAAGTTGTTAGATAAAGGGCCGATAAGAGAAATCTTGAGCCCATGCATAGTTCAAGCAGTGTTGGCACCAAAGAATGGTTGAGGATGGCAAATGTGCATGGATTCTAGAGCCATCAATAAGATACAAATCAAACACAAATTTCTGTTACCTTGGATGGATGGATGGATTGATTGTTCAAGTGCGACAAGGTACCTCACAAAGATAGATGTGAAGAGTGGATATCACCAAATTCGGATCAGACAAGGTGATGAATGGAAGACGACTTTCAAAGCAAAGGAAGGGTTGTATGAGTGGTTGTTTATGTCATTTGGGTTGACCAATGCACCGAGGACATTCATGAGACTCATGAACGAAGTGCTGAAATCATTTCTTGTTAAATTTGTCATTGTATATTTGGATGACATTCTGATTCTTAGCAAAAAAAGAGAAGAACACTTGTGCACTTGAGGTAATTGTTACAGAGGTTGAAAGAGGAAAAGTTCTTACCCAACTTGAAGAAGTGCAGTTTCACGAAAGAAGAGTTGGTCTTCTTGGGTTTTGTAATTTTACGTAATGGATTGAGAATGGATCTAGAAAAGGTAAAAGCCATTGTTGATTGTCTATCACCAAGAAGAATGTTTGGAACAAGAAGCTTCCATAGTTTAGCAAGCTTTTATAGGAAGTTCATTAGGAACTTTATTGGGACATGTAACACCTATCAAAAAGACAATGCGAGGTGATAGAAACGAGTTCACTTGGATAACTACAGCTGAAAGTAGTTTCCAAAATTTGAAGAAGGTGACAGAGCAGCTAGTGTTAGCATTCCTAGACTTCAACAAGGTATTCCAAGTTGATTGTGATGCTAGCAAAACAACAATAGGAGCAATTGAGTCAATAAGATAAGCCCATTGCTTACTTTAGTGAGAAGCTGAATGAAACAAAGTGGGAATATTGAGTTTTGATCAATAGTTTTATGCCATATTACAAGCTCTTAAGAAGTGGAGGCACTACTTATTGCCCGAGGAGTTCATGTTGTACAAGAATCATCAAGTGTTGCTTTTCATAAACAGCCAAGGTAAGTTAAATCAAAAGCACATGAAATGGGTTGAATTTAGGCAAAGTTATTCATTTATTTTGAAAGATAGGAATGGCAAGTCAAATAGAGTTGTAGATGCTTTGAGTAGAAGATGCCTATTGTTGAATGACATGAGGGTAGAAGTTACTAGATTTGTCTCTATTAGAGATTTGTATGAAGTGGATTCAAATTTTAGAGATGCATGGGCTGCATGCACTCCATGGCTGGAATATTTGTTGTGGGATGGTTTATTGTTTAAGGGACATCAATTGTGTATGCTACAAGGTTCATTGAGGGAGAACATCATTAGTGAGAAGCATGGTGGAGGGCTAGCTAGACACTTTGGCGTGGATAAAACCTTAGCGCAATTAGGGAGAGTTATTATTGGCCACAGATGAGTGGGGATGTGGAGAAGTTTGTGCAATGATGCAAAATTTGCTAACATGCAAAAGGCAAAAGTCAGAATACATGTTTGAATCAACCATTGCCCATTCCGAAAAGACCATGGGAAGATGAGAGCATGGATTTCATTCTTGGGCTGCCAAGAACCCAAAAAGGTAATGTTTCTATCTTTGTTGTTATGGATAGTTTTTCTAATATAGCACACTTCGTAGGATACAAGAAGGCAAGTGATGCCACCAATATTGCAAACTTGTTTTTCAAAGAAGTTGTGAGGTTGCATGGATTACCGAAGACCATAGATCCAAATAGAAATCCCAAGTTTGTTGGTCATTTATAAAGGACATTGTGGAGGAAGCTAGGCACAAGGTTGAATTTTAGTTCAACCTATCACCTGCAAATGGATTGTCAAACAGAGGTTGTAAATAGAAGCCATGGAAATTTGTTGAGATGCTTGGTAGGGAGTAGGCCCAAGCAGTGGGATATGATTTCGACACAAGTTAAGTTTGCTTATGACAACTCGGTTAACAAAAGTACAACAAAAAGTCCATCTATGGTTGCAGCCCCAGAGGCGTAGTAGAGTTAATAGACAATTGATTTGAGCAAAAGAAGTGTTGTAGCAAAAGACTTTGTTGAGTATGTGTAGGAGATACATCAGCAAGTGGAGGAGAATTTGGAGAAGAGTACTTTGAGATACAAGTTGTATGTTGATTTATGTTAAGCACGTGATATACTGAGAGGGGGGATGAATAAGTATATCATATATCTATAAACTTTCACTTAATCAAATTCCATTTAACCATACATTCAAGATATGCAATAAAACTGAAACAATAATATGCACCACACAAGAGAGACTAAATTTTTACGTGAAAACCCAATATGGGAAAAACCACAGAGAACAATCTCAAGTATATGAATGAGCACCAACTCTAATTACAAAGTTCGCAAGCACCAACTTGCAGGAGTACCAACCCCTTTGTTGAGCACCAACACAACAATGATTTGTGAGCACCAACCCACATGAGCACCAAACCCTTTTGTGTATAAAACACAACTATCTCTCATTATTGTTTTCTCAACAAATGATAGAACTTTACAATATCTCTTTTTATTCTCTCTTCTTTTCTTATATAAAACAATTACAAACCATGCACTCTCTTGCATTATACAAATGGCTTCCAAAGGCTCCTTTTATAGCTTTCCAAATGACCTTTGGCATTCACCCTTTGTGACCCTTCACTCATAAAAAATGGCGTCACATTTGCATGACCCTTTGAATCCTTTCATTTGAAAAGTCACATGGTGACCCTTCATGAGCAAATGCGTCCTTTCCCCTTTTGTCTTTATCTTGGTGACTTTTCAAATTCCTCAAGGTGACCCTTCATAAGAAAATGCGCCATTCCTATTTTGTCTTCACTTGGTGACTCTTTGAATTCTTCAAGATGACATTTCATGAGAAAATGCATCCTTTCCCTCTTTTGTCTTTACCTCGTGACTCTTTGACTTTTTCATGGGCCCTCTTTTGACTTTATGCAACCAAAAATATATTCGTTAATATTAAACAAATATCAATACACTTTACCCAAAATATGAACATTAAAAAACACCTTTAGACAATAAATGCTATGGGGCCTTTGTCACCAATGATGTTAGACCTTTGACATCAATGACAATATTTTCAACAATCTCTTCCTTTGTCATTGATGGCAACCTCAAATTGAAACTGCCACAACCTAAAACTTGTACTGCACATGCCAACTTGCACATACTACCAACAAAAAAAATATACAGTAACTCCCCCTTATTGTAGCATCTTGTACCTGTTCTTGTACCTCTTCTTATACCTGCTCTTTTACTTCTCTCCCTTTGCCATCAATGGCAAATGGTCTATTTTGGAGTTTAACACTTAGCTCCCCCTCAATTGATGCTGATCCTCAATGGCAGGTAGTAAAAGAAATTACTCCCAACTTCTCTTGCAGATACTCGAATGTGTCCTTTGGTAGTGCCTTTGTAAAAATATCTGCAATCTGTTCTGTGGTATTGATATATTTTAACTTAACCTGTTGATTTGCAACTTGCTCTCCCAAGAAGTGATATCTGATAGGAATATGCTTTGTTCTTGAATGCATCATTGGATTTTTAGAAATATTAATAGCACTTGTGTTGTCACAAAAAATAGAAATAGGTTCATCATATTTTATCTTGATGTCTTCTAAAGTTTGCTTCATCCAAAGTACTTGAGTACAACCCAACACTGCTGCAATATATTCTGCTTCAGTTGTAGAAAGTGATACTGAGTTCTGTTTTTTGCTTAGCCAAGATACTAAGCTATCACTTAGGAAGAAAGCTCTTCCACTTGTACTCTTCCTGTCATCTAAACAACTTGCCCAATCTGAATCTGTATAAGCAACCAAAGTAAAATTTTTGCCTGTGAGATACCACAATCCGTAATCTAATGTCCTCTTGACATATCTGAATATTCTCTTCACCAACTGAACATGACTCTCTTTCGGGGTTCCCTGATATCTCGCAATCATGCCTATTGCATGCATGATGTCTGATCTTGATATTGTCAATTATAAAAGACTACCAATCATAGATCTATATAGAGATTGATTTGCAACAGGATAATCTTCATCCTTACCTTGTTCCCTGTACCCATTGGTGTACAATCTTCCAAACCAATTTTTTTCAACATTTTCTTGACATATTTACTTTGAGATATGAAATTTATTTTTTTTGACTGAAATATTTGCAACCCTTAGAAAAATGAAATTTCTTCAAGCATAGACATCTCAAATTCTTTTTGTATATTATTAGAAATTTTTTTTGTCATCTTTTCAATGTTTCTTCCAAATATTATATCAACATATACCACAACAATTAACTGATGCTCATCTTCTGTTTTGATGTAGAGATTATTGTCAACAAAACCTCTCTTGAAACCTTGATCTTGCAGGGACTTATCAAGCCTTGCATACCAAGCTCTGGGAGCTTGTTTCAATTCATACGGTGCTTTCTTTAATCTGCATACATGGCTACTATCATTTGAGAGAAGAAATCCCTTAGGCTGCACAATGTAAACCTTCTCTTCTAGATTCCCGTTCAGAAAAACAGACTTGACATCCATCTGAAACACTTCGAAATTCTTAAACACTGCATATGCAAGAAACATTCTAATGGCCTAGACTAGCCTTGCTACTAGTGCAATTTTTTTTCAAAATCTATACCCTCAATCTGAGCATATCCTTTACGTACTAACCTTGCTTTATTCCTGGTAACTTCACTATCTTCATTGAATTTATTTTTGTATACCCATTTTGTTCTTATCACATTTTGATCTTTTGGTCTAGGCACTAATTCCCAAGTATCATTCTTTTCTATCTGATTTAATTCTTTATCCATTGCTTTAACCCAATGCTCATCATGTCTAGCTTTTAAAAAAGTTCTGCGCTGAATTTTGGATAACAAAGAAAAATTAACTTGCTCAGATTCACTTACCATCATCCTTCTAGTGCGAACTCTTTCATTTATGTTCTCGATGATGTCACTTTCATTATGATTTCTCTGGACATATTTGGATGGGGTCTTGGTGACTTTTTGCTCTTCATCTTCATCTGATTTTTCAAAATCTTTTTCTTCAATGATTTCAGGTGTGTTTATCGGATCACTGAGTATTTGTGCTACATCTTTATCTATTTTGACACTTGCACTTTCAACTATCTTTTTGGTTATTTTTTTATAACATTTATATGTTTTATTTTTGTAAAACTATCCAAAAAATATACCTTCATCTGTTCTAGATTCAAACTTACTCAATTTTTCATTGGTTCTTTTTATGAAACATCTGTTGTCGAAAACTTTGAAATAATCAAAAGTAGTTGGTTTGTCTTTTTATAGCTCATAGGGAGTCTTGTCACTGTTGACTCTCAACAACGCTCTATTCTGGATATGCACTGTTGTGCCTACTGCCTCCAATATTTATCTGGTATCTTGGATTCATTTAACATCGTCTTTGCCATCTCTTGAATTGTTCTATTTTTTTACTCAACTACTTCATTTTGCTGTGGAGTTCTCGCTATAGGATAATGTCTCTTTATCCCATAATTTTTACAATACTCAATAAACTTATCTGACATGAATTCTCCTCCTCGATCTGATCTCAGGCACTTAATCTTCAAACTAGTTTTATTCTCAACTAAAGCCTTGAATGCTTTGAAGTCACTGAAAGCTTCTGATTTTTTCTTCAAAAAATCACCCAAGTCATACGTGTAAAATTATCAATAAGCAACATGAAGTATTTCTCATCTTGAGTACTTTGAGTTCTGGTAGGGCTACACAGATCAATGTGAACAAGCTCTAACATTTGAGTGGTCAAGTATTTTTTTGTCTTGAACCGTCTTTTGACGTGCTTCTCATACTGACATGGTTCACAAAGCTTGTTGGAGGGCTTTGTAATCTTTGAAAGATCTCTAACTGCTTGCTTCTTGCTGATGTTGACAAGATTGTCAAAATTTGTGTGTCCCATTCTCTTGTGTCAACCAACTTTTCTCAACTTGACTCAAACAACATTTTTGACCTTTGATAGCTGATAACATATATAAATTGTTCTCTGTCCTCTGAGCATCTGGAATCAACACATCTGAATCTTTTCTCTTAATTTCACAACCTTCTGCATAAAATTTTAATGTATGTCCCTGATCGCACATTTGACTTACACTCAACAGATTATGCTTAAGACCTACTTATAAAATATTTTCAGTCTTAGTTCTACTATTATCCAAACTTAATGTACTTTTTTCGACTATTCTGACAGTGGTATTGTCTCCGAATTTCACTATGCCACCATTGATCTTCTTTAGAGTTATGAACTTGCTCTTGTTTCCTGTCATGTGCCTCGAACATCTGCTGTCAATGAACCATGACTTTTCTTCATTTTTTTGCATGCAAAGCTGTCTGGACTAACATAGACTTTTTAGGTTGTTTTTTCTACCATGAACCTGTTTAAACTTTCTTTTTGATGAATAGAGTCTTGAAACTTTGGTCCTTGACTGACTCGAACATGCTTTTGTAATGCCGGGCTATGTGTCTGAAATGATTGCATTTGTAACATACTATGACCTCTTCATCAAAACCTGATAGATGAGAAAAATAGTTGTGGTTTCTGCTTGACTCTGCATGAGTTTTCTTCTTGTGTTTGAAATTGTTAGCTCTTTTCCAACAGTATATTTTCGTATGACTATAACCATTACAATAAAAACAACCATGAAAATAGAACTTGTTATGATTTGTTTATCTTTGACCTGGTTGTCTTTTGTAGCTCTGTTCTTTTCAGCCTTCTTTGTTTGAGTTGTTTTCTGCATTCTTAACTTCTTCCTTTTTTATTTCCTCTTTTGTAAGGTCTTCAACATAGCTCTTTTTTTTTTCAAATTCGATTTTTTTCAAATTTGATACCTGTCTTATCTGATATTGATTTTTGACTTTCTAATATTTTATTCAATATATTACAGCTATTCTCAAATTTTGAATCATTGACGGCTTTATTTGTTTTCTCGATATTTTCTTTTAAAGAGGCAATTTCAACAACATACTTTTCACATTTTTCACTTTTTGTAATTGAGCTGTTAGATCTTTTTGGCTTCTTCAATATATGCTTGTAGATCTTCAATTATTTTCTTTGACTCTTTTTGATTTTTTTCGATTTGGAGCTTTAATCTTCGATTTTTTTCTCAAGAGCTTTTAATTCTTCTAAGGCACAAATGAGTTCTCTTTCGAGATTCACTTCAACTTCATCATGTTCTTCTATCATCTGTACTTTTGCTTGCGGAGGCATCTTCATGTATGGTCATGAATATAATCTCTTCTTCATCTGAGTCACTGACTCCACTGTTTTCTATTGAGCTAGGATCTTTAAAATATAAACTCTTCTTTTCGAATCCCTTCTTGAATTTGCCTTTGAAGTTCTTGTATGTAGGCTTTCTTTTTTCATTGTCACCATTATTCCTATCTAGGCACTTAGGTGCAAAATGTCCAATCTTACCACATTTAAAACATTTAAATGGTAACTTTTCTTGATATTTACTAGTGCCCTTTTTAGACTTGCGAATGAATAGAGCTCCGTTGTCATCTTCCTCATCGTTAGCGCTGTCACTTAATTCTTGAATTTTAGCCTTGTTTTTCTTTGATGTTTTGAAAGCAGCTTCCCTTTTTGAGGGTTTTTCTTATTCGGTCCACATCTCATATGCCGTAAAAATACCATGTAGTTCATCCATCTTTAGCTTGGCTAGATCTTTTTTCTCCTCAATTGCCGATACCTTTGCATCATATCTCAATGGTAGAGATCTCAAAACCTTCTATACCACCGTTGACTCTTTTAATTTTTCTCCAAAGCCTTGAATTTGATTAACTATTTGATCAACCTGCAAAAGATAACTTGCTATATTTTCTTCCTCTTTCATCTTCAAACTTTCAAATTGTCTTTTAAAAGTCTGGAGTTTAGCTTGCTGAACTTTTTCATCATCTTTGTAAATATTCTCGCTTTACCCAAGTCTCATGAGCAGATTTGCATTGCATAACTTTAACAAATTCTGATTCACATAAATCACATAAAATAACATTTAAAGTTTTCGCATTATTTTCACTTGCCTTTTTTTCTGTAGGAGTAGTTACAAGTGTTTGTGGCTCTTCGTATTCCTCCATCACTGCTGACCAAATGTTTAATCCAAGGGCCATTAAGTAAGTTCTCATCCTTATGCTCCAAAAGGCATAATTTGATCCATCAAACAAAGGTGCCTTATTTGTAGAAAAACCTTCATGTGATCCAACCATTGTGCTTTTCCTGATCTACCTTCACGCTGTTAAACTCTTTTCAAAAGAATCTAATTTGATACCAATTGTTAAGCATGAGATATACTGAGAGGGAATCAATATGTCATATATCTTATAAACTTTCATTTAATCAAATTTCACTTAACCATACATTCAAGATATGCAATAAAATTGAAACAATAATATGCACCACACGATAGAGAAAGACACTAGATTTTTACGTGAAAATCCAATGTGGAAGAAACCACAGAGAACAATCTCAAGTATATGAATGAGCATCAACTCAAATTACAAATTTCACAAGCATCAACTTGCAGGAGCACCGACCCTTTTGCTGAGCACCAACATAACAATGATTTGTGAGCACCAACCCACAGGAGCACCAACCCTTTTTGTGTATAAAACACAACTATCTCTCAATGTTGCTTTCTCAACAAATGATAGAACTTTACAATATTTCTTTCTATTCTCTCATTTTTTTCTTATATAAAACAATTACAAACCATGCACTCTTTTGCATTATACAAATGGCTTCCCAAGCCTCCTTTTATAGCTTTTCAAATGACCTTTGGCATTCACCCTTTGTGACCCTTCACTTTTTATAGAAAATGACGCCATATTTGCATGACCCTTCAAATCCTTTCATTTGAAAAGTCAAATGGTGACCGTTCATGAGCAAATGCGTCCTTTCCCCTTTTGTCTTTATCTTGATGACCTTTTGAATTCCTCAAGGTGACTCTTCATGAGAAAATGCGCCCTTCCTCTTTTGTCTTCACTTGGTTACTCTTTGAATTCCTCAAGATGACCCTTCATGGGAAAATGCACCCTTTCCCTCTTTTGTCTTTACCTCGTGACTCTTTGATTTCTTCATGGGCTCTCTTTTGACTTTATGCAACCAAAAATATATTCGTTAATATTAAATAAATATCAACACACTTTAGCCAAAATATGAACATTAAAAACCACCTTTAGACAATAAATGCTATGGGGCCTTTGTCACCAATAATGTTAGACCTTTGACATCAATGACAATATTTCCAACAATCTAAAAAGGAGAGAGCGTGTTTCAAGTGGGAGAGCTAGTTTTGATTCATTTGAGGAAAGAATGGTTCCCAAAAGGAACACACGATAAGCTCAAGTGGAAGAAAATTGGGCCATGCAAGATTCTAAGAAACATTGCTGCAAATGCACGAGTTAGAGTTACCAGATGGAATAGATATCTTGCCTATATTTAATGTGGTAGATTTGTACATGTATCATGAGGAACACATTAGTGATGAGGAGGCTGAATCAGATTCTTCAAATCTGGATTGGAGACAACAAATGCCTAAGAAGGTAAGATAGGAGATTGAAAAGGTCATCGACTCTAGTGTTGGTAAGAAGACAAGAGGAAACTAGTACGGGGAGTACTTGGTAAAGTGGAAGGATAGAGCAACTCAAGACACAACATGATGTAAAATCAATAAAAGAGCTCACAAAATGTTTATGAACAGGAGCTCATGGTTCATTTCACTTCCCTGGGGCTTATAATGCAAGAGCATCCGGGTTCATAGGCAATCTTGCATCAACCAAAAACATAAGTAGCAATAAGCAATGTAGGTAGGCATTTGGTGTTTGAATTAACTGCGGTATTCTAAAACTACCTCAAGAGGTTCGCGGTATCTCCCCAATCATCAAACCATCATAGGAAAGTGCCACACACTCTTACTTAGTAGCACAACACTTGAAACATGATGTGCAATTGTGATTCTATGCAGAGTGTTAAAACACGATATAGTGCTTCGTGCCATCTCGTGCTAGGTATAAATGCTCCTGTCAACTTCAACAAGTGGCACAAAGCTTGAAAACGTGATGCACAACTACCTTTTATGCAGATCTCCTAAAAATCACAGCAACAACGTCGACACTTTGCGCCAAGTTCAGTATTAGAGCCAAGGCTCGTGTTATGTCAGTGCCCCTGTCAGAGTTTCATGAACTTGTCAAATAAGCCACATAACTGATGGAAGTTGAAAGGTCACAAAAGGGACGATTTCCATTTGAGAAGGGGTTTGGTTGGGTTCGGAGGGGTTCGAACCACAAATAAGAGAAACAACTGGGGAGTCTACAACTAGAGATTGGCAAGATTGTTCGTGATAGAACTTAGAGAGCTGTGAGTAGAGATGCGTTGCGTGCGTGTGGGCCCTAATAGAGAACTATTGTATTAAATCACATCAAGGAATGTATTGAGGTTTTGTAACAATGCATGTGTTTGTAGCATGATAAGGTTGGAGGTGTTTTATTGTGTGTGTGCATTCTAATCTCCTCATTGAAGATAATTTATGTTTGTTCCTTTTTGCGCATGGACTGTGTAAATGTTCATTTGCAAGTGTTGCAAACCTATGTTGCATTGTTTAAGGCTATCCTTCATTGGAACCTTTGACCGTGACTACATCAAATATGCCAAAACCAAGTCATCTACGTGGAACTCTTGTTCTCTTCTTGTTTGATCTGCATGCTGCTTATACTTCATGACATTATCTTCCAACATTTTCTTCACTTCTCTATGTACATCATGCATACATGCTGCATATTCCCATTTCAACACTTCTTTGCCCCATACCAATTGTATTTCTCAATTCACAAATGCCTCTAGGGCTGCAACCATACAAAATCTGAAAAAGATTTGTTGTTGTACTTATGTTCACTGTGTTGTTGTAAGCAAACTCAGCGCTTGCAAATGTCATATCCCATTGTTTGGGCTTGTCTCCTACCAAGCATCTCAACAAGTTTCCGAGGCCTCTATTCACTATCTTTGTGTGATCTTTCATTTGAGGATGATAAATTGAACTAAAATCTAACATTGTGCTTAACTTTCTTCACAAAGTCCTCCAAAAATGCCTAACAGACCTTGTTTCCCTATCCAATACTATGCTCTTTGGCAAATCATTTAGGCTCACTACTTCTTTGGAAAACAAATCGGTAATGTGTGTGGCATCACTTGTCTTCTTACATGCTATGAAATGTTCCATTTTGGAATATCAACAACAGCGAAGATAGAATCATTACATCTTTGAGTTTTTGGCAGCCCAAGAATGAAATCCATGCTTATCTCCTCCCAAGACCTCTCTGGAATTGGCAAACGCTGAAACAAACCTGCATTTCGACTTTTTCCCTTAGCATGTTGGCAAACTCTACAACCTTGAACAAACTTCTTTAGATCTACACTCATCCTCAGCCAATAGGAACTCTCATTTAGCTATGCCAATGTTTTATCAATATCAAAATGACCAGCTAGGCCTCCACTATGCTTCTCCCTTATTGAACCTTGAGGTAGACTCAATTGTTGTCCTTTGCACAACCCATCTTGCAACAAATATTCCAGCCATGGAGCTTTATCTATGCTGGTTGGATTCATGCATGTTGCCCATGCATTTGAAGAATCCAAAACCTCTTCTTTCAACTCCTTCATTGAATTAAACCCAATGACTTCTTATCTCATTTCATTCATCACAAGAACTCTCCTACTCAAAGCATCCACAAACTTGCTTGATTGACCATTCCTATGCTTCAAAACAAATGATTAATTTTGAAAAAACTCAACCGACTTCATATTTTTTAAATTTAACTTACCTTGTGTATTCATGAGCTTTAGTGCTTGATGATCCATGTACAACACAAACTTCTTGGGCAAGACATAATACCTACATTTTTTGAGAGTTTGTATAATAGCATAAAACTCTTGATCATAAACGAAATACTTATGCTTTACTTCATTCAACTTTTCACTAAAGTAAGCAATGGGCTTACCTTCTTGACTCTATACCGCTCTTATGGCTTTCCCACTAGCATCACAATCACCCTGAAATACCTTGTAGAACTGGCAATGCTAACAATGTTTGTTCCGTTACTCATTTCTTCAAAATTTGAAAAATTCTGTTTGCTGCAATAGTTGATTTGAACTCCTTCCTATCACCTTTCATTGTCTCCATATTGGGTGCACATATATTGCTAAAGTTTCTAGTGAATTCCCTAGCTAACCTATGCAAGCTTCTAGTTCCAAATATGCTTCTAGGTGATGGCCATTTAACAATTGCTCTTACCTTTTCCTAGTCCATTTTAAATCTATTGTGTGAGATTACAAATCCCAAATAGATGAGCTCCTCCTTCATGAAGCTACACTTCTTCAAGTTGACTACCGACTTTTCCTCTTTCAACTATTGCAACACCAACCTCAAATACAACAAATGCTCCTCTTCTGTATGGTTGAAGATCAAAATGTCGTCTAAATACACAATGACAAACCTACCCAAACAAGGTTTTAGCACTTCGTTCGCGAGTCTCACGAATGCGTTAGGTGTATCTGAAAATCCAAACGACATAAGAAGCCGCTCACGCAACCCATCCTTTGTCTTGAATGTGGTCTTCCATTCATGACCTTTTAATTTGGTGATATCCACTCTTGAAATCTATTTTCGTAAAGTATTTTGCTCCACTCAAAGAATCCATACTTGGCAATAGAAATTTGTATTCGATAGTGATCTTGTTAATGGCTTTTGAATCTGTACACACCAGCCATTCTCCACCTTTAATAGGTGCCATTACTACTAGAACTGCACATGGGTTTAAACTTTCTTTTATCAAACCTTTCTCCAACAACTCTTGTACTTGCTTCTTTACTTCCTCATTCTCCATAGGTATCAACTTGAATGTTGCCTTGTTTTGAAAACTAGATCTAGGCACTAGATCCATGCTTTTGATAGGTGGCAATCCATCTTGGAAATCTTTATAAACAATTTCAGCAAACTCGTTCACAAATTCTGCTCTTCAAGTGGAATTTCACTCATCTCTTTTGGAATCACAACTTGCATTAGTTTGGAGATGAAAGCAAAACATGCCTTCTTTTTTTCCTCCTTCAAAATTTGTTCACAGGAAACCAATGAAACCATAGTCTTATTGTCCACCTCTTCTCCTCTTTCCTCCAATGGGCTCAATGTGAACCTCTTGTCATATTTCACATGTGTGAGTGTTTGCTCTACCATCATGCACAAAATATTTATCAAACTGTCATGGTCTTCCCAACAACACATGACATACATCCATAAGCATTATGTCACATAAAACTTCATCTTTGTAAGACCCAATCTGAAAACTAACCATACACTGTTCATTCATTAACATTTGATAACCCTTAAGCAACCAAGCAGCCTTGTATGGATTGGGATGCATTATTCTTTTCAATCCAAGCTTTTCTACCATTTCATTTGAAACCAAATTATTTGTGCTACCACTATCAACAATAATCTTACAACACTTCCCTTCTGCTTTGCATATAATATTGAAAAAAATATTTCTTTGTACCGGTTCATTCTCGTCCTTGATTGGTTTCAACAACACTCTCATCATCATAAGAGCTTCATAACGCTCTGGTTCCTCTGTGCTATTTGGGGATGCAACACTCTCTTCATCCGCATGAGCAATATGATTGATTGCTTCAATCCTCCTACTGCTGTTCTAAAATACTTTATAGACATTTAAAAGATCTATGCCCAACATCTCAACATCCAAAGCACTTACCCATGAATCTTCTACCTCGTTTTCTACCAAAGTATCATGTTCCTGTAGAAGAACACCCTCTTCTTCTTTGTGTTTAATTCTGATTTTGAGAAGTGCTATCTTATCCTTCATGAGTAGGCTATCATCTATCACTATTTGCTTGTCCTCTTCCTCTTGAGAACCTTCCTCCACCTCTAGATCTGTTTTGTTGCCTCCTTGAAAACTTCTCTTTTGCCGTTAATGCACATTGATAGACTTCTTCTATTGACTTCAACTTGAATATTCCAAACTCATATTGAATGGAAATTTTCATATAAATACCTTGATATCTTCTCTTGATCATCCTCCACATGACCAACGCTAATAGTGAGTTTGTAAAACTTCTCCATGTAGTCTTTCGCACTCATTTCTCTGTCTCAAATTTTGCAACTTCTTGAATAAATTCAGCTGATAATCAAAAGGTAGAACCTTGCTTTAAAACTTTATAACCATTCTTTCCCAAGTCTTGATTTGCTCTTTGCTTCTTTCTCCCTTTCTGTTTGTACATAATCCCATAACAAGGATGCATGTCCCTTCTGTTGGAAATATTGTCATTGATGTCAAAGGTCTAGCATTATTGGTGATAAAGGCCCCATTGCATTTAATGATGTTTGTAATAGTTATATCTTGGCTAATGTGTGTTAATATTTATTTAATATTAAATAATATATTTTTGGTTGTATATAAGACAAAAGAAAGGCCCATGGAGAAGTCAAAGAGCCACGGGGTAAAGACAAAAGAAGGATGAGACACATTTTCCCATCAAGAGTCATCTTGGGGAATTTCAAGAGTCACCAAGTGAAGACAAAAGAGGAAGGGCACGATTTCTCATGAAGGGACACTTTGAGGAATACGAAAAGTCACCAAGATAAAGACAAAAGAGGGAAGGATGTTTTTGCTCATGAAAGGTCACCACATGACTTTTCAAAGGCAAGGATATGAAGGGTCATACAAGTTTGACGCCATTTTTCATGAGGATTTAAGGGTCACAAAGGGGGAAGGCCAAAGGTCATTTGGAAAGCTAAAAATAAAAGCTTGAGAAGTCATTTGTAATGTGAGTCAGAGAGTTTGATTTGAGATAGTAATATCTAGCTTAGAAGAGCAAAGGGAGAGATGAGTATGATTTGTATTTGTTATATCTAGCTTAGAAGAGCAAAGGTGAGAGAGGAAAGAGATATTGTAATGAACTATCATTTGTTGAGATAGCAACATTGAGAGATAGTTGTGTGGTATACACAAAGGGGTTGGTGCTCTTGTGGGTTGGTGCTCACGAATTGTTGCTGTGTTGGTGCTCAACAAAGGGGTTGGTGCTTCTGCAAGTTGGTGCTTGCGAATATTGTTTGAGTTGGTGCTCATTCACATACTTGAGATTGTTCTTCGTGGTTTTTTCCACATTGGGTTTCCACGTTATATCAGGTGTCTCTCTCTATCTTGTGTGGTGTTTATTGTTTTAGTTTTATTGCATATCTTGAATGTTTGGTTAAGTGGATTTTGATGAAGGGAAAGTTTTATAAGATATATGATATACTGATTCACCCCCCCTATCAGTATATCCCGTGCTTTTATAAGATATATGATACACTGATTCACTATGCCCCTTTCCGCTCCGCGCCCCCTGACCCCCCCCCCCCCTCCTTCCCCCCCCTTCCTCTTAGTATATCCCATGCTTAACACCAACTTAGTGTAGGCAAACTTCACTCTCATGGGGTCCTCCATTGACTAAGTCAAAATATTTCTCCAGTTCTATGATCCAATCAATAAAATCCTTAGGGCATAAGCTTGCTCCATAGCTAGGGGTGTCCATCTTTGGCTTGCTGCCCATCTTTGCAATGGCTTGTAAAATTCTGTCTTCTAGTTCATCAACCAACTCTTCAATTTGAACTTCTTGATTTTCTCCTTCTTAATCATCACTTAGATCTGCAATTTAGTTCCTTTTCTTTGTGTAATCTTCATTGTATCCAATCTCACTTGTATTCTTCTCACCATCTTTGCCAAGTATGCAACTCTAGGTGCCCTTCCTCCTCTAAGAGGTATTCCTTCGTGTGCCCTATCTTTTCAACAATATAGGCTTCTCTTTCACAACTTGCAACTGACTCAACAAGAGTCTGACACACTCAACCCAACAAGGAAAATCTTGCTCTGATATTAATTGATGCAAATAGGAATCAAGGGGTCGAATTAATGGCTACCTAGCCAGGGCTTACACTCACTCTCAAATGGACACATATATAGATACAAGAACTTAAAATGGAAACCAAACAAGTTATCTTTGATTCTTAAACAGGTGTATATTCCACACTAAGCTTCACCAACACAGATCCTATACTCCTAACTCAACAAGTGATTGAATGAATGACTGTTTTAGACTAGTTTGCTTGCTAGAACAAAGATATAGTGTGCTGGAATTGAAATGTACAAAATTTTGAACATAAAGAGAAGCATGAAAGAAACACCAAAACACAAGATAAACACAAGAATTAACCTGGAGATACCCAGTTTGGGGAAAACTCCAATGGGTGAGGCAATTGTACCCCCTTTCCACTATGTATTCTCCAAATGTACAAGTTACTGCCTTCCTTGGCCTTTTGCTAGCCTTTCATGGACAAAGCTACCAATTACTACACTATCCAAACTTGTACCTAGTTGCTTTACACTCCCACAACACATCACATAATAAATCAACACTGTAAACAACCACTATTAGCTAGGAAACAATGAGATAATATGAACAAAGATTCAAATTTGCAAATTGCTATGTCAATCTAACTTCACAACCTCTAACTAACTTCTGTGATGTCTTCTACCTTCCACAAGGTTTGTATGTATGCCCTCTTTGGAATCTGCCAAGAAGTTCAAACGAACTGTCTTTGAGCAGAGGAAATGTTTGCAACCGTTCCTTTGCCCATGTTTTGTATGGTGGTGAAACCGCTGGTCTATGCAGACCAACAGTTACGCCACTGTTGGGGCAATTTCGCAACTGCCACCTACAAACACCGCCAATTACGCAACTGCCACCTACATATAGCGGCGGTTCCACTATCTATGGCAAACCCCTCCAATTCAAGAGCTGAACACACAGTTGCGTAATTGCAACCTACAAATAGTGGCGGTTATGCAACTGCCAGGGTGGTCATGTAATTGCCACCTGCATATAGTGGCGGTTACATTATCTATGGCAAACCCCTCCAATTCAAGAGCTGTCTTCATCACTCTGAAGATGTCCAGATCATCCCCATACTGCCTCTGCCATTGCAACTTATCTGAACTGATGTTTTAACATGAAGTCTCTGACTTACATGCATGAATCACATAGATTGGGAATAGTGGAAACATCTAACAAGTATAGCTAGTAAATTAGATCCATATTTTGGATCACTCTTTGTTAACTGATTATTATAGTATTACAAAGATTCACACACACACATCCTTTCCCTACTGAGCTATGAAGAAGACATTATAACTCAGTCTCATGGATTGGATTTACTGAACATACATCACACTTGCGGGCTCTCTAGTTCTGCTTCTCTTTTTTTTTCCTCGAGCTAAACTTTGTTTTATTGATCTTGTGCTTTCGCTGGAGTAGGAACTCTCTTCCTTCCAGAACTGATCTCCTTCCAATTGACCTCCACTCTTGTAAATGGATTTAAATCTCTCTTGCTTGACACTAACAACCGACAAGTCTCTTTGAGTTCTCTCTACTTTGGTAAATGGTCCACAGATCATGTTTTCTGTTTTGGGAAGTTACTTTACCTATGCCTAACACGGGTGAAACTGTCGGCTACTGCAAACCGACGTTACGTAACTATTAGTTAATGTAGACAAGTGGTTTCGAAATTGCCACCTGTAATTAAGTGGCGGTTTTGTCATTGTCCCAAAAGGGTCATTGACCCCTATGAGATTGTTGAAACCATCTTTGCATGACTTTCTAGGTATGCTGGATTCTTATGATGTTCTAAGGATTGTTGTTGATATTTTTCTCTGCGCGCAATATTTTCAACATGGCCGACAAGTTGCACAAAAATACATGCACTCGCACAAGAACCCAACTTGTTTTTTTTGTTTGATGCAAGATGGTTTGTGAACCCAAATGCTTTTGCATTAGACATCCAAGGTAATTGAAATTGTCCACGGGCTCCTACTCATGAACCTTCTATGAGCCCTTCAATGGTTCTTCCGTACTTGGAAAGCCTTGGATGAACTCATCCAAGTTGCGTCTTCAGCTGCTCTGTTCTTTCACTTAACTAAATACTCCTTATACTCACTACCTCATTTTCTTGCTGACTAGTGTATCCAATTCCGCCTCAATCTCTTCCCTTGCCTTCTCAGGTAATTGTTGTCTCCAATCTACAATTGAAGAATATGAACTTCTTCATCATTCCCTTGTTCCTTATGGTAAGTATAAAAATCTACTGCATTGAATATAGGTGATATGTCAACCCCATTCGGTAGCTTTATCTCATGAACATTTGCTAAAAGTTTCCTCAAAATTCTACAAGGCCCAATCTTCTTACATTTGAGCTTAATATAAGTTCCTTTAAGGAACCTCTCTTTATGCAAATACGACAAAACCAAGCCATCTACTTGAAACTCTTGGTCTCTTCTTGTCTGATCTGCACATTGCTTATGGTTCTTGAAATTCTTTTCCAACTTTTACTTCACTTGTCTATGTACAACATGCATACATGCTGCATAGTCTTCGACTATAGCACTTCTTCATCCCATACCAATTGTATTTTTCAATTAACAAATGCCTTTAGGGCTGCAACCATACACAATCTTGAAAGGACTCATTCATGTACTTTTGTTCACTGAGTTGGTTTAAGCAAACTCAACTTGTGCTAGTGTCATATTCCATTGTTTGGGCTTGTCTCCTTCCAAGCATCTCAACAAGTTTACAAGGCGTCTATTCACTACCTTTGTTTGCCTTTCATGGAATTTGGTGCCGTTAAGCGCTTCTTGGATACCGCTGCCTCACACATGAAGGGGGGTAAATCAGTGAGGTGACCCTCTTCTTTGCACACTAGTAATGTCCTTGTAGAGTCTCTCTGGTGTCGTGGATGTACACCTTGACCGCATCATGAACTGTAGGGGTAGGAACACATTACGACTTTCTTCGATGCTACTGGAGTTTCTTCAGCCTTGGATGTTAGGAGAGGTTCCAGGGGGAGTACTTTGCTTCCTGTTAGGATGACCCAACCAAGCCCCCTTAGCCTTGGACACTCGTTGATGAGCATAATTTGATCCTGCATTGGCCCTTTCATAGTGATAGACAATGACATAGATGATTCCTCTGGCCTTGGCCTTGACAAGGATGTATGATGGAACTTGCTTCTAGTCTTTCCAACTTTCATTAGACCATGTTCTTTGAGGGGTCTTGCTCTCATCACATGGCTACTTTTATTGGTATGTTAACCACATGGGTTTGTGCTTTACTGCTTTGGGTTTACCTCCCTTAATTATTTTTAGTACTTCTATTCTTTTTTTTGCCCTGTTTAGTCCTTGATCTTAGAGTCGTTGTACCTTAACACTTCTCTATTGTAATTGGATGTATTTGTGAGTCACACTGACCTTTGGTCATTTGTGGATATTAATATATTTTTATTTCTTTCTTTAATTCTAGGGGTGTGGAAAGAAATGTGAAGAGGTGTTGCAGGTTGGAATTTATAACATGTAGGGAATGGACTGTGCCTTGTAGAATTATGAGTAGCTCTGATGCAAGAGCATTTGGGTTCACATGCAATCTTACATCAACAAAAATTCTGTTAGTTTAGGAAATTGGTTTAGGAAATTTGTTTATGCATTGTGTTGCGCAAGTTTATTATTGCGTATATGTCTTGTTGTAAGTTTGTGCAAGTCTTCTGTATTGCGCAAACCTTCTTTGTGTTGTTTTGCCACCTTTGTGTGCACATGTGTTTCGTGTATATTTGTGTTGCTACGAGGACGCATGTGTTTGTAATGTTCCACGCATCTTTTGTTGTGTGTAGTATATTTGTTTCTTGTCTAAATAAGCTTGCGAAGCTTTGTGCAATAAGTTGTGTTAGTCTATTACCCAAGTGCAACAGTGCGGAGATTTGCGGTACATTTCCATCAGTCTGTGATATCTCTTAAGCAACAAAGCGTTCAATTAGAGTTTGTTCTTCACCACACAAGCAACTAAGTTGATGAGGTTTCTTGGAGGAGTTGGATCTTCATTGTGCATGCTGTGCATTGAATTGTAAGCCATTTGAAAAGCTGGCAATACAGTGTAGTATTGTTCTTGAGCAGACATGAGGATCATGCTGCAAAGGTTTTAATGGTAATTGCGGGTTATAAAGTCTTGCGACTTCGTGTGACTTTCTTTATGTGCACTTGGTTTGGGCACATATATCCTGTGATGTGTTATGGAAGGAGTTGTTGTTGACTATTTGGCATTTAATCCTGAAAGTCATGGACACTGATAAGGATGCATTTAATATTGTATGCGATATACTTCTGATGCATTAAGCTATAACGTGTTACTGTGCCTTGGAATTGTGAGAGACGTTTAATTTTTGTGGTGCATTGAGGTGTGTTAATGTTTTTAGTGGGGAAAAAACACTTAATGTAAGTAGGTGGGTCTTTCACCTCTATGAGCATGCCCCTACACCTATGCTAAAGAAATTTTAGTGGAGAGGAAGAGATTTGTTGGCCGATTAAGGCTTTATGGTTTTGATTGGAAGATTAGATCTTGGATATTTGTTCTAAGATATCTATACTTGCAAAGACCACAAGTTAGCAAACATAGCTCGACAGATCTTATGTTGTAATGCATCTCATTGTGAGATTGTGGTGTAATTTTTATCATTGTGCTTGTTGAATTTCCTTGCTGTTGAAATCTAATAGAGATTTAACTTTTTGTTGCATTTTATATTGCATATTCCACTGTGTATTTTGAGGGTTATGTGGTCTAAAACATCTTTTATGAGACACCTAACTGCATTTGCATCAAGCTATGTTGTAGGGATGTTGGATGTATGCGAAGTTATCATCCCAAGTGTGAGGAAGAAGTGTCACTGGGTCGGTTACTAAAGACGTGTGCTTCGTCAGTGTCTTGGCATTGTATTGTTGCACGTGGAACCCCATAAAATGATGTGCACTTCGCAATGTTTTTTGCACGTATTGTGAAGTTCACAAGTTGAAAAGTGGTTGTAGTAATATCTCACAAATTTTGCACGGAGTTTGCTAGAAGTTGTGAATCTGACTCGAATGTGCTCGAGCTAGTGTGAGGCCATGAATCACACATGGGTGTGCTCGGATAATTTGACTTTTCTTGAAAAGCAATGGCCTCCATTGCATGGGTAGCTAGTTGTATAAATTGGACTTAGAGTTGCTGAAGAGTATACCACTTAGCTTGATCTATATACTGCCCTTTCTTCACAAATCGAAGCAACTGATGTGTGCCATGGGGACTCTGAGTTGAGGTAGTCTCAATGAGTTCATCCTTCTTTGTTGGGCTCAAGTGTGTAAGATCCAAATTCAATGGATGTTGAAGTGCGAAAAGGTCGAGCAAAGGTGGTGTGTATGGCTTGAGTAGCTCAACGTTGAACTCAAAGTGCATGCCCAAGTATGGAGGAAGATCCAAGATTAATGCATTCTCACTAGAAATGCGAAGTTTTGTGTAACGACGTTATCACAGTGTTTTGATCTTGTGGTGAGGACCTTGGAATTGCTTTCTAAAAGTGCAAACAAACTATCACCTATTTTAAAAGTGTGGCATTTGATGTGAATCATTACAATCCTTGTACTGTCGTTGTTGATGAGTTGAAATCTATTGTACCTTGTGATGCACTTGTAGAATATGTTTGGAGGATTTTCTCCACTTTGTCCAATTCCTTTGTTTACACACTAGTTTCTTTACCTCCAGGGGTGCGAAAAGAAATGTCAGGAGGTGTCGTAGTTTGGAGCCCATAACATGTCTAGAATGGAATATGCCTTGTACAACATTGAGTAGCTTTGTTGTAGGCATGTTGGATGTATGCCAAGTTATCATCCCAAGTGTGAGGATGAGTACTATTATACACTCTCAATAATTGAACGAGAGTGTGATTGAGCACTTCAAGTTGTCCATGAGTTTGTGTGAATGTTGTTGTTCTATCTCTTGGTAGAAGTGACTAATAAACCGGGATCTCGATTAGATACAATGGAGAGAGGAACCACAAAGTGTATCCAAACGTGTTGGAAGAAGAGTTTGGTTTTTTTGGCACGTTGATAGTCTTCTCGCATGCAACCATAGTCATAGGGTTCGTCGTATTTTTTGATAAAAATTCGGAATCCATTGATTTTCATGACATTGACCAAAGATTCGGTCAAGTTCGGCGGATTCGGCGGATTTTCTGCAAAGACGATGGGAGGACTCTGCAAAGACAACGGGAGGACTGCAGGCGGTGCGAGCTAGGGAAACAAAGGCGGGAAAAATACACCCACGAGTCATGACTGTTATAAAACCCTACTATTTGCATTCCAATCCACACAAAAATCGTTTCGAGCTTTTTTGTGGAACAAAAAAAGGGATATGGATGCGACACGCAAGGTTGAATCTCCACCTGCAGTGCATCGGTGACGGGCGAGCAAAACTGTCGGGCTAGCAGAACCGATGGCGAGTGGCGACGGGCGAGCAGGTAGCGGCAACTGGCTAGCAGGCAGTGGCGACTAGACTAGGCGGCAGTGGCAGCAACAAGAGCACGGGGGCAAGGTAAGTTTCCATTGTTTTAATTTTTTTAGGTTTTAACTTAATAAATTATGAATCGATTTTTCTTTGTTTTATTTTTTTTAGATTTTTGTTCTAATTTTTAACTTTTAAAGTTATAAATCGCTTTTTCATTGTTTTACTTTTTTTAGGTTTATTTTTATTTAATTTTATCTTTTATTTCAAATTGTTACGATTTAAATTTTTTTTTTTTTTTTTTGGTTTATTCGTAATTTGTTTTATATTTATTTATTTTTTATTTTTATATTAATATTTAATCATTTTTAAAATTATTTATTTTATTTTTTATATTAGTTGTAATTTTTTTCTAAATTTTAATTTATTGATTATTTTTTTTGTAAATTTTATCTAATTTTTATTTAGTTAAAATTTAATATTAATTTAAAAAAAAAAATCTTATAGGCTTTATTTTTATATTTATATTTTATTTTAGTTTTTGTATAAACTTATATTATTTGTTTATTATTTTTATTTTATTTAATTTATTATTATTTTTTACTTTTTATTTTATTTAGATTTTAATAATCTTTCAAAAATATGTATTTTTTATTTTGTTTTTATTTAGTTATTTATTTTAATTTTGTTTTTATTTTTGTAAACTTTTACATTTTATTTATTTTAATTTTTTATTTAATTTAATGTGTACTTTGTTTTTGTTTATTTTGTTTTACTTTTTAATTTATTTTTATTTTAATTTTTAATATTATTTTATAATTTGTTTTTGTTTATTTATATTTTTACTATTTAGTTTGCTTTTCATTTATAATAATTTGTAATTATTTTTATTTTTTACTTTAATTTTCGTTCTTCATTTTAATTTTAATTTTTTAATTTGCAGAAAATTTCATGGCTCCTCAGAAGTCAAACGCTGAGGCATGGAAGCATGTATCCAAAATCGGATCAGGGGACGAAGTAAAATATAACTTGCGTGGAAAAATATTTTGTGGGAGTTTAACTAGGGTGGTGGACCACCTACGTGGTAGATCGATTGGCCGTGGTGGGGGTGTTACGGCATGTGCTAATGTTACCTCAGAAATCAAAGGGACACCAGAGAAAGAAGAGGAACAATCACTCGCTGGAAAGCACGCCATTGCACACAAGAAACAAAGAATTCAAGAAGAAATTTTCAAGAGCATATCAAAAAGTTTTTCAGCAAGCATGTCATCTTCAATTATGCAATCAAACACTAGTGCAAGTGGAACAATCTTTAATTATGCAGTCAAACACTAGTGGACGTGAGACAATTCCCAACATGTGGAAGCTAGTACAGAAGCAAGACGTCAACACGACTTTGTGTTCATTGTAGTCGATCCCAAGTGTAGATTACTTATTCTTGATCTTTGCTGAATACACGTGAATTTCTTCATGTTCAATGATGTAGCCCAAGTACTGAATGTGAGTAACAACAACGGTGCACTTTCCTAAGTTGCATTGCAACTTGTGGTTGTGAAGTGTGTCACGAACCTTCTGAATGTGTGCAATATGCTCCTCCTAAATTTTGTTGTAGATGAGGATGTCATCTAAGTAGACAATGACGGAGGTGCCGATGAAGGGTCGAAATATATCATTCATGAGATGCATGAAGGTCGTAGGTGCATTGGTCAAACCAAAATGCATTATCAAACACTTGTACAACCTTCCTTTGTCTTGAACGCAGTCGTTTAGATCTCTTTTGATTTGACTAGAACTAATTGGACTCGAGTTCGATCTTGTTGAAGTATTGCACACCATGGAGCTGGTCCAAAAGGATCAATGCAAAGCAGGGGATACCTTTTTTTTCATAATTATCTTGTTGAGGGCACAATAGTCAATGCAAAGATGCTCTGAACTATCTTTTTGGGCGAGGACAATTGGACTGCCACAATTTGAATAACTTGGCTGAATCTTCAATTGGTCAGTGAGCTCTTATATTTGTTTGTGAATCTCATCGTTCTCTCAAACTGATCTTGCAATAGAGAGGGATTTTGAAAGTGGAGATCTCAGAATAAAATCAATTTGATGCTTGGTAGAGCAATGTGTTGGAAGGCCTCTAGGTTCTTCAAATTCATCTGAGTATTGTTGTAATATGTTTTCAAGTTGTCGCCCCTCAGATTAATTATGGGTGAACAATGAGTACTACAAAATTTTGTGCATTAGAAATGAGCTTTCTACATTTCTTTGCAAATTTCAATGAAATGTTGGTCTTCCAAAGGGACTTGGGAATGTGATAAAGACAATTGTTGCCCTTGGTGAACCAATGTCGTGGCTTAGCTTTGTAGGTAGCCTCTCGGTCATACAAGTAGGGCTTGCCAATAGGAACATTGCAGATTTCAAGTGGTGCTACATCGCAAGTAAGAAAGTCTCACATGGGGATACGTGAATGTGCATTAGTAGTTCACTTTGAGTTCTCATCCTTACTAAAACATCCAAGTGAGTATGTTTGTGGGTTTGCTTCTATTGCAAGGCCTAGATGTTTCGAAGTGTTTTGTGTGATGATATTCTTCTGGTTTCTATTGTCGATGATGACATGGAGTGGTTGTCCTTTTACTCAACACTTGGTGTGAAAAAGTTACTCATTCTTCAACATCGATGGGTGCTTGTTGGGCATTGATGTTCAAGAATATTCGAACATCAATATTTTTGCTTTGCTCCTCTTTGATTGTGAGCTGCAAAGTTTGAGCATGTAGGGCCTTTCCCAAAACTTTCTTGATCATCATGGGTGTCAACCTTGTAATGACTACACCACTCCTTATCCTTCCCTTTGTTGTGCTTCTAGGCAAGAGATTTTGGTTTCATGGTTGCCTATGGTTTGGGTGAAGGCTTCCCATTGCGAGGTTGTTACCTGGTGCAAACTTGAGTGTTTCCTAAAGGTTTGTTCTTGTGCAAGGGAATAGAAGAGACTGGACCTTTATGCTTCCGCAATGTCTCTTAGGTTAAGAATTCCGTAGTGGCATGTATGCAATGATGAAGACTGTTGGTGTCTTTATGACTTTATGAAGGCTTGTTTTTTAGAGTTAAAGGAACTCATTTGTATAGTTTGGCATTAACCGATCTTTTTTTTTTGTCTTAACAATTGAAATCCTTTGTGCATGTTGTGATATTGCTTGAGAGGGTGGTATTCTACACGTACCACTTTAGTGAACTTGGAATAAGTCAACAAGCTTAAATTCTCTTTCTTGCTTCACAACATAAGACTTCCACAAGCAGAGCATCAACTTAGACATCTTTAGTGTTGTGAAGATGATCTTTTCAGCGCTCGTGAACTTTTTTTTTTTTTTTTTTGGTGGGGAAAACATCTCAAAAGAGATGCCACTTTGGGGAAGACCCAAGGAGGCAGGGGTATCTATTCTGCCAAAATTGCCCAGGGTCTGCCCTAGGCCTGCCCCTTTTGGCATGCTCAAAGAACATGCCTAGCCAAAAGAAAACACATGCATTTAGTTGCCAAGAAGTGAACAAGACTGATTACTAAAGGCTCATGCAAAAAAAGCTGAAGATTAAGGATAAATTCCTGTTGTCAACCTGGAGTCGCACCCTGATTGAAGATGTGCTCAAATGGCCAATCCTCACTCCAGTTGAAACAATGGGATCTCACGAGGGTGGGTGCCTCAATGGTGAGAAGAACCTCCAGAGAAGGTTGGTTCCTATATGATGTATATATGAGGATTTCAACTTCTACACTACAAACTGCCTAGGGAAAAGGGAAAAAGAACTTAAAAGGAAATCCTAGCTAAAATGGTGATACACCTAATCTGCTTGATCCCCTCAAATCGAGCTTCTAAGAACACTGATTCAGATAAGGAAGAGGCAGAACTTCAACTCCAATTGATCAATAAACATAAGTATTTCACGAAAAAGTTCTATCTAATGATCTAAGCTTGAGAGAAATGGAAAAATAGAAATGATGAAAGACATTAAACAACCACTAATATCCACTAAAACTCAACAAAAGACGTTTTTTAACACAAAACGTGACCTGCTAATAACTAGGTACAAATCCAGATTTGACAAGGAAGAAAGAAAATCTATCACTTAGGCAAATCTATAACAATAGTACACTATACCAGCTGTTGGAAATTGAAAAAACACAGTACTCTTCTCATTGATTCTGAAAAAGGTTACAACACAATCTTTAGAAGAAGTTTTCCTGCCAAAAGAGGGATCATTTTAGACAAGGCTGAAAAGCCATTAATATAGAAAATTACAAAAGCCAAGAGATGGCATTGAAAATAGGAGAGGAAGTTAACTCTTCATTAGCCCAAGTCCAAATTGTGTTGTATAAGTCTTCCAAATTTGTCTTTTCTTGTATTTTGTCTTGCATGAGGAATCCTTGACGTTGAAGATAGACGGCAGGCCCAAGCTTGGGTTATTCCGCTCCTTGCATGAAGTTTACGCCAAAGTCTGAAAATAGAAGTCAAGCTTGAACCGTTGGAACGTTTGGCAAAACGATTTGCATGAGAGGCGTGATTTAGATGAATAGCTAGCTGAAGCTCATACGGCTGGAAATAGCTTTTCTATTTTTGTCTTGTCTTTTCTGTGTTCTAAAATCTATTCTGGAAGTCGCTGCATGTTTGGCGGCGATCGGATTATTTCGTTTTATTTCTGGTGTTCTCTTTGCATGTTTTGTCTTTATCTGTCTATTTCACATGGCCTTTTTGTTTTTTGTCCAAGTCCAATTATTCCTTTAGAATTCTGTCTTGTCTTTGTTTTTTTTAAATTATTTCCTTTCGGAATTCTGTTGGCTTCTCTTTTGGATTTTTTTCTTTCCTACGGACTATTTCCTGTTGACTCATCCTTTTCCTGCAGACTTTATGTTCACCCCCTATTTCTTCGGGATTCTTTGCTGTCTCATTTCCTCGGACTTTTTGTCTTTACCTTTGGATTATTATGTTCGCAATTTTTCCTATGGAATCTTTCAGACAAAAAGTCCGAAGGAATTCCTTCGGACTATTTGTTTGAAGGATGTCCTCCCACAAACTTCCTTTTGCCTTTGCTTATATTTTCTTCGGGTTTTTTGAAGTCTTTCCCCAAAGGGCAGGTGCCCTTCAGGCTTTTTGTAAAGCCCTTTGAAAACCACGAGACAGACCTTCTCGAAGGGCACATGCCCTTCGGGTTTTTTGCAAACGTCTTTCCCAAAGTTGAAGTGAACCTTCTCGAAGGGTACCATACCCTTCGGGTTTTTTGTCAATGACCCTTCCAAAGGGTACCTTGCCCTTCGGGTTTTTTAAAACAGCCCCTTCCGAAGCGAATAACCCTTAAGAAAAAAAGGCACCCAGGCTTTTTGGAGGGCACCTGGGCTTTTTGAAAACGTCCTTTTCGAAGGGTACATTGCCTGTCAGATTTTATTTTGTCCTTTGAACTTTTCCAAAGGAATTCCTTTGGACAAATTCCTTCGGACTTTTTGTCGGAGTCTATTTGCTTGTTCTTCAATGTCTGCAACTTCGGACTCTTCACTGGCACCTACTTCAGATTCTTCATTGGCACCTACTTCTAATTCTTCACTGCTTGTTACTTATAAAAAGAGAAGTCATTCACCCTGAGAAATCCAAAATGTACTATCCTGAGTAATTTGGGTTTTCCAACCTGAATTACTTCTGCTGAAAAAACTTTCATAAGCAAAGCACTTCTCAAAACCCAATTTGCACTGTCAAGAGTAATTCGGGTTTTTCAAGCCGGATTACTTCTGCTGATAAAACTTTCATAAGCAAAGCACTTCTCAAAACCCGATTTGCACTGTCAAGAGTAATTCGGGTTTTCCAACCTAGATTACTTCTGCTGAGGGGTTTCAACTACTGATTACTCATAAAGTGAAATAAGTTGTGTCTCTTGTAAAACCCGAAGACTTCTTCCAAAAACCCGAAGTCTTGCTTGAATGCCCACCCTCTCACACTTAGGCAAAATTTTGGTGTGTAGGCCAAAAAATGGCCAACAATTCCATCAATGAGACTATGCCAAGCATTGTAACTGTTAGCCCAATCCTGGGCAAATGAACGAAGAAATTTAATACCAACAATCATTATCAACTTAGATCAAGATCCAAAATCGGCCTAAGATCTTTTTGAATCTTAGTCGACCACCATAGAGGTGGAGATCTTTAGCAAAGGAGGTTGTCATTATCCAGAGTCCAATTATCTAACGCATCCGCAACTCTGTTAAGTCCTCGAGGAACATGATGGAAGCTAATTTGATGAAAGTGTTCCTTCAGCTTCTGAATCTTTTCTTGTTCTGTAGCAATTTGCCAATTTTTACTCTTATAAGAAGAGTTATTAGATAAAAGATTAATGATCAGAAGAGAGTCAGATGCAACCTGAATCCTTGACCATCCCACTTTCACTACTTGCATACCTCTAAAAACAGCTCCAATCTCAGCTATATTGTTCGTTGCATAACCCAATTTTTCTGAAAAGAGAAGTCACAAAAGCATCTGAACATCTTCCTATGCCACCCATACTAGCCATGCCTGGATTACCTCTTGAAGCACCATCAGTGTTCAACTTTCCTACACCAGTTGGGGTAGCGAAGCACTTCTTACTGGACTGATTTTTCATGATAGACTTAGAATTCATCATAGCAGAACTAGAAAGGGGTAAAGATAAAGCTTTGAAAAGATTATTCCATCGCTTTGAGAGAGTCTTAAATATGTCTCCAATTGTTGAAGCCATTCATCTAGTGCCTCGGCATCGATTTTTCTTTGGAACAATAGGATGTCGAGATGGACTTGCACCTTGAATGGAGTTTGGTGCTGGAATGAGGAACTGACAGTGGTAGAGTTGTGTTAGGGGACCCTATTTTGAGCATTAGGTGCCATAATTGTGAGAAAATTTCCTCTATCTGTTTTTCCAAAGCTTTCTAGATGAGCTTTTGGACTTCTACCAAAGTGGGTTTCTTTACATCTTCGGACATGTTAGCCTTCTGTTGTTGCCCTATCTGATAATCTGAAACATAGCCGGGTTGTATGCTTTCTTTGCGATACTATAAGTGATTAGTCATGCACAACTAGGAAGGGATATGGGGCTCTAGGAAGAGGAAATATATCTCTAATACCAACGATCTGTGCTAGGCCCAGGAGCGGCATGGTGGACAATTCACAGATCAATTAGCAGACAAATCTATGTAATTAATTTGCCAATTATATTGAACATGCAATGGAAATGTGAAAACAAATGCAAAAGCACCATTACACATTCAATGGAATACAGGGTAGCAAATTAATCTCTTCTATTCATCATGAACATAATATTATACACGTGTACAAATGGACTTAAAACCAAAATTATGTATTCCCATGGGTGGAATCTAGAGATGATTGTTTGGCATTGAGAATGTGTTACAGAAGATGGATTTTGTACAATGTCCAACCACATGAAAGGAATCAAGCATAATAGAGTTATAGAATCTTCAGTTAATTACAAGACTTTCCAAGTTTCCAGTTCCAAGCACTGTTAGTGAGCCAATTGTTTCAGCTGCCTGATCCATTTGCTGACTTGGAAGATGAAGTGTCACCTTGTCAGCTATAGAAGATGCGTGTTCAGTTCTTGTCCTGGCTTTTTCTTGTTGAGCATGTGGAACTCGACAAGATGACTTGCACTTCATAGTGTTTCCCACAAGCGTTGAGAAATTTGTAAGATGCGAAGTGTTGGTAGTAATACCTTGTGAGTCTTGCAAGGAGTTTGCTTGAAGCTACAAATCACACATGGGCGTGTTCAGATCACCCTTTTCATGTATCTTTTCACGTGTAAGAACCAATAGCCAGTTTTATACCAACTCAATACATGCTTGATTGGCTTGTTGTCTTGAGGCATGTCGTGTTAAGCTGGGGAAGCTTATTTAATCACTTATTCACTTTAAGCAGAGATGCTGTATCTTGTCCGCTGTGGTCATACAGTCATTGTCAATTGAAGTTTCTTCTAATATGACTGTGGTTGAATGAAGATAATGATGGATGACATACAATACACTCTGACAGCTCCTCCAGAAAAAAGTAGTTTTTTCAGTTATAATTATGCAATCCCAACATTTGGGAATGGTGGAAAACCATGTACTGTCAAATACTCTTGTAGGAATTGAGATTTGTTTTATGCTGCCATCCAATTGTGTGTTCTGTTTAATGACTGAATGATTGAAGGGTCAGCAATATTTATCCCTTATACAAATAATCTCTTGACAGTAAAGGCAAATACTAATTGAATGTAAAGACATCAAACTATTTTTTAATATCTGCAGTAACTTTGTTTGAAGATTGGATGCAATCTCTGATAATATTTCTCCTACTAAATTAAAGCATGCCTAGTCACTTGAGCTTGGCACGATATGGTTTTTGCTCGTCATTCAAGTCTTGATATCCGAAGTAAACCTCAAGCTGTCTTAGCAATTTCAAGTTTTGCTTCCATCTTAAAAGGTGCAAAAAATTTACAAATTTTACCCTTCTCTGGCTTATGGGGACTTCTTGGTTCTTCTTCAGATTTAATTACACATTGTTTACCCTCTCCAACTTAGGAGACTTGGGGATTTCAACCTTCTCCCTGTTTAAGATAACCAACAGGCATTGGGTCATGATGTTTTGCTCATTCTCCGAGTAATAAACTATGCATCTTTGGGCCACTGTTTTGTATTCTCTCTGTAATTGTGCCTGGTCCATTCTAGGACGTCTTGGTATTCCACCAGTCTTAACTTTTAAGTGGTCTTTCGTGTGGTTTTTTATCTTTTGCAGGTTATCTTCATGTCTGGGTCTTACACTGGCGTTGAAAAATTCTAGATCTAAATGCTCTAATGCCAATTAGACCTGTTTT
This sequence comes from Torreya grandis, assembly GCA_037957365.1. Lineage (NCBI taxonomy): Eukaryota > Viridiplantae > Streptophyta > Pinopsida > Cupressales > Taxaceae > Torreya > Torreya grandis. The sequence goes on along the minus strand of JARHVA010000253.1, from coordinate 1,375,580 downwards.
CCAGTGGGAAAGTCATAATTTCTAAATGCACCTAGAATTGAATATGAATTTTGTAATTTCTAGATCCAGTTGTTGGTTTAAATATTCAGTACCAGATTGCTATTTATAGAAATATTTAAACTGAAATGCCTCAAAAACAAACATTCATCACATAACCACTGGCAGAATTGTTTTCAGGACAAAACCCTTGTGGGAATATCTCCTGTGTATTATAGTGAAATTCTTTGAAAAATTCTAGATATAATTGCTCTAATGCCAATTAGACCTGTTTTCCAGTGGGAAAGTCATAATTTCCAAATGCACCTAGAATTGAATATGAATTATGGAATTTCTAGATCCAGTTGTCGGTTTAAATATTCAGTACCGGATCGCTATTATAGAAATATTTAAACAGAAATGCCTCATTAACAAACATTCATCTTGATCATATAGCCACTGGCAGAATTGTTTTCAGGACGAAACCCTTGTGGGAAAATCTCCTATGTATTATAGTGAAATTGCCAACAGAAAGTACATTCCAGTTGTCTAGAATCTGCTCTCCTTTTCTTGTGCAAAAAAATGCATTTTATAGATACTAAAAAGAATCTCAACAGCTTAAGAAACCATTTGTATAACTCTCTTTTATAAATTTGATTGTGGCTGTCAATGTGGATTCCATGGCCCAGATATTGCTAAAGTTTCCATGCCTGTTCAACTGCTTTTCAGTGCACTTTATCTTGGCTTTCAGGATTTGGAAATGCGGACATACCATCTTACCTTGTATTCCCGTTGTTGGTACATACTAAATCACAAATTTCAAATACACGAGACTCATATGATTTTATCATTTTTCAGCTTTGATAGGGATTTCCTTTTGACCATTGACAAACCTTCTGATTGCTTTTGCGGCAATCTCCTGAATGGCAATTCCCAAATAGGACTTTGGAATCTTTCAAATTGCTTGGTTTTTTAATTTTCTCCCATCAATTGACAAATCTTCTGTATGTTTCTGTTTGCTCTCTTAAATATTGAATCCTGGATGGAACTTAAGCAGTTTTCAAGTTTTTTTTCGATATTCAGAATTTCATCCAAGTCATCAACTGAGCTTGTTGAGCTCATGAATTTCATTTGACGATTTCTCTATACTGAGAGGGAGATGGCAGGTAGTGAATGTCTTCAAAACTTAGTTCTCTGTTGCATGCCTTCATGGTCGTGCTCTTTGACCAAAATGCTAAACATTATGTTACCTATTCAGAAGGTAACATAATACAAATAACTCTGGCATATTCCACATATTATGACACTGTGGGATATTCCTTTTCCTTTACGAAGAAAAAAACAGCGCTGCCATTGTTTCCCGTTGTCTGTTAATCCGGAATTAAGAATCCTAGAAATAAATTTCCAAGGCCTATAATTGACCCGGAATTAATAATCCTAGAAATAAATTTCCAAGGCCTATAAATGACCATTAGGAATTTTCATCAACACACCAATTTTCTATTGGATTTTTTAAGGCCTTTAGTGGCACTTAGAATTTTATTTCAAAACTCCTGATACTGTAGTGGATCAACTAAAATGCAAACAATGAACGATATTGGATGATATTTATAGGTTTCAACTTAAAAAATGAAAAATTGGAGTTCATATATGAAATGATTAAATATAGAAATTCATAAAAAATACTGTTTTCTATTGTTTTCTATTTTGCAATTTTTAGGTTTTCATTTGTCTTAAATTTCAAGGAAGGATATAATTTGTGTTTTTATATACTTACAACGTTTTGTGTTTTCTGGCCTATGTAGATTCCTTTTCAACACTTGTAACTTTTACAGTTTTGAGTTTGTATTTTTTCTTACTAAGCCTGTCTCGCATTTTTAGTTTATAAACCACATTCTAATTAATATTTAGTTGATACTATTAAATGAATAAGGGGCTTTGATGCTAGATCTTTTCTGCTTTTTATTCTTTTTTGGATTACAGGCGACAAGTGTTTTGGATTTCAAAGCAAATATTGCAGTTGGCTATGGAAGATGCCATTGATGACTGGTTATTGAGACAAATAGAATGGCTTAGGAGAGATGATGTCATTGCTTTGGGTATTAGATGGATCCAAGATGTAAGTTCAAAGAGTCTCATTCTATTTGTTGATTTTGTAAAAATAACTTCAAAGGCAACTAGGGGTGAGAGATAAGAAGGATGTAACATTGGCATGTTTTAATTTTTTCATTTTTATTTGAAGATGGTAATACTGATTATTGTTAACATTGAAGGATTCATGTCTATGTTTACGTTTTTTTTCACGTACAATTTCCCTGATTTGGAAGCATATACCTGTGTTAAATTAGTGAATCCAGAATATAATTTTCCCTGAAAATGAATATTAAGGTCACTGGATTGGGCACTGAAGTAACAAGTGAGACTTAGATTATTATGCGAACATGCAGACTATTAAGCATATTACTGAGCCCATTTGGTGTAGGTCATTTTCGTGCATAGTCCAACCATTTCAGTTCATGGTCCTTAGGATTTCAGATGCCGAGAGAATTAATTGACTGATATGAGTAAAGGTATTTTCTACATCCCAAGATCATCTTATTGCTTTACCAACAATACTTGTTGACCTTGGATTTGGTTGGTGACATTGTTCCAAACCACAAGTAAATCTCTTGCAGTATTTCTCACATAAATCTGGCATCTTTGTAACAATTTCAAATACTAATCTAGTTACCAAACATAAAAATAAGAACAAATTGATAATTTTGAGTTCGAGTATGTTTAATTGGTTTATGCAATTTATGTTCATAATTTTTTGAGTAGCCCTGATATTGCCATATTGTTGTCTACTGGATCTTTGAAGAATTGTAGCATCTGATGTTCTCTGTCTTTTAATGGTCTTAATTTACTTGCTTCATTTTCAAGTGTTGCATATCATTGACTATTTGGCTGATAATTTTAGCAATTTTCATCTCGAATTGATAATGAAAATGGATTCACCTGAATTCATTTAGTGTAAAAAACTTATTAAAAAAAAAGAAAACTAAATGAGAAAACTGACATTTGAACTTAATAATGTTACGGTGGCAGGTTATTTGGCCTAACGGTGTTTTCATCTCTAAAATCATTGTTCCTCCAGAAGCAGAAATTGCAAGAGACTGCCATGATAGACAAGCTGCTACTCCACAAAGCAGTTATATTAATATCTCAGCACCACTATCTTTTGAGCAGCAACTTGAAGCCGCTCGTAGAGCTAGATTTGTTCATGATATCCTTCTTGGTGAGATAACGTTTCTTGTGCTTTAGACTCCATTATAATTACACTAGAATGTTTTACGGCTAAATGGAGCTTACCATAAAGTCCAAGTATTCTGATTCTTGTCAAGGGAATTACTTTCTTTTCATTTTTTTTGGAACGAAGTATTTGGATGTGGCATGCAATATAAACCATTTTCAATTCCATATACAAAAATTAATCAAAATGTATATTTAAATATTTTGATAGGCTGCAAGTCATACAATGATGCTAATTATTTCTCTATACTCTTGTCAGTTTTTGTTAACATTAGGTAGAAAATACCCCTTAGCACAAAATGACTCACGACTTATTTTGTATATACCATAGTGTTGAGGCTCTGCGAGTCTCTCCCAAACTCACAGAGTCCCGAGCCAAGCAGGGGCTGCATGTTTTGTGGCCTCGACTTGGTGGGAGATTCGCCAATTAAAAAAAATTGGAAATTAGGTTTCAAACACAATCATATATAATCTCAAATCATACAAGACAAATTAGACCAAAAAAATGCGACTGCTAAAATATACCTGAGCTGCACTGCAAATAATTCTCTATATTATTGATGTTAGTTGTCTTTAACATGTAAAGGAATTAATTTATTGATAAATTAACTCTAAAATTTACGATATATTATTTTGCCGAGGCAAGCCAAGTTTCAGCCGAGTTTTTTCTACGAGTTTGATCGGAGTCTAAATATGCTTTCTGAGTCTCAATACTGTGGCATACATATTGCACTTGGGCATTTTGGCTTTGATAGATATAGTGTTATGAAGAAAGTGACACGGGTGATCAACATTGAAGAATTAACCTTTTTTAATTAATCATCGTGCTATGTATATTGCCAAGGGTCACAGAGGGGGTAATTACCACCCAAAAAGAAGCACCTAAAGCCTATGTTACCATTACTGCCCTGGAGGCCCCATACCCATACCAGTACGGTTTTGATACTAGTATTGATCTGAGTACCTCCCGAGTTCTTCTATTATCCTGGGTACCAAATTGTCATGATAAAAACAGTGCTGGTTTGGGTATAGCAGTCGTAATAAAAACACAAAACAAAGATTTTTTTTTTTGATAAACTAAACACACAACTAATTAAATTGTTGGTAGTCCTACTGCATCTGTTTCTAATGAACTAATTTCTTATTTGGATGCTCTTGATGTAGAACAATATGATGATTTGTTCATGTAATTCCTGAGTTTAACTGTTACCATTGACTATTTGCCTATTTTGAACAGATAATATAAACCTATGTGATATATCACATGTCATGTCTCGTTTAATAGTTTGAAGTTTGAACTATCAATTATCAGTAGTGTTTGTTATTTTTTTTAATTTTAAGCATATAACGTGATATAATGATTAATTTTGTTTGTTTTGTCTATAAGTTTTATATTTTTTTATTATCTTTTGTACGGGCATACACAAGCCATACCCGGGGCCTCAAAAGTAGTGGTGAATCCCCATACCTGTAGCTTAGCCTAAACTGATTCACCAAACATGTAGACATTAGTGGCACACATGAATGCATATTTGATGAGCAATTATGATAGTTCTATGTTATGTTGGTGAGCAGTTGTTCCCATTTGTTGTTAGTCTTGTACGAGCCATTGGGTCTATATCAGGGTCCCCTTTTTAACTTTTTATTTTAAACAGACAACATGATATAAAGGAACTTATAGAGAGAAACTATCTGGGAGACTAATAGCATGAGTGCATTGTAACCCACTTGGTGATTTCCTACTAACATGTACTCTCCGTGCTGAATAATACATAATCCTTAATATTTATTCATTTTGGACATTGTGTTTGTATGGTTTAATGCACTGACTTGGTTTTAGAGTATGCTAACGTGAATAACCTCTTTATATTCATCTCCATCAATGTTTCCAAACATTAAGTTAATGATGTGGTTGTGTAACATTTTTGGATTAGTTGAGTTAGGTGGAGAGAAGGATTTGAAAAGTTTGTGATTTTAATGCCAGACTGGTCTTCATCATTGCCTAAGCTGAGTAACTAAAGGTATGGTATCTTGTGCTTTCTCGGGGATCGACGGAAGCTTGTGTAGGCACCATAAAGGCATGCAATGTGGCTAGCAGCAAGTGGAGAGGCCTTGAGTGGGAGCTGAAAAAAAAAATGGTTGTTGTAAGTGGTGGTGACAGCCAATGTTATAGAGGAGGAAGGAAGACAAAATGAGACAAGCAATGAAAGGGTGTGCCTTTATTGGTGGGTGATAGACTGTGAATGGCAATAAATGAAACAAATATTTGTGAGGGCCTTTTTAAGAAATTTTGGGAATTAGTCTAAAATTTAAAGAGACATACTGCAGGATAGTTTGGTCATATATTAGTGTTCCTAGAATGTGTGATTTGTGGATAATGATAGAGAAGATCAAAAAATATGTTATGGCCCCGAGCAAGCCTTCACTTCACAATGAAATTATTAATTAATTATTCAATACAATGGGGAACATCTTCTTGCTAGTATCAAGATTAGGAAGGTTATCTGAGTCAGAACACAGAGGAAGAGGACAACACTGTCTACGTCACAGAGTCATTTATGACCTCATAAATTAGACTTATTTATCATCAATTATCAATTTGGATGACATGAACAAGTTAATCTAAGAAAATATAGTCAAAAAATTCACTCTCATGGCTGGCCTGCTTAAGTTTCCCGACCAGTATGCATTACACCAGCCCATTTGAATTAATTTTAATTTTTATATAGGCCAACTGGAGACCTAGTTGACCCATACTTTAGTCAAAAAACTCCTTTCTGAGTCCCTGGCAGACTTCTTAAGGTAGAAACTCAACAACAATGTCGACTAGTTCTGCACTATTACTGAATTTTGCAAAAATGTTGTCATCTGGGTGTTTTGACTATTATAATTGCTTCTTTTGACTGGAATGAGCAATGCAGATCTGCTATCATGATGACCTTCAACAGTAATATAGACCAGATTTTGCACTGTTGACCAATTGTACTAGCACTGAATTTCTGCAGCATAGAATTCACTAGACGACATGGTCAGTTTCCGGCTTTGACCACAGGATTTTTTACTTATTGGGTTGAATTTATGGAGGTTTGAGAATTCTATTCTATTGATTTTGAATGACCTAGTAATTAATTTCAATGTCAAAGCATAATATGTTGTACTTCTGGAGTTGACTTCTTGACTAAACTATCCACTGCTTAGATGGTGTTTATCATGAATATGTAACCAATATTTCCATGTCCGGTGGTATGAGTGACAAGTTACCAGTCCTATGTATGATGGTATGATTGATGAGCCAATAATCTCATGGATGGTGGCATGATTGATGAGCCAATAGTCCCATGGATGGAGGCATGCGTGAAATAGGCCCACAGTTTCATGGATGGTGGCATAACCGAGTCAACAGTTTCTAGAAAGAAGAAAGAAAGAAATTATATTAATGTCCATAGATGACCAAAAGTAGGTCAATGGGACTCGACGATACAACACTTAACAATAGAAAGTTCAAGGAAAAGAGAATCCAAGAAGCCAAAAAAGCAATACAAGCACATAAGACAAAGTAGAGCAGTGTGCCAGTAACAAAGGTGGTAATGGAATCAATACAAATAGCAGAGATTGATTGAATAATCAGCCTATACTCCCACAGATGGATAGTGACACTGATGATTATAATATATAGCTAAAAATGCCATGAGAGTTGTGGCAAGGTTTAACCAACAATCTCGTGAAGGATGAATCACGACAATGATGATTATGATAAATGGCCAACAGTGTCATGTCCCCTTTTTCGTGGACATTGACAGACTTGATGATTAGCCTATTATACGACCTTCGTAGGCTAATAGGATGGATAGAGGGTCATAATGGAGCTTGGATTGACTTTGATTCACAGAATTTCTACATTTGGTTTTCATTCAGGGTATTTCAGATGCATTGGACCTGAGCTCCTATTATTTAGGGATATTTGACATGCAGCGGAGCACCTTTATTTTGGTATGGTAATGTGCGGAATCACTGCCTGATTCACCTACTTCGATCGGTTTGAGGATCCGACGTATATTGAGGGAGATATTAATATTTGATTGATTTAATCAAATATTAATTATTTGGTCTCATTAATAATTAATTATTAATTATTTGGTCTAATTTTAAATTAGAAACCCTAATTCTAATTTAAGAAACCCTAATTAGGGCAAGCATATCTTTTGAGGGTATAAGGGTTTCTCATGGAGGCCATTTTCATTATGCTATAGATGATTGATATTGAAATTGAAGAAATTCTTCTGTGAAGACTGAGCCAAGGGTTCCAGGATTCCATTGCAGTGGAGAACGTTCCCTCTTCATTGTGTGTGATTTAGAGGCTGTGAGATATCAGTTGATTTATCGCCAAATTGAGAGATAGCTTCATCCAGAAGTTATCACAGAATTCCAGGTTTGAGAGATAACTTCACACAGAAGTTTATCACAGAGCTTTCCAGGTATTTCTTGATTTAGTTCATGTTTTTTGTTTCAATAAATTATACAGAGAGAGATCTGCTGTATTAGATACAATAGATTTCCAGATCAGGGATCAACAGACAGGTTGTGCTGAGTTGGCGGCCGTACTAAGTCCGTACAGATCCGATCAGGCACCGACATCGGCGGAGAGAGGGCTTATAGCGACCGACATCGGTCGACTGAGGACCGACGTCGGCAGAAAGCCGACCGACAGAGACCGACGTCGGCGAGATATCGACCGACGACGGCGTCTGTGTGTCGACACAGAAAGGCCGAGACCCTTCCAGATTCAGATTTCACTCCCAGATTTGCAAAACACAAGATTTTAAGACCAAACTGTAATATTCTTTAATTTGTATGCCAGAGACTCAATTGTGTAATCATCCAGAAGAACAAGTAATGAGATCTTGATTTGTTATTAAGAGATTATACTGTGATTTGTTTATGCTTATTTGAATATATTCTGCAAGTTTGTATTGTGATCAGAATTTTATGAGTTTATATATTCCCTATTTGAAGGGGATATTACAGTGGTATCAGAGCTTATTGTGCAGATAAGAGAGCCCCTAAGTAAGGGACATCACAGTGGTATCAGAGCCAAATTCCTGCCATCCTGTTGGGCGTATCAGAGCCAAATTCCTGCCATCCTGTTGGGCACATCAGAGCTAATGTCTTGCCATCCTGTTGGGTAGTTTGGGTAGATTGAATCAACGAAGGATCATGATGCCTTCATATACTCAGAAACAGTGGGACAATGATATGAAGAAGCTGGAACACAGTTTGAAGCAGTTGGATGAAACCCAGAAGAGGATGAATGAAATTCTTTCATATCCTACATCCAAAAACAAACCCGCACGGTATATGACAGCGAAGGAGGAGTGGGAGTTAGTACCACCTCGAATTCAGAAGTTGTTGCCTTTTGATCGCTTTGTTAAGCATAGGAGAGAGCACTACAGATCACTTCAACGAAAGAGTAGCATGTCCCATGATTATTATGATTATGAGATAGGAGATAGTGAAGATGAGGATGAGTTTGATGCTTGCACTCAGAGTGTACAGGTGTGCTCAGATGTTAGTGCACTGAGGGTTGATGATCTCTCAGTTATGACAGAGATTGTAGAAGAGTCCCAGGATCCGATTATTGCAGATGATACTCAGGAGGATGCAGTGGACAGTTTTGAGGACTTAGTTTCACCAGCCGTTTCTCTCAGTAAGGAGGAGTTAGACAGTGATGCTACAGTTATTGATACTCTGTATGTGGATGTGAGCTATGGAGTTGATTCACAGAGTATGGATGGTAGTACACCAGAGATCAGTGATTTTGAGTCTACTCTTTTGGACCATGCATCAGAGGAGGATTATAGGAGACAATCTAGCCAGTGCCACCGTGTGTCTAGTCAGCTGAGAGTTAGTGAGCGAGACATTGCTACCGCTTGCAAGCATTTTGATGATGCTCGTCAGTTGTTAGCAGTTTATGGATGGGGTTCTCCTACTAGCATCGAGCAGGGAGGCAATTATTTGTCCTTGACAGAGATCCACTCTTTATGGGAGGCTATCCAGATTTTGAGACAGGACTATATGCAGTTGGTCACTGACAGAGATTATCTTATAGAGTGGGGCGGCACAGCGTATGATGCATTATTGGCCAAGGAAGATAAGGTGAGTGAGCTTACTCAGCAGCTCGAGGTGACTTCTGAGATTCTTGAGAGTACGCAGTTGGCTTTCAAGGAGTCACAGTTTCATTTGGCTAAGGTGACTGCAGAGTTGGAGCATTTACGGTCTTCACCGGTACCAGGCCCAGTCCATTTATATATTGAGATGGTTGGTGGTGAGTACATTCCTTCAGGGGTCGCTGAGGAGCATGTTATTGACGCTGACACCCATGTTCAGGTTTTGGGAGTACCTGTTTCTGAGGAGTTTGGGATACCAGTGGAGTTGAATCTCCATATTGATTATTCTCATACATATGACAGTGTGGTACAGTTGGTTGTGCCGCATTTACAGAGAGATCAGTTATGGGATGGATTGGCACCATCTCCTGCAGATGGAATTGGCAGTTGGATTTGTCCATTCCACTTGGATTATGATGTTTTGAGAGTTCGTCTCTCATATGCTCTTGTATATGGTATTTGCAATCTTGGAGGTTGGAGTTTCATGCGCCAGTTTGATTATGAGTCTTTCTTGGTTCTACTTCTACTGATGTTGCAGGTACTTACATTGATACACAGCAGTGCGGAGTATAACTACATTTGGGATCCAGGTGGAGTGAGTAGTTCATTGTTCCGAGATTGCTTGGGGACAAGCAATTTCCGGAGGGGCGGATTGTCATGTCCCCTTTTTCGTGGACATTGACAGACTTGATGATTAGCCTATTATACGACCTTCGTAGGCTAGTAAGATGGATAGAGGGTCATAATGGAGCTTGGATTGACTTTGATTCACAGAATTTCTACATTTGGTTTTCATTCAGGGTATTTCAGATGCATTGGACCTGAGCTCCTATTATTTAGGGATATTTGACATGCAACGGAGCACCTTTATTTTGGTATGGTCATGTGCGGAATCACTCCCTGATTCACCTACTTCGATCGGTTTGAGGATCCGACGTATATTGAGGGAGATATTAATATTTGATTGATTTAATCAAATATTAATTATTTGGTCTCATTAATAATTAATTATTAATTATTTGGTCTAATTTTAAATTAGAAACCCTAATTCTAATTTAAGAAACCCTAATTAGGGCAAGCATATCTTTTGAGGGTATAAGGGTTTCTCATGGAGGCCATTGTTCATTATGCTATAGATGATTGATATTGAAATTGAAGAAATTCTTCTATGAAGACTGAGCCAAGGGTTCCAGGATTCCATTGCAGTGGAGAACGTTCCCTCTTCATTGTGTGTGATTTAGAGGCTGTGAGATATCAGCTGATTTATCGCCAAATTGAGAGATAGCTTCATCCAGAAGTTATCACAGAATTCCAGGTTTGAGAGATAACTTCACACAGAAGTTTATCACAGAGCTTTCCAGGTATTTCTTGATTTAGTTCATGTTTTTTGTTTCAATAAATTATACAGAGAGAGATCTGCTGTATTAGATACAATAGATTTCCAGATCAGGGATCAACAGACAGGTTGTGCTGAGTTGGCGGCCGTACTAAGTCCGTACAGGTCCGTACAGATCCGATCAGGCACCGACATCGGCGGAGAGAGGGCTTATAGCGACCGACATCGGTCGACTGAGGACCGACGTCGGCAGAAAGCCGACCGACAGAGACCGACGTCGGCGAGATATCGACCGACGACGGCGTCTGTGTGTCGACACAGAAAGGCCGAGACCCTTCCAGATTCAGATTTCACTCCCAGATTTGCAAAACACAGGATTTTAAGACCAGACTGTAATATTTTTTAATTTGTATGCCAGAGACTCAATTGTGTAATCATCCAGAAGAACAAGTAATGAGATCTTGATTTGTTATTAAGAGATTATACTGTGATTTGTTTATGCTTATTTGAATTTATTCTGCAAGTTTGTATTGTGATCAGAATTTTATGAGTTTATATATTCCCTATTTGAAGGGGATATTACAGTGGTATCAGAGCTTATTGTGCAGATAAGAGAGCCCCTAAGTAAGGGACATCACAAACAGTCCCTTGAGGATGGTGGCAAGCTTTAGCCAGCAACTCATGATAGATGGTGGCAGGGTTTAGCCAATATTCCCATAATTGATGGTGGCAAGATGGACAGTTCAGTAAGGGATGGGAGTAGAACTGAATGCAAATATATTATGATGGAAATGATGAGATGTACCTAAGTAGTTATATTTACTTTCATTTTACTATTTGTTTTATGGCTAAATAAAGATGATGGACTTGGTTGGAGTCCCAACTTAGTTATAACTTATGTCAATCAACGTCAAGGGATGCTCATCTCCATGACGTGGTTTAGTAGACTTCATTCAAACCAGACGAGTCATGTTTGAGTTATTGACTTGTGTGAAATATGTAGCTGATTAAATTGTGTCCTTATATTTCTTTATCAGGTGCAGTCTGTAACAAAATATGCATATAAATATAAAATAAATATATGACATTGAGGAAGTAAACAATACTCAATAAGAAAATATTTAGGTGGATTAAGACTTTTAGATTTTTGTTTTCTAGATATCATTGTGTCTATCTTTATGTTACCAATATTTCAGGTCTAATTTCTAGACCCCTCTTCTGGGTATAGGATTTTTTTTTCCAAACACTAAAAGTTTAAATGATCAATGAAGGCTTGCTGAAGAAACGAATGAAATTGAAACATGAAGATCTGATGATGCATGATGAAGAGTTGATCAAGCAGGAGTAACCAGGCATTGAAGAGGAACATTTACCACAGTACTTCTTTTAGGTGGTGGAGGGAGATACAAAGCTTAAGGAAGAACCAACACATGTTAAAAAAAAATTAAGAATGTAACACCTCCTACTACTCTTGGTATATTCAGGAACAAAAGAACTGAAGAAAGAAGGAAGAAAGGAAGAAACTATATTAATGACCAAAGTGACTAAAACCTGTCAATGGGACTCAAAAGTGCATTCAGGCTTTCAGCTAAAACCAAAGAGTAAACAAATGCTAAATAACAAGACCGAAGGGGGCAAACCTAAAGGGGTTAAACCCCAAATTATATTGTCTAAATACAAGTACAAATTGCCTAGTGAAGCAAGGACTTGCTATTGAAATGGAACAAAGAGCTGATGAATAGTAAAGCTGGATATCAACACTAGAAATTGGTACTATCACATGTTCCTGTCAAGTCTCGGGCCAGAAGAACCAACATCATCATCCTCTACCATGAGAGGGCCAATATAGGATTTGATAATGTTCAATGATGGAGTGGCTTGGGCTAAGGCCTGACTAGACAATTTGAGGAAGAAGCAAGGTACTTCCTCTAGAACCTTTTCAACACCCAAGGTCGATGAACCTTTGGCAGTAGAGAAAAAACTAGTAATGTACACTTGGTTCCACGGGTCGATTGTGAGCCAAGGGGCACCTAAAATTAAAATGAGGGACTTGATGCTCTAGTGGTAGTAGGATAAGAAGAACACCGCCTCATTGACTTATCCCTATGTCTATGTGAATCTATCCAAATGGAAATTAACACCTCTAATATCTATGATGGGCTAAAAGGAAGAGGTGATTATCTTGGTAGCAATGGTGATCCCCCTCAAGGATGTATTCTTGATTGCAACAGTTTCTTAAAGAACAATGGCTAGGCATTGGTTATTTTTATATGAAAAGAAAATGGATACAAAATAACCCAGTTCTTTATATAGATAGTGATACCTCCTCTAGATCTCATGGTATACAAAACACTTGAAAGTAAAGTGCTCTTTAGTCTCTACTTCCTTGAGGGAATAGGGATGGAAGATATTGTCACTTCATGGGATTTGGTGGTCAATCTCAACCAATATGGTGGAAGCACACCCTTAGTCAACCAAGTGGGATCCTCAAATCATTTGGCCAATGATGTTGGAGATAGTTAGGTCAAATGCTAGTGTCAGCAACAATTTGTAAGAAATGCTTAGCACAAAAAGCTAACTACGAAGGAGAAGTTCAAGTCAAATGCACTGCCAATTTATAGCCTCTCTAACAGTCGTATCGATGACATCCTTCAAAGGAAGAAGGCAAAGATGGGCATTCAAGGAGCATTTGAACAAACTAACCTCAAAGCATCAGCAATTTCAACACCCAATGAAACCCAAAGAGGCAATTTTCTTTGACAAATAAAGTGGCAAATATAGTCACTTGAATATACTACCAATTTATATCCTCTCTAACAGTCGTATTGATGACCTTCTTCACTGGAAAAAGACAAAGAGGGGCATAAGGAGCATTTGAACAAACTAGCCTCGAAGCACCAACAACTTCAACACCCAACGAGAACCGAAGAGGCAACCCTCTTTGAAATTTAAAGTGGCAAATAGAGGCACCTTGCCTAGCTTGAGGCATAATCACATAGGCATTGAATCTAAATATATGAAGTAAGCTTGGAGATACTACTGAGGTGAAGGAGCTAGGTGGACGATCTATAATTTGTCAAGTACTTGCTTGCTAGAAATTATATGTAATTTTGAAAACATGAATTGTTGTTACTACTGGAATTAGACTTCAAATGACAGTATATAGAATGTAGAATATGGTAGCATAGTATGAATTTTATTGTTGGAAATAAAATAAGAACAATTAACAACATAAATCAAATAGGAACAACACCATAACACATATCTTACCTTCGAAACCGTAGTGTGGGGAAAACAAACTTGGTGGTGTTAACTAATTACCATCTCTCCTTCCTTCAACTTGGACAAATTACAAAGAGTACAAATGTATTGTTCGATCTACATTTCTTTCACTTTCTGCTATCTCTTACTATAATGTCCCTTTTCTCGAATTGATGAAATCAGAGGACCTGTAACCTATCTTTATTTCTCGTAGGCTAAAGGGGGTGTTTAGAAGGGAAATAATCTAATTATAGTTTATTAAGTTGTCCAAAAAGGTACTTTAAGTTATAACTTTGGAAAATGACACTTCATTTATTATTATTGAATGGGGCTAAAAGTAAATATTGGATAAAAGTAATTAATTCATAAGTTGGAAAAAGGTGAATATTTAATTAAAAGAAATATTAATTTCTTTTAGGGTTGGAATGGAAAAGTGAATAATAAAAGTATTGGGTGAAAATGAAATATCCCGAGCCAATTTTTTTGATTTTTTTTTAATTAACAGATTTCAACATTACAAGCAAGTACCCGTTAAGGTTAGAAGATAAACCCAAATGTACTGAAACAACTCTAACCAGTATGGCGCCGATGATGGCGAGCATTGGTCAGAGGATCTAAAACAAACTGATTATGCTGTAACTCTAACCAGAATGGCACCGATGATGGCGAGCATTGGTCAGAGGATCTGCTACTCTAAAAGCCAGAAAAGGAACTCGACGTCAAGTATGTGCTACCCAATCCAATGCGGAGTGAGGGGTGACCATATGACGGAGTGATTACAATAACAATGCTTGAAAGGGAAATGCTGAAAGATGAAACTACTCCACACCCAGCATGTGCTTGCTAACCCAAAGAGGGAAAGTAGCGACCATAGGGCGGAGCTCAACACCCAGAATGTGCTTGCTAACCCCAAGAGGGAAAGTAGCTACCATAGAGCGGAGCTATAACTAATACAATGACTTTAATTGAAACTGAACATTGCAACCAGATTTGAACAATCAAGAATAACTGCCAGTACTACTGTCAGCTTTACAAAATAAGAAGGATCTGCATGCCAGAGTCTTAAGAAGCTGAAAGATTAGCATTACATCATAGAATATTATCCATATCTTGGATAGTCATGCCCAACATTGATAAATTCAAGAGCAATACAATAATTTTCTGTTTCTAATACAAATCTGCTCTTAAAAAGAGAAAAAACCAGCAACCTGTGGAAATGTTCAGATGCTCATAACTCACAAATAACTTGTTCAATTGACTTGATTTTCGATGCACAGTATTTTTCTTATGATGGCGCACAAGCTAGCACCCAAAAACAGACCCAATCTGCAACCAATGATTAAAGCACAGATTCCAATGCAGCCCAAAAGGGGCGTCCAGCTGAAATGGGCGATTTCCTTTAGAAAAATAATGCAAGCTTTAAAAAATCTATAACTTAGAGGATAGTGGCGCCCTAGCCTAGCAAAGCCAATAAGCTAATACCCAGAACACTTTTTTTTGTATTTTCTGATTTATGAATAAAAACGCAGATCTGCTGTATCATGAATACAATAGGCTGAAAACACTAATATGCTAAATAAAACTATCAATGAAATAAACTGAGAACAATGCACAACTAAATACAAATATCAAAGACTGAATCACCACTACATGTTGTCTTGCAAACACGAAGCGATGCCCTAGCTAGGAAGCCTTCATTCTTCGAAGCGGTTCCAGAGCCAATCCGGCAGTATAACACTGTAGTAGACAAAGATGATCAAATGAGAACTCAAGGCTTTCTTTTATAGGCTTTAGTTGGCCTCCCTTGAAACACTAACTCCAAGAGTGGCGCCCTTTTCCAAGCAATGATGGCGCCCCCCTTCAAGTCCACCTTTTAAAATAACATTAAGTTATTCGACTAGGCCAAGGTTATAACATTAAAATATAATGTTATTTTAAAGTGAAATAAACTTATTTCTTCAAGATCGCATTCTGAAGCCCGAAACTGAATGAGTCAACTGAAAGAGAAAGTCAACTACCTGAGACAAACCTATTAGCTGCCAAAAATAGAATTTACTAAAAATAGTAAATTTTTGGAAATGCTCAGAAAGTCGAGACGAACATACCCCTGCGAAGCTCTCTGAAAACCCAGAAAGAATCCGCCATCAAAACTCCAAGCAAGGACATCCTAAAAACTAGGAAACCCTAATTTATACCTTCCGACTAGCCTTCGAGTTTCTAGAAAAAGGCCAACGGTCACTGTGAAGATCAGGTTTGAGAAGGGGACATTACAGTCCGCCCTCCCCAAAATTGCTTGTCCTCAAGCAATTGCAAACTAGGATGCTGCAATATCTCATCATTTTTCCAAGTTGCATCCTCCATAGGCAGGGTCTTCCACTTTACCAGGTATTCTCTGATGGTTCTTTTCCTCAAAGAATGTTCTCTGACATCAAGTATCTCCTCTGGTATTAGAACCAACTGTCCCTCTTCATCCAACCGTGGCAACTGTGATGAAGCAACCACATTAAGTCCAAGTGCCTTCTTGAGGCGAGACATGTGGAAGACGTTATGCACTCTGCTATCAGAAGGTAGCTCTAATTCATAAGCTACTGCCCCAACTTTTTTGATGACCCTAAATGGCCCATAGAAGCGAGGTTTGAGCTTCTCAGCTCCACTCTTCTTGAGAGTAGACTGTCTATATGGTTGTAATCGAAGATAGACCATATTTCCAACCTCAAAAGAAAGCTCAACACGCCTCTGATCAGCATACAACTTCTGCTGATTTTGTGCAATCTGCAAATTATTCTTCAAGGATTTCATTATGTCTTGACTATGCTGCAACAAATCCTTGGCTAGGGGTGCTTTGCTGTCACCAAACACCAAATCTGCAAAACTAGGTGCTTCATACCCATAAAGTGCCAAAAAAGGAGACATCTTAATTGACATATGAAAAGTAGAGTTGTAGCAGTACTCGCCTATATGCAGCCACTTGACCCAAGTTCTCTGCTGTTCTGACACATAATTTCTCAAATAGCCTTCCAACCACTTGTTCACCACTTCAGTTTGCCCATCTGTTTGGGAATGGTAGCTAGTGCTTGGGGTGAGCACAGTATCACTCATTCTGAAGACTTCTTGCCAAAACTTACTTAGAAACTTGCTATCCCTATCACTCACGATGTTCTTTGGCAATCCATGCAGCGTAAACACTTCTCGAAAAAACAGATCTGCAACTTGGGCTGCAGAAAAAGTGCTGATAATGGCGAAGAAATGAGCAAATTTGGTTAGCCTATCCACCACTACATAAATGCAATCCTTCCCTTGGGCCTTGGGCAACCCTGTGATGAAATCCATCGAGATACTTTCCCATTTTTGATTGGGAATAGGAAGTGGTTGCAGCAAACTGGCTGGTAATGTATGCTCATTTTTATTCGCTTGACAAACAAGACATTCCTGAATGTAGCGTTGTACCTCTCCTTTCAAACCTTTCCAAAAAAACCTTTCTCGGATCTGCCTATAAGTCTTGAAAAAACCTTAGTGACCAGCAACAGGAATATCGTGAAAAGTCAAAAGAATCTTCTTCTTCAGCTTAGAATCAGCGACCAGAAAGATTCTTCCCTTATAATGTATGAATCCCTCAACTATCTTGTACCTTTCATCATGAAAAGTACCTTCAAGAATGCTGGTTGCAAACTGATTTTTAGCATAATTAGCAAGCAACATGTCTCTCCAATCTGCAGTAAGCTCACACAATGAGCTAAGATGAGGTCTCCTGGAGAGAGCATCGGCCACGATATTATTTTTCCCTTTTACATATTCAATGTCAAAGTCGTAAGCTTGAAGCTTACTCACCTATTTCTGTTGCCTCTCATTTAGATCTTTCTGGTGCATGAAATGCTTGAGGCTATTGTGGTCAGTCTTAACCACGAACTTGTTCCCCACCAAGTACTGCCTGAACTTGGCTAATGCATGCATAATGGCAAGCATTTCTTTGTCATAGATTGAATATGTCCTTTCAACACCTCGTAATTTTCTGCTCTCAAACACGATAGGGTGTTTGTCTTGCATCAGGACAGCCCCCACTCCTTCACCTGATGCATCACATTGCAGCTCGAATGGCTTGGAGAAATCCGGAATTGCCAAAACTGGACACGAGCTCATGATCTTCTTGAACTTGTCAAAAACAATTTGAGCCTTTTCTGACCAAACAAAGGCTCCCTTTTTGGTGAGATCAGTAAGAGGAGCAGCATTCTGTGAATACCCCTTTACGAATCTCCGATAAAACCCGCAAAGACCCAAAAAACCTTTCAACTGAGTCAAGCTCTCAGGAGGTGGCCAATCAACTACTGCTTTGATCTTCTCCGGATCCACCTTCACTCCCTCAGCATTGACTATGTGGCCAAGGTATAGTAACTCCATCCCAAATTCACATTTGGAAGCTTTTGCGAACAAGCTCTCAGATTCCATGATACTAAGCACTTCCTCCAAGTGCTTAAGATAATCTCCCCAAGTCTTGCTGTAAATCAGAATGTTATCAAAAAATATTAACACAAACCTCCTTAACTGACTCTGAAAAATACGATTCATGCAAGACTGAAAGGTAGCCGGAGCGTTAGTCAACCCAAATGGCATGACTAAGAATTCGAAATGGCCATAGTGACATCTGAAAGCTGTCTTCTCCACATCTGATTCTGTCATTCGAATCTGATGGTAACCCGATCTCAGATCAATCTTTGAGAAGAACTTGGCCCCATGCAGCTCATCAATGAGCTCATCTATTCTGGGTATGGGATATCTGTTTTTGATGGTGCTTTGATTCAAAGCACGATAGTCCACACACATGCGCATGGTACCATCCTTCTTCACAAGAACCACTGCAGAAGCAAAGGGGCTCTTGCTTGGGCGTATGAAACCCATCTTCAAGAGTTCTTGAATATTCTTCTCGATTTCGTCCTTTTGCCTCTTCGGATACCGATATGGA
This sequence comes from Torreya grandis, assembly GCA_037957365.1. NCBI lineage: Eukaryota > Viridiplantae > Streptophyta > Pinopsida > Cupressales > Taxaceae > Torreya > Torreya grandis. The sequence goes on along the minus strand of JARHVA010000253.1, from coordinate 1,356,595 downwards.
GTTATGATCACCGGTTTAGCCCCTTCCTTGAGCTCTATGATGTGTTTTGACCCTCTATCAGGAGGTGGTCCAGGAGGTAAATCAGCAAACACTTTACTCTTCTTGGTGAGTAAAGACTGAATATCAGGAGGATACTCTATTTTCGTTTCAGCTGGACTAGCTGGAAGAATCATGCATTCCACAGCCCACTCCACTTGGTCATGACGTATCAACCTTGCCATCCTCTTGAATGACACAATCCGAAGGCCACCATTTGACATTCCTCTCAACACCACCTTCTTTCCATCGGATTGAAATTTGAGTTCCATGGTTTGCAGATTTAAAGAGATCTCTCCAAGAGATTGCAACCACTGAATGCCAAGGACAACGTCCGTATCTCCAATATTAACCACATAGAAGTCATCCTTGACTTCGTAATTGCCCAATTGCATTGACATGTTGGGAACCCTCTTGGTACAATTGATGTGAAACCCATCAGCAACCATAACTTTGAAACCTTCAAAATCTTCTGTTTGCAACCCTTTCTTTGCCACCACAGCTTCGTCTATGAAGTTATGGGTTGCTCCAGTGTCAATTAAAGCAACAATACGCTGCCCTTTGATCATTCCACGAACTTTGAAAGACTCATTCTTTTGGAAGCTCGAAAGTTGAGCCAATGTACCACCACTTTCTTTTTCACTTTCGGACTCTTCTGGAGCTCTTTCCACTTCACTATCTTCGGGATCAGACGGCTGGTCTGAAAAATCAGAGTTACTTTCACTAGCTGAATAGTACTCAATCTGGTGAAATTTGACTCCCTTTGGGCAAACATGCTCTGGAGACCATTTTTCTCTACACCGAAAACATAACCCCTTTCTTCGGAGTTCATTGATAGTCTCTGGATCCAATCTTGTGCCAAGAGGTTTCTGCTGTTTAAACTTCTTATGGTAAGGCTTTTGATGAAACCTTTTCCCTCTATCCTTCTTGTGAAATGATGGTTTGGAATGGAACTTTGCTTTGGGAGCAGCCCACTCCATGTTTCTAGCTTTTTTCATTGCTTCTTGTAAGGACGGTGGATCAAAAGCTTTGATCCATCCCTTGAGTGGCTCCATCAAACCTTCGCTGAATAGGATCACTAATCTTCTCTCAGTGATTCCTGTGACCATAACTGAAAGTCTTTGAAACTCAGCTATGTAAGCATCAACAGTGCCATACTGCTTCAACTGTGCCAACTCCCTAAAATGCACTTCTGGGTCCTTCTCGAACCTCTCAATGAGTCTATTGGTGAATTCATCGTAGCTAGTGATAGACCCATGACCCAAGGTGACTAGGCCATGGTACCACCACTCATGTGCCACCCCATCTAGGTGTAGCGTAGCGAATTTAATCGCGTCTTCTTCAGCCATTGGCCTAAGAGCCAAATAGTTGTCTAGTTTCTGAATCCAAGCTCGAGCAGAATTATTATCACTTCCATCAAAGTGGGAAAGCATAACCTTGTTGATAGCTTGATGCAAGTCTCCTTGTGCTGGAGTTCTTCTTTGGTCATAATTTCTCCCTTGTCCCTTACTCTTTCTCTTATGATCTATAAATTCATTATAGGACATGTCCATTTTGATGTCATCAGGGAGAGAATCATACTCCGCATGGCCATGTCTCAATTGTTCCACAAATGAAGCATTCTCTTCAGGATCAGGTTGGGTGTTTACTGGTGCTACGAAGGTGGGTTTGAAGGGCCTTGACGAAATGTAAGTGTTGTTTGAAACAGGCTGAGCAACACTTCCATCAAATTGATTTGAGGCACTAGGCTCTCCTCTGTATTCGGGGTTGTTCTGTAGAGTTGGGTTCTGGCCCACTTTCCCCAACATGAGAGATACCATATTCATCAAGGCATCCATCTTCTTTTCAAATCTCTTTTTGGGACTTATCGATCTCTCTCTTCCCTTCCCACTATCATTTCTGATGTTGGTAAACCTCTCGTTACCTCCGACTGATCTCTCACCTTCTGCCATATCTATTTCTTGAGAAGACTCCCAATGAGCCCTCAAGACCTCTGAAGTTGTCTGACCTTCGGGAACCTGATACCACTGGAACTGTTTTGCAATTTTCTTATCTTCTCTTGCTATGTATCTCTTTTCTCTGTCACTCATAGATGGTTTGTTCACAGGTGGCAGGATACTTAGCTCTGATACCACTGAAATAACCTGAGCCAATTTTTTTGATTTTTTTTTAATTAACAGATTTCAACATTACAAGCAAGTACCCGTTAAGGTTAGAAGATAAACCCAAACGTACTGAAACAACTCTAACCAGTATGGCGCCGATGATGGCGAGCATTGGTCAGAGGATCTAAAACAAACTGCTTATGCTGTAACTCTAACCAGAATGGCGCCGATGATGGCGAGCATTGGTCAGAGGATTTGCTATTCTAAAAGCCGAAAAAGGAACTCGACGTCAAGTATGTGCTACCCAATCCAATGCGGAGTGAGGGGAGACCATATGACGGAGTGATTACAATAACAATGCTTGAAAGGGAAATGCTGAAAGATGAAACTACTCTACACCCAGCATGTGCTTGCTAACCCAAAGAGGGAAAGTAGCGACCATAGGGCGGAGCTCAACACCCAAAATGTGCTTGCTAACCCCAAGAGGGAAAGTAGCTACCATAGAGCGGAGCTATAATTAATACAATGACTTTAATTGAAACTGAACATTGCAACCAGATTTGAACAAGCAAGAATAATTGCCAGTACTACTGTCAGCTTTACAAAATAAGAAGGATCTGCATGCCAGAGTCTTAAGAAGCTGAAAGATTAGTATTACATCATAGAATATTATCCATATCTTGGATAGTCATGCCCAACATTGATAAATTCAAGAGCAATACAATAATTTTTTCTAATACAAATCTGCTCTTAAAAAGAGAAAAAACCAGCAACCTGTGGAAATGTTCAGATGCTCATAACTCACAAATAACTTGTTCAATTGCCCTGATTTCCGATGCACAGTATTTTCCTTATGATGGCGCCCAAGCTAGCACCCAAAAACAGACCCAATCTGCAACCAATGATTAAAGCACGGATTCCAATGCAGCTCAAAAGGGGCGTCCAGCTGAAATGGGCGATTTCTTTTAGAAAAATAATGCAAGCTTTAAAAAATCTATAACTTAGAGGATAGTGGCGCCCTAGCCTAGCAAAGCCAATAAGCTAATACCCAGAACACTTTTTTTTGTATTTTCTGATTTATGAATAAAAACGCAGATCTGCTGTATCATGAATACAATAGGCTGAAAACACTAATATGCTAAATAAAACTATCAATGAAATAAACTGAGAACAATGCACAACTAATACAAATATCAAAGACTGAATCACCACTACATGTTGTGTTGCAAACACGAAGCGATGCCCTAGCTAGGAAGCCTTCATTCCTCGAAGCGGTTCCGGAGCCAATCCGGCAGTATAACACTGTAGTAGACAAAGATGATCAAATGAGAACTCAAGGCTTTCTTTTATAGGCTTCAATTGGCCTCCCTTGAAACCCTAACTCCAAGAGTGGCACCCTTTTCCAAGCAATGATGGCGCCCCCCTTCAAGTCCACCTTTTAAAATAACATTAAGTCATTCGACTAGGCCAAGGTCATAACATTAAAATATAATGTTATTTTTAAGTGAAATAAAGTTATTTCTTCAAGATTGCATTCTGAAGCCCGAAACTGAATGAGTCAACTGAAAGAGAAAGTCAACTACGTGAGACAAACCTGTTAGCTGCCAAAAATAGAATTTACTAAAAATAGTAAATTTTTGGAAATGCTCAGAAAGCCGAGACGAACATACCCCTGCGAAGCGCTCTGAAAACCCAAAAAGAATCCGCCATCAAAACTCCAAGCAAGGACATCCTAAAAACTAGGAAACCCTAATTTATACCTTTCGACTAGCCTTTGGGTTTCTAGAAAAAGGTCAACGGTCACTGTGAAGATCAAGTTTGAGAAGGGGACATTACAGAAAAATGATTTCATTATTCAAAAAACCCGAACAAAAATCAACACCCTTTTTCCAGAGGAAAAGCTTGTAGCTTCAGCTCTACATCCAAGGACGAAAACCCTTGGATTTGCAGGTAGGAGGACAAAACTCCTCATACCCAATTGAAGATTTCCCCTGGTAATCATGTTTGTGTTACCAGTTTTACGAAAGATCAATTTTAGATCCCTATTTAGCAAGGGCATTAGACTTCAGAAAAAAAAAAAAAAGATCCATATGGCATCTGTACCGCTACCATTTTTTGTAACACTAGGCATCATCGCAACATTTCAGGGTTGTCGTATTGTGCTGCGCTGTTTCACCTAAGGTTTCAAGAATTTTTTGTGTTTCAAGTTGATTCCAGATTAGGGTTTGGTAAATAAAATCAGTATTTAGTTTTTATGATGTACTTTTCTATAACAAAATAAAAGTTCAAACTTAAATTATTGATTATTAATTTGAAGCATATTGTCATCTTTGTTTTATAAAATTCCAGTCTTGATTAGAATTGCAAAAAATAAAAAATTCATAATTCAATATTTAGCTTAAGTGGGATATTTCAATGGTATTAGAGCTTAGATCTTGCCAGTTTGTGGGGCTAGATCAAAATTTTAATGCGCATGATGGACGAGATTGGGAAAGAGAAGCTCTACACATTGGGGAGGAAATAGAGCGTCCATGTTAACCAATAGTGGCCTAATTAGCATCTTGAAAGAAGTAGAAAATGGATTGTCCAAGGTAAAATAGTCACATTATGTGACAATGGAGTGGGTGGTGAAACCCTCAATGATTTCCTTGGTCTAGCCCCAGCGCTTGAGACACCCAAACAAAAAGGTAAGGCTTTTGGTTACCAGTTGTATTAGTGAGATTACAAGGTTAACAACTCCCAAGGTTCCTTACCACAACGAAATCATGAGGGAGATATTTCAGTTTATTGTGGAGAGTTTTCAAGATCTAGAGGACAACAAAGGTCCTTTTAATAGGAGGGTTACAATTCTAGAAACTATGGCAAAAATCAAGTCATGTATTTTGATGTTGGATTTGGAATGTGATGAACTTATTATTGAAATGTTTCAACATTTCCTTACAGCTTCCAATGAAAATCTTGCAGAAAATGTTGTAACTTCTATGCAGACAATTATGTCTTTGACTCTAAATGAAAGTGATGATATTTTCCAGCAATTATTATCTATCTTATTGGAGGGGTTGAGGCAAGAATGGAATATTTCCCCAGCTGCACACATGCTGATTGAAAATGTTGTTAAGAAATGTGAAGAAAAAATGAGGCCTTATTTGATAGTAGAGCATGAAGAAGAAGAGAGGTCAACATCAAAAATTTCAGAAGTTGTTAAAGAACATGCGATTGAGAAAGAACACTCATGACATACTTATGAAACAAAAATCTTTTAGGATAACTCTTTGAAAATGTATGTTTTAGAAGAGAATGCTGATTTTTGCATTGATTCTAACAATAGTTCATTTTCATTATATGACTCTAGATTTCATGAGGGAGATTGGAAGAAACAATTGTTAGTAACAAATGAGGAAGAGGTGCAAGTCCTAACAAAGTTAGATAACACAAAAAGGTTTCTTAAAGAACTAAGTCCAAAGGTGAAGAGGGAGTATTTTGAGACAACTGTCGCTATGACAGATTTACATAGAGTTAAGGATGCAATTGAGACAATAAAATCAGACTATCTGCGTATGGTTAAAGACAAGGATGTGGTCATCAAATTTGTAGATGAGACTTTAGATGCATCTGACAACGAAGATTAAGGTTGATGAGCTCACTTTTGAGCTTGAATCAACCAAAAACTCTTTAGAAAATACCCAAAAGGCACTTCTAGAGGCAGAAAATCAGCTTGATGCCATCGTGATGCTGCAAAACAATTCAGGGAGCAATAAAATGAAGCAAGGGCAAAAGAAATCAGGGAGGTAATTGATGAGCTTGCTAGACTTCAAGAAAATCTTGATTTAGAATATTTTCCAAAAAAATCAGAAGTTGCTAGTATAGAGTTGGGGCAACAGGAAGGTTGGTTTGAGCAAGGCGATACAAATAACTTTCAATATTTTGATAATCCATATTTTGAAATGGATACAAAATCAACTTTTGATAATCTATTTGTTGAGAGGGATGCTAAGATAGTTTGTAGTTCATATTTTATGGTAGGTGATGATGATAGAAGGGTGCAACATAAGTCATCAATGTCACCGAAAGACTCAAGGATTGGGAGTTGCAAATTCCCAATATCACTGTGGGATCCAAGGGAAAATTACAAACTTAGTGTTGATGTCATCATGCAAATTCAAAGTTCATTTGCACCCATACAAGCGGGTTGGCAAGCATTGTCAGTCATGGGAAGGAGCAATCTCCGGTTGATGACTTTTGAAAAAAGATTCTCAGCCCTTATTGAGGTGTTTTCAGTCACTACAATTCTCACAATTCTTGTTTTTGCACATAGGTTTCAACCTTGCAGCTGCTATCCCATTTTCAGGGTGCTAACCTTGGTAAAATCAGATTATAAATTGTTGTTTCCATACTTCAACAACTACAAGTTTGATCATTTTAAGGCCATTAAATTATTAGGGAATGTTGGTGAATGGTTTCAGCTGAAAAAAATGAATACTTCAGCCAACATAGTTTAGAATTGGGGTGAAAATAGGGTAATTCATGACTGTCAGAATTTGTTTTCAGCTTGCATACAAACTGATGGGTGTCCTTTCTTGGAAGGACTAGCTTACAATATGATCAATAAAGATCATCTCAAAAAGGCAGGTGCACAAGTGATGATCGAATTATTTTCTGAGTTGCCAAAAGACATCATTGTTAATAAGGTTGAGGGCTATACTTGCTGGTCCGAATTGTTTCATCTATCAGGTAAGAGATTAGAACTTGAAGTTTGCATGGAAATTTTCAGACTTGGGGAAGAGGACATCATTAGATTTCAAGTCAAGAAGGAACATTCGAAATGTTTCCTCATTTTTTTTGTTCCAAGTTGTGAAGCTTGTACTTTTAGTGTGGTTAGATATGCACATCTTTTTCCTTTCAGCCCATACAAGAACACATTGTTTTTCAGAAAGGTGAACAAATTTGAGGACAGCCAAAGGTATGAAAATGTTGCAAATTCATTACTCTTAATATGTCAATTAGGACGAGTTGTCATAATGGTCAACATGTGCAAAGAAATGACCATTTGGCAAGTATGATGCTTTTGAGTACACCGTGGCAAGGCTGCCATCATCTTGAGTAGCAACAAGAAAGCAATGATAAAATGAGGGGCACTTGGATTGACAAAAAGGGCAGGGATCCTTTCATTCCGGGTCTCAAGAGGGAGCACATGAAGGTTTGTAATGTGAACGCTCTATGGGAGTTTCGGAAGGGTAAAGGAATGTTCAATGTTGCTTGGGTAAAGGAACGTTGTAACACATGTAATTGGCTTGAAGGGAGGTCCATGAGGATCCCTAAGGAGCATGATGGAGGTCCCAACACAATAGTGGAGAAACACTACTCAAAGTCTTTGTGGGACATTGGCTGCCATCCCCCAAAAACTGAGTGGAGATCAAATATTAGGCAGAAAATGGTTGAAGATTCAGCCAAAGGAGGGTTGTGGCACAGCCCTAGTTCACACTTGTGGCTGAGTTTGGCCAAGAATACCTTGAAAGGCAGCTGCTGTACCATTTTTTCTAATAGTGTCAGCAATAATACCAGCCACTTTTACACTTGTATGACAGCTAAAAAGGTAATTTCAGTTGCTCGGCCTAAAGGGAGACTCAAAAGAGCATGAATTCTTGCAAGAATATGTCATGATTCCGGGCTGTAGAACTGCTGTTATGCACATTTCCAGCCAACTCCACAGCTGGTATGTAGCCGTGCATGCAAACCCATTCACATACTGGAATAATTTTCTATTTGTTGGGGTTATGGAGTCAATTTCAGTTAGGTTGGGGCGGTTTCTTGCCCATAAATCACCAAAAATGCTGAATTTCGTGACAAGAGCTAAGTTTGGGGACTGCCAACATATGCTTATTGCCCCGATATGCAGCATAGGCAGCCTCTTAATACCCTCCTTGGCAAACATAAGTGTGTTTCCAGCCACGAGGGAAGGAAGTTTTTGATAAGGGTGCAAGCAAGGAAGGGGAATTGAACCACATACCTATATGGCATAGAATAAGGGGTGAAGAAGGGAGGTGGATAGCCTTGGTTTTATTTAACATGTTTGCTCTTTGTGTAGGGTTTGCAATGGGGACAGCCATTCCCAAATATCCAACAACCAACTTGTTGTAGCAAACATCTTCAGCGCTCATGATGCTGCAATTTCAAGGGAATATCCATTTCCAGTCACCTTTTTGGGGCCTACTTGGTGCATGCCCTTGATGAGGGTAGAGGTGATTAGATTGTACTGCTGTTGTGACACTTTTGGGACACTTGGACAACAGTGATATTTTAGGTACAACAGTGAATGGTTTCAGAGGAAACCTCTAGAGGAAAAGACCAGCTGAAACAAAGTGTCATTGCAGCCACCTTCCAATTGCTTGAGGACAAGCAATTTTGGGAAGAGAGGACTGTAATGCCCCATTTCTCGAATTAATGAAATCAGAGGACCCGTAGCCTATCTTTATTTCCCATAGGCTAAAGGGGGAGGGTTTAAAAGGGAAATAATCTAATAATTGTTATTAAATTGTCCAAAAAGGTACTTTAAGTTATAGCTTTGAAAAATAACAATTTATTATTATTGAATGTGGTCAAAAGTAAATATTGGATACATGACCAAAAAGTAATTAATATTCATAAGTTGAAAAAATGTGAATATTTAATTATAAGAAATATTAATTTCTTTTAGGGTTGGAATGGAAAAGTGAATAATAAAAGAATTAGGTGAAAAAAAAATTCATTATTCAAACACCTGAACAAAAACCAACACCCTTTTTCTAGAGGAAAAACTTGCAACGTCAACTCTACATCCAAGGATGAAAACCCTCAGATTTGTAGGTAGGAGGACGAAACCTCTCATACCCAGTTGAGGATTCCACTTGGGAATCACATTTGTGTTACCAATTTTAGGAAAGATCAGTTTTAGAGCCTTGTTCAGCAGGGGCGACACACTTAAAAAATACAAAAAAAATAAAATAAAAATTGTGCATTTGTATTGTGGTTGTTTTCTGTCAGATTGGGCAACATCGCAACATTTCAGTGCTGCCATACTGTGCTGAGCTATTTCACCTAGGGTTTTAAGGATTTTTTATACGTTTCAAGTTGATTCCAAGTTAGGGTTTGGTAAATAAAATAAGTATTTGGTGTTTATGTTGCTGTACTTTTCTAAAACGGAATAAAAATTCAAACTTAAATTATCGATTATTAATTTGCGGCATGTTGTCATCTTTGTTTTATAAAATTCCAGTCTTGATTAGAATTGCAAAAAATAAAAAATTCAGAATTCAATATTTAGCTTGAGCGGGATTTTTCACTTACACTTCCTATACATGTAAACAATCACTTGCGTACTTCTACACTCATGTCTTATCTCATGGGCCATGTCTTTTGCGTGATTGTTGGTGACACTTGTGTGACTACTACTAACATTTGCGTGACCTCCAGTGGCATTTGCATGACCAACGCTTTATGCAGGAATGGCACTATCACTTACGCAATCACCAATGTGTCACAACCACCAACTTGTAAGGGAGAGGACCACCCTTGGCGATCGTGTTAGTTCCTCTGTTTGAGTTAGAAAATGGTTGAATTATTGGTTTTTTGTAGCATGTTTATCTTCTACTCCTATATAGATTGTACTTCCCTTTCTAAACAAGGAAAGAAAATATATTAATGTCCCACAAATGACCAAAAGGAGGTCAGTGGGACTCGATAATACATCTAAATAGAATAGAAAGTGACAGGATAAAGGACCCTAGGATCAATGACTAACTAAATAAAAGAAGAATAACAAAAGCACTAAAAATAAACGAGGGTGAAACCCAATGCAGTAAGCCCCCCAACGCATGTGGTTAGGGTACCAATACAAATAGCCACGTGTGGGGAGCAAGAACCCTTGAAGAGCATGGGCTGATGAAAGTCAGAAAGATTGGGTGGTAGTCCCATCGAACATCTTTGATTCGGGACAAAGGAATCATTTGTGTAATCATCTATCACTATGAAAGGGCCAATGCAGGATCTGATAATGTTCATCGGGGTGTGTCTAGGGTTGAGGGGGCTAGGTTGGGTAATTATATGAGGAAGCAAGCACTCCCCTAGAATCCCTCCTAACATCAAAGGCCGAAGAAGCTCCTATGGCAGCAAAGAAACTCATAATGTATGCTTGTGCCTGTGGCTTGGGAAGCAGTCGTGAAGGAGAAAATCCATGATGCCAAGGTGCAAATCCATGATGCTAAGCAGGGGTAGATCCTCATCACTGAGAGCGAGTGTTCTATGGTACCTTAGTAGTAATGTTGTGCAAAGATACACGTTGCCTCACTGACCTGCACCTCTAAATGTGTGAATCAATAGCATCCAAAGGGTGCTTAAGGCCACCAACCTCTGTGTTGTGCTGAAAGAAAATGGTGATCAACTTGGGGGCTCTAAGAGCTCCTTGCAGGAACCTATGTTGAAGGGTGACAACCTCCCAAAGAAAAAGGGTCAGGCATTGTTGGTTCAAGTATTGAAAGAAAATGGATAGAGAGTTGCTTGAGTCTCTGTAAAGACAATGGTATAATAAATAGGGCATCTGTAAATGCAGTGCTCATTAGTCTGCACCTCCTAAAGCGAGCAAAGACGACAGTTTCAGTTCCTTCATGGAATATGATGATCAGTGTCAACCCGCAATTTGGGTGAGCACACCCTCAATTGGTCAAGGGTAAACCTCGAGCCATGAGACCAATGATGTTGGAGATGGTCAAGGCAACGAATGACACCATCCAACACGCACAAGAAATGCTCAGTGTAAAAGGCAAGCTTGGGGCTGAGTGGTTGAGGGGAGGTCTAAGTGACCTGAATGTGTTGCCTCTATGTATCATCTTAGACAAATCTAATTATAACCTCCTTTAAGGGAAGAAGTTGATGAGAGGCATCCAAAGAATACCTGAAAGAAGGTTACCTATTAATAGAGATGTCGATAGATTGAAGGAGCAAACTAGTATTAGAATCCCAACAACATCGACGTCTATTGGGGCCAAACATGCAATCCTATTTGAATAACATGCACTGAGGAAAAATTCGTTTACATTGGATCATACGTTGAATCATGAGAGTCTGAACCCTGTCAATACCAACCCAATCATTGGACCCCAAAATATGTCCTCAAACCTCAGACCAATATAAAATTGTATGCTTGATGACTGTTCGAAGAGGTGCATCTTCAAAGGGATATATTGGAAGTGGATCTGAAAACATTTGTGCTCCAAGACAAAAAGAGAGGTATATCCTTTGCAAGGGCATGATCGAGAGGTAGGCTTCATACTAAAAGATGATCTAGAACATTGGACCCCCAAGTAAGTGTAGGCCAATGTGATCTCCAAACGTTCCCCTTTGTAGAGGAACTAGAGCCTGGAAAGAGAACATTTGGATATGTTAAATATCATGACCTTACTTTTGCCAAGGTTGACCACCAACTAACGAAGCTCGCATAAACAGGGAAGGAAATCAAGTTGTCTTTGTAATCCATTAGCAGAGTGAGAGCGGAGAACGTCATAAACAAAAAGAAGTTTGGCTATCACCACATCATGTAAAATGCAACCATCATCTGCATAGGTATGTTGTCGAAGAATATCCTTTAGCTCATTGATGTAAATGCTAAAGAGGGTTGGTGATAGAGGGCATCCTTGCTTGACCCCAAAGGTACTCTTCACAAAGCTAGAAAGACCACGAGAAGTACGAAATTGCTTGACAATTGTCTCATAGAGCTTCCAAGTAGTGGTAATGAAAAAAATTTTAATGTCAACATTGCACAACTTCTGGAAAAGCAGATGTTTAACAACCGAGCCAAAGGCTCTCCATAAGTCTAAAAAACAATAAAAGACTTTGGAAGACCAATGACCAACCTCCTCAATGATAGTCTAGAGTGTAGATATGTGGTCAATTGTCTAGTATTCTAACCTGAAGCCAGCCTATCCCCATTCTCTAAGATTAACTCTCTCCAAGTGCTCTGAAAGCTGCATGTCTAACACTGTGGCATAAAGTTTGGCAAATATATGCCCAATCATAATGGTCTTGTAGTTGCTAGGGTTGGAGCTAATCTTGGACTTACGAATGGGATGGATTATGTGCTTGGACAAAGAACGAGGAAAACTGGAGCAAACAACCCCATGAAAAAACTGTCAATGGGAAGGTAGGGAAATCCACACCATATTTGAGAAAATCACCTTGAAGACCCTCACAATCCACTGCTTTGTTGGTACATAACTTCTAGATAGCCCTCTTGAAGGTATTGGCAAAAAAAAATAGTGGAAGGTGGTGGAGTGGAGACAATGACAATAGGCTACTCTGGGATGTCGTAAAGAGAGCTAGCATAGGAAATCCATGCCTTGGGGTTGATGTTAGAATCAGGGATTTTCCTTAGGAGTAGAGTGTGCCAAAAGGTCTTAGGGGAATGGTGGAGGGCAGCAAGGAGAACCAGTCATCTAGATGTAAGAAGTTCATGTTTCTTTAGTCTGAGAAGGCACCTATAATCTCTACAAGTGGAAGGTGTGGAGGGAGGGTCATGGGATAGGGTAAAATGAAGTCTCTGATGCAAGGATTTACACTCATCATCGTACCAATGGTTCATAACGCAAAACCAGTGGGGACGAGGTGAGCTAGAGTAGTGCACAATGTGGGGGCAAGAGTCAAGGGTTACCCCCAAAGGGCATGACATAAAGACTCGGACATGGGCTTTGCTGTAGAAATAAGAAAGGAATAGTATCTGTTAGGAATGAGAAAACATTCCAAGAACCCATGAATCTGCAGTATTCACAACAATAACATCACAATAATGCTGCAAATATGATATGCAAACAAAAGGCAATCATGTTATTCAGAATAAGACCTGCAAATATAAAGAACTCTTGCATAAGTAAGCAAGGCAAAATAAGAAATTAGCCTAACTAATCAATGTCGGATAAATCCTCACATAGGACAAAACTAGGAAAAGACAAAAAAACTATCTAGAACCTAGTAAACATGAGAAATATACTCTTAACACCCCCCTCAAGTGAAGCTAGGGGCTAGCCTAAAGAGATATAGTGACATATCCATAGTATGAGTCCTGATAACAAGGCCTGATAAGGTACTCATGTACAATATATATCCATGAAATGAAGGAGGAAGATGCCCTCACAAACACCTCCCAAGGACAACTTTTGAAACCCCAATCATGCCACACAACTCAAGGAAACAAGGTGATGCAATAGGTTTCGTGAAGATGTCGGCAACTTGTTGAGTCGGAATGTACTCCAAGCTAAGAACTCCATCCTGAATGTGCTGATGAATGAAGTGCATGTGTATCTCAATGCGCTTGGTCCGTTGGTGCTCAACTGGGTTACGAGTATGTGAATTGCACTCTGGTTGTCACACCAAAGTATAGTAGATGAATCCTACATGAAGCCAAACTCTGTCAATAACTGACAAAGCCAAAGAACCTGTTGACTCATTGTAACTTCTGCCCTGTACTCAACCTTTGTAGATGAAAGTGCAATACCCTGTTGCTTCTTGCACACCTAAGCAATAGGTGAAGAACCAAGACAAAAGATGTAGCTAGAAGTGGAATACCTATCATCAAGAGAACCTGCCCAATCGAAGTTAGTGTACCCAACCAAATGAGTAGACCCCTTGGTGTAGTGTAATACAAAATGGGTAGTGCCTTGCAGATATCGTAAAATCCTCTTGGTAGCCTGCCAATGGCTATCATGAGGAGCATGTGAAAACCTAGATACAAGCCCAAATGCAAATGAAATATCGGGGCGATTATGGGTCAAATACATAAGATTCCCAACCATCTGCCTGTACAATGTAAGATCACAAAGAGTAGTGCAGGTAGAAGTGAGAGTGACTCCAAACTGAAAAGGAGAGGGACTTAGCTTGCAATCAACCATGCCAAAATGTTGAAGAAGATCAAGGGTGTATTTCTGCTGACTCAAATGAATCTCTGAATCTGACCGTGAAATCTGCAAACCAAGGAAGAAGTGCAAAAGACCGAGATATGTCATATCAAACTGTGCTGAAAGTGTCTGTTGAATAGCCTAAATTTGAGAAGAGGAGCTACCTGTGAGAAGCAAATCATCAACATACAAGCCTAGGATAACAATGTCCTTCCCAATACGCTGGATATACATTGTGGGATCGGAGTGGTAGCAAACAAAGCCAATAGAGAGAAGAAAAGAATCCATCTTCTCATACCAAGCCCGAGAGGCCGATTTGAGACTGTAAAGAGACCTCCTAAGTCGACAAACAAGAGAAGAATCATGAACAAACCTAGCAGGCTGCTCCATATAGATTTCCTCCTACAAATCTCCATGTAAGAAGGCACTCTTAATGTCCATTTGATACACTGGCCAACCCAATGATGCAGCAAGAGAAAGTACAAAGGCTAACATAATCCATCTTGGAAGTGGGTGCAAAAGTCTCAGAGTAATCAATACCTTCGACTTGCAAGAACCCTTTTGCAACAAGACGTACCTTATACTTATCAATAGACCCATCAGCTGTATACTTGGTGTGGTATACCCACTTGCACCTAACCAACTTTCTTCCCGTAGGAAGAGATACCAAATCCCAAGTATGATTCTTCATCAAAGAAGAATACTTATTTATCATCGCATCATCCCACTCCTGTATCCCATGAGTGTGAAAAAGATTGTGGATTCCCAGAGAATACATGACACAAAAGTCGAGTTCCTGTAGAATGTGCATAATGATGTCTAGTGGGTGGAAGATCCTGTATAAAAGGTGCTGCCTCTAAAATTGTGGTATGAGCCCATAATGGCATAGTGACAACATTAGTGGGAATATGATGCTCAACATCCATAACCTCCTCAGGGGTCTCCTGAAGTGGCTCTTCAAAGAGTGAATCCTCAAGAGGAGGTGATGAATGAACAAAAGAAGGCGTGGAAGAAGATGAATTATGAGAAGTGAAGCGCTCATCAAATTGTACATGTGTTCGAAAAAGAACATCATGAGTGTTAGGATAAAAAAGGTGACAAGCTCTCATGTCGTCACAATACCCTACAAAAATCAAGGGTTTGCTCTTCTTATCCAAGGCTTTTGTTTTCTTTTTTGGTACAAACGCCCAAGCATGGCTCCCAAAGACTCTAAAAAATGAGACATCGGGCTTGGTTCCAGACCAAGCGTCCTCTGGAGTCAAAAGCTCAAGTGCTCTGTGTGGTGTGTGATTCTGAATGTAATTTGCACAATTAACTGCTTCTACTTGATAGATAGAAGGTAAATTCTGTGAATGCATCATGCAGTTAGCCATCTCCTTGAAAGTTCGATTCCTCTATCCCTGCATGAGAAACCAAACACGTCCCTAGAGGAGTATCATCAAAACCCTCAAGGTAATGGAGTTGAGAACTATGATCAACGACACCCTGTGCAATAAGTGTACGAGGCAAGCTTGAACTTCAGCGCCTTGTGGTTTGAAAGTCATTGTTTTGCCTTGACCAAAATGACAAATCTGATAAACTGAAAGTAGATTGGTGGTGATGTCAGGAACATATAGTGCATCATTGATGCGGCCACCATCAAGTTGTATGTCACCTTTTCCCTTAACAGAATTAAAGGAAGAATCTCTAACCTCAATGTTGGAATTAGAACTCAAACCAAAAGATACAAATGATTTCTTAGAAGTCATGTGGTGAGAAGCACTAGAATTTATAACCCAACTGTCTGAAACATGTGACTGAGATCTCCCAACAACATTAAGTGCTTTGCCATGCTCATGGGATGGAGATGGATTGGAGATAGAAATCTGGGGTTTTTTGACGTCATCCTCTAGGGCTTACATTCTCTTAAAACACTTAGATTCTTCATGACCAGTCCCTCCACAACAGAAGCATTAAAGACTTGACTTATTCTTGGATTTGGAAGATGATTTGGGTTTAGATTTGTTGTTGTTGGGCTTAGGGGCACTTTGAGATGGAGGAGTGTTCTTGGACTTACTTTTTGATTTTCCCTTGCTCTTAGGATGTGATGCTACTAATGCTTTTTGAGAGGTGGAAGACTTGAGGTAAGACAATTTGGATTCGTTCTCAATAAGTCTTTCACAAAACAACTATAAATCAGGCATTTTGAATGCGGCACCTAAGGCAACCATGCTAGAGAAAAAGGTAGAAGCAAAGATTTGGAATGGACCCTTCAACTTAGATAGAATCAGGTACACACTCTTCAACATTCTTATTTCGTCCACTCCCCTTCAATTGTGTCAACAAGTCTTTAAACTTAATGAGATAGTCTACAATAAAGAGAAAATCTTCAAGATTGAGTGAAGTAAGCTCCATTTCAAGCTGCATGGCTCTCATGTGATCTACTTTCCCAAATAAACTTTTTAATTTAGCCCACATTTTGAATGGAGTGTAACATCCATCCAAATGAAACAACAAACTATCACTCACATAAGTCCCTATCAAACCCATACACTCATCAAATTTATATTGGTGTTGAAAATTTTCATATTTTCTTGTGAACTATGATTGAATTTCATTTATTAGGGACTATAATCCTTTGCATTTAATGATTGTTTTCATTCTAGTTTCCATGTATGGTAATTATGCGTAGTCAAATGTTCACATTGATCTAAACCAGAAGTAGAAGCCATGCTAGTGAATCATCAAAGAGCATAAATAATACAAAAGGGTGCACAAATTGGCACCAAGACAACCCCCCCAAAATATTGTATTGAGCTCTCCCAAATTTTGACACTTTATAAAAGTAGTGTGTTTTTACAAATTGATGACACTAATAGATAGAGAATTGAAAACCATACACTTTTAAAAAAATGAACTCGATTTCGAGTTACAGGTCAAAAGTTATAGGTTTTATGAATTCTCATAAATGGGTCAAAAGTAATAAAATTACACTACAAGCTGATGTATGTGACCAAATTGGAAATAAACCTAGGTTTCCAACCACTCGTTGGAACCGGAATTTCATTGCAAACGTCCTCAAGCCCACCAAAGTGAAAAAACAATCTACGAGTGACCCCTATGTGCTTGCAAGCGAAAGATGCTACCTCTCAAAGGAAAAAAATACAGCGATTAAAAGCAAATAATGAATGAATAGTTGTTTTTAGAGGAGAACAAGGTGGATTACTGTTGTTTGCTGTGTAGGTACCTTAACCCTAGGTAGGCGCTGCCAGGGAGAATGGAAGTTGTCATATCTGCCGCCAAGAGATCTTCATGCAGAAAGCACCACGCCTCCTTCCAACGTTCCATGTAGAAGGCACCAACCTTGACTTGCAAAATGGCTTCTATGCTGTGCTAAAAACAACTCCACGTTGAGAAAAAAACACCAAAGGGATCTTCACGCAGATCTGGCAGATGATGCCAAAAACCAATGGTGATAGGCAAAGGACCACGCAACAACAAAAGCACATCAAAAAATACCACATAGGGTTTGATAGATGGAATGCAAGTCAAAATAGAAATATCTCCACGCAGATAAAAGGAAAGGACACCAAAAACTAGACCAAAAACAAATTTCCACTCAACTGGTCCTTCAACGCAGTTGTTAGGCAAATGAAGAGGGCACAAGTTAGAGAGAGAGGCGTCTGGCAAGTTGTTGGTTTTCTGATGGCGACCTAGGAGTATCTCCACGTAGACCTTCCTCCAATGATCTTTTCCCAGTTGTACTGCACCTCTTAAAAAAAAAAGCACCTCCTTCCACAATAGATGACGCCTCCTTCCAATGCGAAGCAAGGAATCCAATGCACTTATGTTGGTTTGTATACAAGGACACTACATCTACATCCAAAACCTGGCAGATTCCAACGCACTAGATAGGATAATGGCACCAAAAAACACCATGTAGACCTAAAAAAAGGACGCAAATTAACAAAGGACGTCGCTTGGTCAAATGGACTCCACGTAGGCTTGAGAGCATTCCAACGCACCAACAAATGAAGACAAAAACCAGACTTGTTTCCAGCGATGCAAATAATAAAATAAAGGAACGCCTTCAGACCATGGAAAAGACCAAGATCATGCAGATCACCAGAATAGTGCGCCAAAGTAGTTTGAAGAATTATCTTAAAAAGAAGAGCTTGCAATAGACAACTAGGTGGCTGGAAATCCTTCAAGGCTCTAGTACCATGTTATGAATGAGAAAGCATTTCAAGACCTCAAGAATCTGAAGTATGCACAACACTAACATCACAGGAAGGCTACAAATATGATATGCAAACAAAATACAAATCATGTTATTTAGAATAAGATATGCAAGTATAAAGGAGAACCCTTGCATAAGTAGGCAAGGCAAAATAAGAAACTAGCCTAACTAATAAATGTAAAATAAATCCTCACACAAGACAAAACTAATAAAAGAAAAAAAAAAACTATCTAGAACCTAGTAAACATGAAAAATATACTCTAACAGTATCTACACATAAGTTGGGAGAGTTGGGTAGCATAGTCAATGGTGTACTCTGATAGAATATATGAAGCAATACATATGCAATACACAAGATCTAGAAATGTAATTGAAATCAAAGAAATACAGAGATGAACACAACACATAATATTTAATGTGGAAAACCTCACGAGGAAAAAACCACATGATTATTCATTGATACGAGAAACAAAACCCAATACAAATCTCTCTCACTTCTTCACATAATATCTTTTCATAGAACTTTGAAAATAGTTCACATGGAACTTCTCGAGAGCAATATGATTTGCATTGGTGTGTATTTTACAAAGGTAAAGCACATTTTTATAGTGCAAAGTGAACCGTTGTTACCAACAAGTCCATCCTGTCCCCAAAGCACAATAGTGAAATAATGATATTTTATTATTGATTTATGAGAGGTTAACTCACGTTAATAAATAATAAAACATATTTATATTTACCCAATGTAAGTATGGTAAGGGTACATGAATTACCACTTAATCATTAAATGTTTTAACACTCTTTTTTAATGTTAAGTGGGGATACATGCCATAGCCTTCTTTATAATAAAGGAATTATACTCCGTACATCATCTACAATAAGTTTAAGAGGCATGCAAAGTTTGAAGGATTCAAAACCTTCATCATATCAATATCACATTTTGAAACAAAATGATTTATAATCCATAAACTACTTTGAGTAAGTTTAGGCGAACATGATTGTGAGACTATATTTCATAGTTTCTCATGAATGATATACTAAATATTTTTGGAGCCTTTTATAACATAAGAAACTCCATTACAATATATAATTTTATGTATTGGGTACATTGTAAACTCATAGATAATGAAGTTTACCAAAATCACATAAAGTGACTTATTACAATGCTTTACAATAGGAATAAATATAGAGAAGAAAAAAAATATATGGCCATTAGGAAGCAACATTGTCATGCACATTCTCCCTCAATGGCAACTCCGAAAGGCCCAACATTTTACAAAACTTGCAAAACTTGGTAGCACCAAGTGGTTTTGTGAAGAAATTTACCATTTGTTCATCCGTAGCACAAAATTGTTGATCACTATCAAGGATTTTCTCTTGGATAAAATGCACACGAATTTTAATATGCTTAGTTTATTGGTGTTGCACTGAATTTTTTGCTAGAACTATGTAACTTTGAATATTACAAAAAAGGGTGGTACTGTGAAAAACATTCAAATGGATTTCTTGTAACAACCTTCACAACCACATGGCTTATTTAACAACTTTCATGTGATAGCTCATGTACCATACTTAAAACATACTCAAAAATAGATTTATGATATCAAAACATGGTTAGCATCACAATAACCAAATACAAAAAGATAAATGATGACATATGTTTATCTATGACGACACATTTTAAACAATAAAGTCATGTTTAAGGCAAATCGAATCACTACTTTGATTACTGATGCATATAAATCATTGTATGCAATTCATTATTGGACATCTCTAATATTGACAAGATGGGCATTTCAAACTGTCACGTGATGCACATACAACAATTTAAGTTGGCCAAACATTAGATATCTTAATAGAAATATCTCTTTATAATTTGAGTTTTTAAAAAAAAACTTTTCAAGCTTAATATATTTTTTGCCATTTTCCAATGATCTAGAATTGGATCTAATAGAAAATTGAAGTATGTAACCTCTCATACATTAAATATGGACAATTTTAGCATGATATGCAATTATCCAATTAAACAGATATGAGATTGAAACAAATATTTTTAGACGTGTATGAATGAAATGCTTAGTAAAATAAATACGAGGAACCAATTAATAATACAAACTCCATTTACACTTTGCATTTCATAACATATCTTTTTATCAAATAAAACATCTAAGTATGTTAGCATGAACTTGCCCCATTTATCAAGTGAAAGCATCTTAACAATTGAAACACAAAAAAATTCTTTCTTACTGAGCATGATCTTCTTATCAAATGCAATAACTAAACATGATCATCTTGTCAAATGAAACACGATGTTATGTAAATAATTTATTTCAATGCTAACTCATATGAATTGAAAATAATCATAAATGTAATTATTTTTAAAATAATATAATGTCAATATATTTTCTTCATTTTCTCATCTAAGATCAATATATTTATTATAATATAATAATAATTAACATTTTGAAAGAATCAAACTAAATAGTATTACTAACAAATACCATTGTAGTTCAAACACTATCAATTTAGTATCTTTGAAGTAACATCATATAAAGAACCGTTAAGAGATACAACTTCTAGTGGTCTTGTAACATCACTATGAATAAACTCTAAAAGATGAGAGGAGTTAGCATCATGATTTTTGTGAAAAAGTTTAGTGTATTGTTTACACTGTAAGTAGCCTTTACAAGTTTCATGCTGAGAAGAGATAACAGGAAGACCAACTACAAGATCATGTTGAGACATCATAAATTTTTTAAAAATTAACATGACCTAATCTTTCATGTCATAATTGAAATTCATTTCTACTATGTGATGAAAAACAATATGTTGAAGAAGCAGAAAACATGTATAAACCATTATGTTGAATTTTTTTAGCAATCAGAGAACCAAATTGATTCTTAAGAGACTATTTATCCTTAAGCAACGTTACTATGAAATTATCATTTGTAAGTTGATAACAAGATAACAATTTTTTTTAAGTTTAGGAACATGGAACACATCATTTATAATAACATTTGTAAATTTATCTTTTCCTTCTTTAGTAGCTTTTAGAAATGAATTATTACCTAAATAAATCCTTTCAAATATATCTCTAGTGTTTAAAATACTTGATAAACAAGTCATATGATGCGATGTATCACTATCTAAAAACAATTCATTTTTATTAGTATTGTGGATTTTTTTGTTGATTTTGATTAGAACCTTTCTTCCCTTTGTTATTTTTAAAGGTTTTGTTTTTGTAACAGTCTTCCCTTCTATGTTCAAATATATCACAAAGATTGCAATTTCCATTAAATTTAATTTTATGATTCATATTACTAAGTTTCTTGTTCCCATTTTTTCTATTGGCAGTTTTAGGTTTAGAAAATTGTCGGTTTCTGGTATTTTCAAAAACACTATTAAGCGTGAGAAGTACCTGAATGATTTTCTCTTTAAAATCAAAATTCAACATCACTTGTTCTTCTTGAATAAGAAGAGTAGAGAGTGTAGTGAGATTATAAATGTCTTGCTTTGTTTGGTATTTTGAATTAAGAATTGAAATAAAATTGTGATTTTTTCATAAATATCTAACTGAATAATGAAATACAACTAATCTTGAATAAGGTTGCAATTACAACCATCTAACTAAGATTCAATTTTTTTAATTTGTGAAATAAAATTAACAACATTTTTACCACCTTTCATAGGTGTAGTTAGCAATTCAAAAATAAGATTAATTATCGTAGAGAGACTAGTGCCCTCATGCATAGACGCAAGGAGTTTCCAGGTATCATTGAGAGACTCTTGATTGCTGATAGAGTAGGAATGTCTTTAACACTGCAAAATTATTGATATAGCTTCTTGTGATTTCTGTTGAAATGCATTGGTAAGCTCAGTTGTGACATTTCTCCTTGACGGGGGTTTTTCAGTTCCGACAACAATGTTACACAACATCCAAGTTCTAAATTCTGTTTTAATATGATTTTTTCAAATATTATAGTTGGACCCATTTAACATTTGAGATTTATTTAGCACAAAATTAGGAGAAACCATAACTTCTCTTCAAATTTGACACTACGATACTACAAAAGTTTAGAAAACGTTCCTTTAAAGTGAATTTATACTTTATTTTGCAATAAAAACAAATATTTTAGGGTTTAAACAACAATAACCACTTGATTGCAAAACAATTCACAAAACACAAAGAAAAACAACAAAAGTAAAAGTTGCAAGTGTTGCAAGACGACTTTTACACTAAAATAAATGCCAAAAAAAACATATAAGGAAGTTTTAAATCAAACAATGGACCATCCTAATGTGTTTGGAATGTGCAAAAACTTAGAAATTGACTAGTCATACAACTACGTTTGACAAATGAGTGACTAGAAAAAGAGTCACAAGAGGGCTAGTGTCGAAAGAATGTAAAACCAAGAGAAAAAACTTTTTAACTAATTATAATATTAAAAAAAATAGTTTTAACCACAAAAAAAGTTGACTTAAAGGAAGGTTTTAGAGTGTTTTGAACTCGAGACCTCGTTCTCACGAATGACCTAAAAAATTACAATAACCACCTCTACTGCCACACTTTACGTGATTATGCATGCAAAATATGTTGTTTAAAGCGTAATTTGACCAAATTTGGCTTTTAAAATAAATAAATAAATAAATAATGTGCATGTAAAATCAATTTATCTATTTTTCACTTTTTAGTTAAAAAAAGGCTAGAAAGGTAAAGTGGGGCCCACTTCTTTTGCATAGAAATTTGAATTTTAAATAATAAGTTTATTCAATAAATAAATTTCAACCTTTAATACTAACGTTTGGCATGCTCCAGGTTGCAAAAGCAGTAGTAGGGTAATGCACAGGAAGTTGTATAAGCCACCAAAGAGTCTGAAATTTGCCGTACAGTTTCCAATCAGGGTTATGAAGCCTCTAGAGCAATCAAAAATGAATCTTTCATACCAAGGACTGATTTTTATGACTTCCAACCCACATTGGGCGTATAGGGCGCCACAAAGAAGTTGGAAAGATGCCAGATGTTGAATGAATGCTTCTTAGGGTTGGCAAGTAGGTTTCAAGTAGGGAAAAAATGAATATACACCCTTTACAACTTAGAAACATGATGCAGAAACATCAAAACAAAAAATTCTGATTGTTTTACCTTGCCCAAACCATGCATGGCTGTACAAGGATGCCACAGATTTTTAGATCAGCTTTTGCTTGTCTGGTTGTGTTTGTATTGCATTATGTGTCTCTAAAATCTAGTAGAAGGCTTTAGGCTCTACTGCGATGAAGAGAATAAATGGAAAGCAAATCACATGCTTCCCAAGGCCGTACACTTTGAGTTTCAGGAGGAAATACACTCTGTACATGTCTCCAATCCACAAAGCATAAATCAAAAAATCTTTCCTCTCAACCAACACTTCAATCAAGCTCTGACTCCATGATAGAATATATGAAGCAATACATATGCAATACGCAGGATCTAGAAATGTAGTTGAAAGCAAAGAAATACATAGATGAACATGGTACACAATTTTTAATGTAGAAAACCTCATGAGGAGGTAAAAAACCACAAATGATTATTCATTGGTATGAGAAACAAAACCCAATACAAATCTTTCTCCCTCTCATTTCTTCACAGAATATCTCTTCACAAAACCTTGAAAATATTTCACATGGAACTTCTCCGGAGCAATATGATTTGCATCGGTGTGTATTTTACAAAGGTAAAACACCTTTTTATAGTGTGAGGTGAATCGTTGTTACCAACGGGTCCATCCTCTCCTCGATTCACAGTGGTAAAATAATTATATTTTATTATTGATTTACGCAAAGTTAACTCACGTTTATAAATAATAAAACATATTTCTATTTACCCATTGAAAGTATGGTAGGAGTACATGAATTACCACTTAACCATTAAATGTTCCAACATACTCATCATCAAAGTAGATTGCAACAAGGTGAGTGTTTGGGGGCATGGTGGGAGGCTTTTCGTCTCAGAAAAGCTTGGTTCCTTTTGAGAAATTGGAATAACTCTCCCACTTTCTCCTTAGCAAACCATTTTTATTGTCTTGGTGTCTTGCATTTGATCCCAACCTTCCAAGATTCTTGTGCCCGCCTCGTTTCTCTTGCCTTCTTTTGCATCGAAGGATAAGTCATAAATGGAAGGTAGAAATTGTCCTTCTCATTTAGGATGGAAGGATCATAAATCTGCAAGTTTTTTCACATTTACAACAGAATACATTCTCATGAAAGAAGGTAGATCAAGCTTGAAAGCATTCTCTCCAACCTCCTCTAAGATGGTAAATGGTCAATACCCTTAGTGGCGTAAGCTTTCCTTCTTGTCCTTGAAGCCTCTCTCTGTTCAAGTAAAGCCATACCTTAGCTCCCACCTTGAAAGTGTGCTTTTGATGATTCTGGTCATGTCTTTCTACTTGGCTTTAGACTTATCTAGCTGTAGGAATGCTCAATATATGTCAAAGATGTATGAACTGAACTGCCCTATTGTGTTGACTTATTTGTGTATGCATAAGCTGACTTATATGTTCTTGGATGCTTGCTATTATACCCTCTTATGAGTTGTACCAAGGTTCTATTAACCACTTCTGTTTGCTCATTGGTTTTAGGATGGAAGGTTGTGTTCTCTTTGACTTGGTTTCAATCTTTCTTCACAAGGTGGTCCAAAACTTCCCCATAAATCTGGAATCGCTATTTGAAACAAAAGATTTAGGCAAACCAAAATGCACTTAAACGTTAATGAAAAATATTTGAGCGCTTCATGCCTCTTGATGGTATTTTTACATGGGATTAGTGCACACATTTTACTAAATCTATACACAACAACATAAAGATAATCATGCCCATGCTTAACCATCGACAAACCCCCAAAAAACTCCATAGAAATGCTTTCTCGTGGCTTGGTTGCCCCAGGTAGAGCATATACAATCCTCCTTCTGTAACCTAAGTCACAATATTTGAATTCTAGTTCTCGTTTGTCGAGGATAAAATTTGGATCAAGTTCGCCAATGGATAAAGTTCGAAAATAAAATTTCCATTAAGTTCAAACCATAGAAAAACATAAGAAATATATAAAAACAAGTTAAATCAAAATATTAATGATACTTTTTGAAAAACTAACAGTCTACAAATCTAAATCATGTAATACCAAGTTCTTAAGCTTCATACAAACTATACAATAAAAATTATAAATCAAATAAAATGAATATAAAATTAAAAAAAATAAAATAATTTTATTATAAATATATATAAATAAAAATAAAAATAATTGTAAATAAAAAATGAAAGATTAAAATTAATGAAAAACAAAATTAAAATTAAAAGAATTAAAAATTAGTTTAATAAATAAAAATTAAATTAAATTAAAAATAATAAAAAATTAGTTTAATGAATAAAAACAAAACAAAATAAAAATAAATGCAAGACAAATTGAAAACAAAATAAAATTTAATAAAAAGAGCGAATTTAAAAAATATATAAAATAATAAAAAGAATAAAAAAAACCTAAAACGAAAACTAAACGCTAAAGTTTTAAAAAAGTTTATGAAACCTAAAACCTAGCGGTGACTTACCAACTCATGATTTCATGTTTAAAAAAAAACGAAATTCGTGACTCGATGGCTTGTGCAGCCCTGTTGGTTCGCGTTGGTTTGCTGATCATTAGGGTCCTCCCTTGGTCTACGGCTTGCCCATCGGTCTGAACAAAGAATAGATCTCCACGACAGGGTCCTCCACGCAGGCTCCTCCATGGCACGCACAACCAAAAATGCAGACCTTGGCATTTCGCCAATAGACAAACTCGGTTACAAACTAGTCTCAACATTAAATTCGCTGAACAGGGTGAATTTGACTGAATTTTTGGCAAGGGCATTTGATTTGCTGAATTCCGAATTTTTAGGGAAAATTTTTGGCGAACCTTGTGACTTAGTCCGTAACTATAGGCTTACATGCACATCATAATGCACATTCTCTAATGAATTTGGAAACTTCTTGCATTTTAGACAAATACGCGCACCTTTATAAATTCACCTTTGTTTTCCCAACTCCAAAGTGACTCAAAACTTTTGATGTATGTGCCTTCCTCATGAGTAGAAATCTCTCTTCCTGTGGTACACACAATTTGTTCAACTTGTAAAGTTGTCCATTTTGAAGTGGAAACCAACCATGTCTTCTAAATTTGATTTTCTTGACTTCTATTGCTGATATATGTAATGTCCCCTTCTCGTTCATAGTTAGTCTGAATTACCATTAGCCTATTCTAGTTCCCGTAGGCTAAGTGGATATTGGTTCGGGAACTTTGGCGCCTGAGATGAGTTTTCTAGATTTTTTCTAGTGGTGATGACTATTTTTAGTAAGTTACTATCTTCAGTAAACTTACTATTTTTAGTAAGTTCCTATTGAGCTTTATTTAGGCTAGTTTGGAGTTTTGGCTCACTATTTTTTGGTAAGTGCTATTTTTAACAATTGGTCTCAGCTCCTATTCAACAGCAGTGCAGGGTTTCCATTGTTGGCAGGGGTGAGTTCTCTCAATGGTCAGAGTTATTATTTGTTTATTTATTACTCAAATTAATAAAGTTGCTAATTGAATTAAGTGAGAATAAGCATGAGTTATAAAAGACCCCCTTAGCCTAGTTGAACAACGTTGTTTTAAAGGAGGGGACAATGTACTTTATGTTGGATGCCCCCATTGAAAAATATTTGATGATAATTTAAATTGTTAAAGATAAATATTAAAAAAAAGCAAGGTTGGGCGTGGAGTTTTGGACAAAAAAAAAATTTTCAAAATAGAAGTCGCCTTAATCCCTCCCTCATCTTCTATTTAATTACTCTTTGAGCTTTCATTTGGATATGTGAACTTTGGCAGCTTAAGGAGACTCTGCTAGAATTTTTCTGCAATACAATTACTGTTGGTTGAGGACGAAACCCTTCATCTCACGTTGCTGGTTTCGGTGGATTGTGACCCACCCTAGCTGGTTGGTGTTTGGTTTGGAGGTTTTTATTGTATTTATCTTGCTGGTTGAGTTTATTTGGCGTTGAATAAATGAAGATTTTCGCAGTTTTTTAAGTTGTGTGTGGAGTTTGATTTGGTGTGTGGTTATTATAATTCGGTGAATTTCTTTCTGGGTGTTTTTTATTTGCTTTTGCTTCGCTGGGCGTTCCCTCTAAGCCACTTGCTGGAATTTAATGGAGGACATGTGAATTATTGAAGCAAATCGCCCACCTTGGGATTAATGCCATTTTCATGGAGTTGGGACAGCAAGCATGGAGTTTTGATCTAAGCGTTCTATGGTGAAAATCTGTTGTAAACGGAGTATTTCTAGGTCTGATATTAGATTGAAACTTTCTGATTTTATACTGAGTTGCAATGACATATGTCTTAATGTAATTTTACTTATTTTTTACTTGCAATTTATGAATATATAAATGTATGTGCTCAATGTGATGGATGGTTGCAAAAGATAAAACCTTTCTGCATTCTCCTTTCTTATTCTGAAAATAAAACACAAAAAAACAAAAACAAAAAGAAAAATCAGGGGCAACCATTACAATATATCTCCCCAAAATAGGCATCTTTTGCATATGCTTCCTCTTAAGCCTCTTGCATGAAAGTCTCAAGTTGTGAAATTGTGGCCAAAGCTGAAATTTGGTTTGCAATGGGTGGCCTAGGTAGCATATCTTCCACACATTTTGCTTCTTTTCTTATTTGATCACCAAATGAAATTGTTGGAAAAATCCCATCAATTTGTAGTGCCTTACCTATTGCAACATAGTTTGTGCTTACAAATATTGAAGAGGTTTGTGGTTAATGTGAACAATAGTTTCTTTGCCCATCAAATAATGCTTCCATTTCTTGAGTGCTTGAACAAGTCCATACATTTCTTGTCATTTCTTGATTGTGAATCCACACTCTATTTGGAAAACTCAGCTCGAAGCCCCTCACAGTCAATTGCTTTGCTTGTAACTTTCAAATAGCTTGTTTAATATCACCAAGTGATAATAAAAGACATGGAGGGGGAAAAGAGGCTCGGATATTAGATCGATCTGAAAGATTGTATAGAGAATTGGCAAGGAGTCAATGTCTAACGTGGAGGTTACATCAAATTTTCATAGGAGAATAGCGGAGGGCATCAAGGAGCTCATGTCACCTCAACACAAGAAACACGTTTCTTCTGTGGAAGGACATTGCAACAATCTCTACTTGTTAAGGTCATGGAAAGAGGGTTATGGAGTAGGGCAAAACATAGCCTCTGATGCATAAATTTAGTCTCATTGTGCCAACATTTTATAGTCCAAGAATCATGAGGATAGGGCAAACTAGAATGATGAACCATGTGTGGAAAAGAGTCAACATTAAAGCATCTGCCAATGACGGGTGTCTACAATAAGACATTATTTTACAAGAGAAGTCTATGAGGATCTTTTGACAGAATCCATGCAACAAAGGGATGCCGTTTTGTCCATGAGGATACAGTGGCAGAAGTTTGTTCGATAGGCTACATTGATAGAAGTCATCTTGTCTATTGAGGATCCATTGACAAAAGAAGAGTTCTTTAGCTAATACAGACACCCTGAGTTTATTGGGAGGGGAACTTATAGAAGTTGAAAATATTTTTTAACAGTACAAGACAAGATGTTTTTATACCTGAAAAAAATGGTTCACCTTCCTGGAATCGGAAGGGAGAATGGAAAATTTGTGGATTACAATTGCAACATATATGTAACTAAAAAATAAAGGATCTTTTTGAAGGACTTTTCTAGTTCAAACAAGTACTGGATTATAGGCCAGATATACCTGGTCATTTTGCTGGATAGATATAATCTGCACAGTCAATGGTATTTATACGGCACTGAGATGCCTGATCCGCACTGTTTTTGGCTTTGGAGTATCCGAACTGACACTAGGAGACTGTTGTAGACATGTATATCTGCCCCGAATGCTTCTACCAATAAATATATCTTTCTGTTTATGGGAATAACTCGCAGAACTGCATGATGTCCAGATGCCTGAACAACCTCGTTGCAGACCGCTCCCTCTCCCCCTCTATTTAAACTAAACTAAACTAAACTAAACTCAACTCAACTCTCCTGGGAAGCCATATATGGATAGGAACCCCCCTCTGTATCTATTTCGAGATTATAGGCTGAGCATAAGCTATACATCTACATCTAGTCGTATCACACACACATGCACACACATACGCATATAGATAGATAGATGGCTTATCAGCCCATCAGAAATATTCTTGATAGGGCTTTGTGGTGTATATATCTATATGGGACCAGTAATAGGCTTAATATTCTTTGAATGTTGATTTTCAACATGGTATTTGGCTCATCGGAACAAAATTGAGCAATTTTATTAACTTCGACAATAAAAACTTATGTATTTTCATGGTTATACCTACTTGTACCTACAACAATCCTAATGTGAGGATGATCCTCTAACACCCCTTTTTACTGTACCATCCATTTGGGATCGTATGTAGAATGGAGTTAGGAAATTTAAATAAAACTTTTTAGCCATATTAAAGATGGCCGTAACACTTCACTTTGGGAAGAAGCACAGAACAGATGTCATCCTCAAAATAGTAATCCTCAATGGAAGAAGCTTCAATTGGTTTATTAAATCCAATGTTTAAGGACGGTGAAGGATTACACTACACAGCAATCGCAATGAAGCAGACACAATGTGCCCATGACCAGAACATGGAATGTTTTTTTGTTTAACCAAAATTTAACCAAAACTAAGATCCTGGTCAGCAAGAAGCCATAGTCACCAAATTCTGAACTTACATAAAGATTGGTCCATTTTATTCATCAAGCAGATACATTAGAATTGGGTGCTAGAGGCTAGCATTTATGCAAGAGGAGGAGATGAAGTAATAAAAATGCAGGAGATACCAAACAGCGGCAAAAGTTGGAGTAAAAATTGGGCTGATTGGGCATGGACGAAATCTTTGTATTTCTTGTGCTGATTGGGCACAGAAAAATACCTATGCAGGATATACTACAGAGAAAGGGATTGTCTAGAATAAACTGTAAGAACGCTTGCCCAATCTGCCCTTAATTGTCCCAATTTGCTGCCTTGTAATTTTTTCAAACACTTTGTATGCAAAGTGCTTCTTGCTGGTTTTTGTCACAGTTTGATGATTTGTTTGAATGATGATGGATTAAAGCTTCAAGTGTTTATAGAACAATGCAAGAATGATAATGCTAAGTTCTAGATGCAAGAATGACTTCTTTTTTTGTTCTTTTCTATGCAATTAGATGAATTCACAAAGCAAACTAATCACCTACAGCCAATGGACATTTAGTCGAACAGTTGGCATGCAACCTACTATCTCAATTCAAATGCTCAAAAGATAACTATAAATGACCAGCAGCTTGTGATTCTTATTTGTATTGATGATTTGATACAATGCTCCACTAGACTAGCCAAGACTCTTGGCATAAACAAGAATTACAATTATATGGTATGCTGGTATGAAAGATGCACACCTACAGCTGCAAATATAAACTATACTAAATGATGAATTGTATGCAATGAAACTTTGTTGGATTGAGGCGCCCTTGAGAATAGATGGAGCAAGCGATTTCCAAATGAAAAGATGATCTCCCAAGCCAAATCGAATTTTTCAAGCCAGCTGCCCCTGTTCTGGTCTGATCTCAAATTTAAAATAATATGCAATGAATATGTGTTGTCTCAAGCATCTAATATCATCTCTATGCTCCAAGGAAGTGGGCGCACCAAGCCAAGCAAAAAATCGATGCAAATTGGAACCCCCACAAGCAAAAACGTCCCTCCTAATGGCATCCTTCCTTGACTGTAAATATCTGATTTTTATATCAGATTTCTCTACAATGCAATCTGCTCTCTTAACCAAGGAAGATCGATGCCAAGCTATATAGAAATCAACACCAAAAGATAGCTATGCAACCTCTACAAATTCACCAAATCGATTTCTTCAAAATTGGCCAATGGCCACAAATTTTGCTCCAATTGAGATAACTAAAATATCACATCCAAAATGCAATCCTTCAAGAGATATTTCACTCCCTTAGTTATGCTATCAATGAGAGTTATCGTTCCCAAAGACATTGATTCATTGCAGAAAACTCTAGGCTCCACAAGCATACCACAACAAAGATAACATCAAATCGGGATGATCCGTAATGGCAGCCCACACCTCCCTTTATACTTTTTTTTTTCTTTCCTTCATTTGGGAAGCTTCTAGAAACATCATAAAATTTTATTATTATTTTTCATTTTTAATATATTATATTTGCACTTTAATATAAAATAATGAATTATAACATAAAGTACAAATATAACATCATTTTGTAACACGAGGTTTCTAAAAATAGAAACATTCTAATAAATCATTAGAAAACATCCAGAATATGTCGTAACTTCCCCAAAGAAACCAACTGCCATTTGGGTAACTGCGGAGAAGACCCTCTAACCATGCTGTATTAGCTTACGAGGGCCACTGATAGGCTAATCATCCCGAAAGTACAATGTCTAGCTAGAAGGGGACATTACATAAACATTTGTAGAATGTTCAACAAGATTTCAAAACTAATGATCTTTTGTTCTTGCAATGTCGATTTGCTGCCAGAATTTAGGAATATGTCAGTCAATTGTTTAATGGAGACTGGAGAGGAAATGAAAGCTTAAAACAGCTGCTTCATAAATGGAAAAGTAGTATCAGGGCATATTGATAACATGCCTCTAGACAATCACTCTATTCTTCATAATATGGACAATCCAGATCGCCGTGAATAAAAGAATATTTATGGGAGGTACTAGGCCACTAGAATTTTCTGTAAACATAATTTAGACAAAATTATAGCAAGGAATGTCTTCATAAATAGCAATCCCATTATAGGGATATGCCACTGTATAAATAGCAAGGAATGTCTTGTGCACCCATGTTACCCCTTCCTTTACAAAATTGGGCTTTTGCTTCTCACCTCATTTCTCGCTATCATTTCTTCTCACCTTGAGTAACACAAAAAGTCTTACAGTATCCTGACATAAAGATTGCATCAAGAAATTATTATCCTAAACAGACTATAACTTATGGCATTCTGCCAAGGACAAGAGGGAACACCAATTCATCAGTGACGACAGATACAAATAAGAAGAATGGCCATAATTTAGTCACTATAAGAGTCTAACATGACCCATGCAGGCACACATTCCAGATGGTGAATTTTTCATTGTAGATATTGACACTTGTCAAAATTCATATAGGTGCATTCTCTAGGAATTTAATGCTTGCTGATTTACTTGCGCCTAACATGAAAGCCTGACTCGCAGGAGGAGCACCATCAACATTAGTAAGCTTAATTGGCGGGAAGCAGTATCGGCGTTGTGCCAGAGATATATATTTCTTTCTTCAAGTAAGGGCTGTTTCCACTCTTGGTTGCATTTCACAGTTCTTTTTGTCCTTGATTTATGTGTACTGGGTTTTAACATGCCTAAACTTTGCTTTGTGCTTGGTTTTGCAGTCTAGCGTATGTGTGAAGCAGCTTGCATACAGCCTCTTGGAACTTTTGTTGATTACTATGTTTCCTGAGTTGCATGATGTTGTTCTTGACATACATGGGAACACATAGCTAAATATAAAATATCGTTTGTCATACAATCAACTGACCCATCCTGGAGTTCCATTGTCGTTGACTGTTGGTCTCTGACTGTAAACTTCATCCTTAACTTGTGATGGCACACAAGGAGATGCAGAAAATATATTAAATTTTATCAGGGTGGTCATATCAGCAGTTCCCTGAGCAAAAGAAATTTATTCTTGGCAGAATTTAGTCTGGGAAGCTGGGAACGCACTATTTTCAACCAAAGCATTATCCGGCCCGTTTGCTTACTTGGTATTGGCATTTTTAATTTATTATATCTCAGCTCTTTGAATTCAGGAAGAATGAGAAACATGTCCAGGGTTAGTCCTCGTAACAAGCAACATATTCTCAGTACTAACATTGCCAGCGGTTTTGGTGATATGCCTTTTGGGCTCTCTCTAGCTTGTAGGGGTTATCCATGTGATGTTTGTAATTTACAAGTTGTTTACAACAGTGGCAGCATATCCTTATAATGGGATTTTGTTCCGTATTTATGCTCTCCTTATATGGCAAATGGAGGAATTTTTCAGTACATCCAAATCCAAATTTCAAGTTCCAATACCAAAACAAACAACGCTCCTTGTTTGGCCTTCAAGGTTGCAGAGTTTTGGAGCAGGATCCAAGTTT
The DNA here is from genome assembly GCA_037957365.1 of Torreya grandis. Taxonomy (NCBI): domain Eukaryota; kingdom Viridiplantae; phylum Streptophyta; class Pinopsida; order Cupressales; family Taxaceae; genus Torreya; species Torreya grandis. Next base: position 1,323,050 of record JARHVA010000253.1, on the reverse strand, counting down.
ACCTCTCAAATGTTCTGGATCAATTTTATGGCATATCCAGCACCCAAATGTCTTTATCATGAGATCTTGATTTTAAGTGTGAAGCTATGTTTGGTTACGGATTGCAGTTCGGTTCGGTCACAATAGTGTTGCATGGGTTTTAATTCCACTAATTGTGCTCATAAATGGGAAATTATGCATCTCTATGTAATATGGGGTGTGCATCAATTCCCTTTTTCCAGTATGCCAGCAGCCTTGCACTAGCTTGCAGGCAATGCTTTGTATGGCAACAGTTTACAATCTTACAATACTTTCTTGCACTGTTAAAGAATGGATGGAGTGAGAGTTCCGTTGCAAGCTGAAGATTTTTGGGGATGTGCAAGAGGAATATGTACTAAAAATAGCACAAGCAGTGTTGCATGTATTTTACCAGCCTCATCATTGATGCAATTTGAATCCTTTCCTAAGGTCGCAATTGCTGGAAAGTTTGCGGGAATGACTTTTGTTGCTGAATGTATTAATCGCTATGAAAATGGACAAGTAAGATCATCCCAATGTTCTGAATGTTTTCTAACAGGTCTTATATTTTTTTAAGTGATGACATTTTGATATAAATGTATAAGTTTAGTCAATTGTTTTTGTGACTAGATTTGATAATGGGCCTCAAGCTAATTTAATAATTGAAGTTAGGTCGCAGTTCATTGGCAGTTTTCCTGTTATAGGTAAGAACCAGGTTCGAATATCTCCAGAGATACATGGGCCCTGACCCAAGCTGTAGGTGGACCTGGACACTATGCCGGTGCATAATTTTTTTGAAGTGAAGTGGAGATCATATAATTGTGATTAAGATTTATGCAAATATTGTGTCACGTTTTTTTTTTTTTAAAAAAAAAATTTTACTTACATTTTTATTTGATTTTTACTAACGAACATGAGTGTTTTGTGAACTTGTTTTTTTTTCAAACGGTCGATGCACAGGGTATAAGAAAAAAAGAAGGCATTGTCCACTCAGTCAAATCTAATATGGCTAATACAAAGCACTCTACTACTATTATGTTTTCTATTTTTAAACATGTATGCCTCTTATAGAGTACTGGACTCTACTTATCTCTTCATGATATTTATGTTCAATATTAAAGGCTGACTTTTAAATGTAAATCTACCCCAAAACACCAAATATAGGTTCTTTTTAAGGCACTTACAATTTTTTTGATTTATTGTAGCCTCTTTCAAGAGGGCATTTTAAAGCTTGTTTGGTATAGAATATGTTATTTGTTTATTTGTGGGATTTGAATGTTGGATTAACAGACTATTAAATATAAATCCACAACCAAACACCAAAAATTGTGTTAATAAAGCACATTTAAAAAAAAAAAAAGTGTAGCCTCTCTCAAGTGGAGGTTTTTAAACTTGCTTGGTTTGGAACATACCATTTTCTCATATGCGAGATTTTAACTTGGGTCAATAGACTTGTAAATATAAATCCACACCAAAACACTAAATCTTAAGGCATCTTTTTGTTTTTGATTTATTGTAACTTCTTTGAAGCTAAGGTTTTAAAGCTTGCTTACATAGAGCATGCCATCTACCTATTTGCAGGATTTGAACTTGGATCAATTAACTTGTAAATATAATCTCACGCGAAAATACCAAATTGGGGTGCTTGGTAAGTCCCTTCCAATTTTTTTTAAAAAAAAGAGTTTTTCTTTTTAATTGAAAAGCTTTTTCTATTAATAATAGAAGTATACATTGTTAATCTTATAAAAAAGTAAGCAGAATGGTATCGCATTTCAAAATATTACATTGATCCCCAAGTCAAGACATAACAATTAATTTAACTTAAAATAAAGTTAAAATGTATTTAACTTTTCAATAGAAAAATACTAACAAAAAAAGTTTGAATAACCCCAACAACATGATAAATAACCCTATAGGCAATCAAACTAGAAGTAGACTAAGCCAAGGGAGCAATAAGTGCACGTGGTAGGTCATCCAACTTGTCAACCCAGTGCCAACCATCATCAGCAACCAAATTTGTCGTATCAAGTACTGGTTCCCACATGCCATTTGTCATCTTTATTTGCATCATCCTCTATGCTTGTTTGGACATAAATTGTTAAGGCCAATCGAGGGGATTTACCTTGGTGCTAAGCCATCCATCCACCAATGTCTAGGAATGTAGTCCATCCGCCACCACAAGAGTTGTGAGCTGGTGAAGGACATCGTGAATTTGGTGATGCAGTTCATTGCTTGCTTCATGAATGGTAGTTGTCACGAGCTCCATAGTCACAACCCTCTGAAGGTAATTCCTGGCGAGAAAAATCTGGGGGGATCTTCCTTATTGCACAGGGAGCACTCCTCCAATGGTGCAACATACAATGAACATTTTCAACCTTCAACCAAACCTTTTCAACTTACACTTGTATTTGAAGCATACTAGTAGATATAACTTGCATTTTATTAGTAATTGTAGACACCTAATTTTGGTATAAAACTTATTATTGAAATATTTTTGGTGTCATTTTGTACTTATGGATCATCGGTTCAACTTAAGTACTTATTGGTGTTTTATGTGTTCTCTCTCTTTCTTCTTCCTCTGGACCCATGCTCTCTTTTATTTTGTGTTCTCTCATTTCTTTCTATGTTTTCGTCTTCAAGATACCCTCCTTTGCTCATCTTATGTTTTTTTTGTGCTTCAAACACAATTGACAGTTTGTTGATTCTACCTTGGACACAATCGACGGTCAGTCATTTGAGTCCCTTTGCTTTTTATGGGTCATTTCCCTCTTCTCCCTCTTTTCCTTTTTGTATAGGCCAGTTTAATTGACTTCGCCGTCTTTTTTTGGGTTAGCGTGTGCGTCAATAGGTTCATAATTCGATTTAGAGTAAAAAATATATAAAAAGTCTCATAAAGACATTTCAAAAATAAAGTATCAAGAGGAACTCAGTCTTAGGCACACTACTAAATATATATTTTTCTTTTCAAGACTTTCCAATGGTTTCTAAGGTTGAATTAACTACATACTTGTGTCATAAGAAGGATTGAGTGAATGTTCATGTAGATGCACTTGATTATACTCACACACACAAGAACTACATTAGCTTTGATTTCATGCATGCACGATATGTAGTTGCAACTCCTCAAGAGGTTGTCTGAGTTGCAACTAACATTGCATCTTGTTATTGCTCTTGCAACGATTATGATAAATTAAACAAAAGAGAAGAAAAAGTTAAATCAAGACATATCAATGACCAATTTAATAAAGGTACATAATTATTCATTATTAACATGCACATTTTTTCAGACAGTCATATACCTAAAAAATCATGGACATAATCAACAGTATATGGGACAATCGATGCTCTATAGATTCTGCTCTCGAGGTAGAAAACAATCACCTCTAGAAGCATGTGGTAGTTCCAAAAATCAATTTCTATCATCAGGGGTATTTATTTCTATCATTATTTATTTGTTTTCAAGGTTGTTTGTTTATTCAATTGTCTAGGCATGTTTTTAATCAATGTTTTAGGTTTTAGGGTAGATCTTATTGTTGTTTGTTATTGTATTATCATAAATTTCTGTTGTGCCTTAGTTTTAACCCATTGTGCACTAAAATTGTTGAAACATTTTTGTGATCTTGATCAACCAATCATACAACCTAGGGTTTCTTGCCCTTCTTCCTTGTAAGTTTTGTTGTTTTCACTTATTTTCAGCACCAATTTTAGGGATTTCCTTCCCTATTTCATTCTTAGGGATTCTCCTCCTTGTTTGCTCATAGCTTGTGCCCTTAGTCGTTTGTCTAAATGTGGATTAGGGTAGATTAAGTTAAGCACAAATAGGTAAAACTAAGTGCACAAGTAAGATCTAGGATGTAATAGTCTAAATAGTGAATTAGATTTGCACTAATGGTTGGAAATAGTAAAAAAGTGCAAAAGAACCAATCGAACAAGCAAATGACAAAGAAATATCAAAAGTTATGAAATACCTAAACATGGGCAAAATCTTGGGGATTTGAGTGTGCAACAGTGGTCTGGAAGTGGTGTATCAACTTTGTGTGAAATTTGGACTACTCATTGTTGAAGGACGAATTTGGTGCTTGCGTTGTTATTGAATATGACTTGAGCGGATTCTATTGTCGAATATATCCATGTATTGTTGCTGAGAGATATGTTATGTTGCATCAAATTTGTATTGCACTTTGTTCTAGATTCTAATTTTTGTATAAGTTCACCTCTTGATGTCATACAATCCTTTACTTGCACTTCTTTGAATTCACGAGAGGATGTATGAATTGATGTCTTTTTCCTCTGCTGACCCAATTTACCATAACACATACAAAATAAAATGGAAAAAAGTAGTTGGGTCAAGCAACTTCAAGGGCATTGTAGCTACATATCCGACATGCTAGAATCAAACCATATGTAGTTCGAATGCCATGTAAATGGAATCTTGAGCAAGGGTTTCAACACCCTCTTCCCTATACGTGATGATACAATTGAATGAAAATTCACCTAAACCCTCTTTTGGTACAAGTGGATGATGTCACAATAGTTTAAAGAAGATTGAAATATCAAGGTAAAGACTGTCACAAGTATAGAAATAGATATAAAAGTGAAGTCTCTAATTTGGATTATGGAGGAGGAAGTCACCGTTTGCTCATATTTGGTAAATGATTATGAATGATGTGTATCTACAGGGATTTCTAGAACACGATATGCACTATAACTAACCATGGAAAAGTGTAAGATGCGAAATCAAGGGCACATGAAATCAGGGAAATTAGAAGGACCGAAAAAAATACATGGCCTAGATTTTACAATACACATGAAGATGCAGATAAAGAGATATCTAGAAAGGGTGCAAACAACTTAAAAATAGATAAATGAGGCTCAACTATTGAAATGGATGAGTGTTGAATTTATCCAAAAGGAAGAAGGCCAGAGAGAGTAGTGTGGGTTAGGAAGTGTCTTAAAAATAACTAAATACACACTAATGGACCAAGTGTGCAAAAATAGGTAAAAGATGTTATGAAAAATGGGTTTCTACCAAAATTATGTACCTATATAACGCACATACTTTGATGTGGAATGTGAATGAATGAATGCATGCATCAAAGTATAAAAGTAAAGCATTAAAACAAGTACCTTAACTTACCTAGGGAAGCATGAATGGATTGAATGATGCTAAAAAAAACTCCAACAACACAATTTTTTTTGTATAACTTGGAAAGGCAGACATACCTAAAAATAATGGCCAAATGTAACAAGTAGTCAATGTCGTACTGATGTGAAAAATGTAGTAATATGAAAGGGTAGCATAAGAATGACTACACTTGGTGGTATTCAAACCATGTTGCTGCAAAATAAAAGTCTATTATGATTAGAACATTTTAGAAAAATCTTAGGCATAGCAACCCAATTCACTTCTTGATTAAGGAAGCAGGGAAAGGGACCATTTATGATGTTCTCAGTTTCCTCAAGTTTGCTCAAATTTTCTCAATTCACTCAAATTTGCTCAAATTTTCTCAATTCACTTAAATTTGCTCAATTCGCTCAATTTCCTTGCTCAATTCTAAAAAATCTAAAAAACGTTTGGATATATGCTCACCCTTTTGAAGTGAGGGATTGAAAAATATGCGTTACAACCACTCATTTCAAAATAAAGAGTTAAATGCATATTGTGTTATAAAATATATATAATCAAAGCTTTGAAAATGGTTGAAAAATCATTTAAATAAGATGTATGTAGCTATTATAAACTATGATTATATAAATATTTGAAAAAAAAACATATATAACCATCATAAAATATCATCATTTAAAGCTCAATGATATCAAAGATAAACAAGTAATGTGTCTGTAAGCACCTAAATTTTGCATGGTGTAACATTTTGTGACAAATCCAATGATAGGCAGGGGCAGAACTTACACTGCAAAGATAGTCTATATGTCATTCAAAATAGTCCTATGGGGAGGAGAGTAGACATACTAACTAAGATAGATAGATGGGATCTCTTGAGAATAACATAGATAGATAAAGGCTATAGGCACCTTATCTATCTATCTATCTATTTGACAATAGTTTCTATAGGGCTAGGCTATATATTTCCATCTGGAGGGTGGGGGCCTATCTAGTAGAGCCCTCGGCCTCCCAACTAGAGATGACAGGGGTCAGACGTAGGGCCCAAATCAATAGATAGATATGGCCCCATCTATATATCTCTCATCCTAGATAGATAGATAGTGTTATCTCTAGACTAGACTAGACAAACAAGGTCAAGGTGTGCTAAACTTCCCTATATATAATTGGGCATATAGACTCTATAGGGCCCCCAAGCGGGGGCACCCAAAACCCATATCTATATTTAGGGGGAGAAGGTTGAATCCAGTACTCACAACCAGGGATTTGGTTCTCCCAACATGCAGCACCAACACAACATAGCACCACAATATTAGAAGTTGAAGTTGAAATCACACTACCGACTATCCCATCCACCTTGATCAAGGGTAGAGGGCTCGACCTATTGCTTGAGACTACATACATGAACCATAAACCTTACTTGGGAATGGATAAGCTTAATGTCATGCTAGGCATAGGGAACTCATCCCCTATCTCTAGCCTGCGAAATGATCTCCACCAAAAATGTGTTTAGACTTAGTCCTTCCCATTTTACTAGCCTTTTCCCCGCTTTTTGTCATTTGCAAACCTTAGTCTTTTTCATTTTGGTCATTTTTAAAGTTTTAAAAACTTTTACTTTGTGATGTAACCACTGCGATAACGAAACTATTATGACAAAAACGTAACCATTACACCAGTTTCAAAAATTGCCTCGATGATTCACAGAGCCAATGCATTGGTTTTAAAAACTGTTGTATCAGCTACATTTTTGTTGCCTATATAAGGCAACGGTTTCCCCACCGTATAAATGCTTTAAAATTTTGTTGCCTGAGACTTGCATTTTCACACATTTTTTATGATTTTGAGTGCTTTTTAAACTATTTCTTCTTGAGTTCACATTCTTGATTTCCCAACTCATTCTTAGTCTTGTTTTGTCAAGCTCTTTGACCTCCAAGTTAACTTGACCAAATTCCCAGTCAGTCTTAAGTTAACACCAAGTCACAATTTATTCTTCCTTATTACAAGTATTTCACTTTTAGAATAAATTCAGATCCAAAATTTGTACGTGTGATTGAAACTTAGAAGATTTAAGAGTCATCCCACCTACTTGTGTTTTTTAAGAAGCTTTGCCTCTGCCTACAATCATATATTAGTCATTTTTGCATGAGTCTTGGAGAAGAGAATTCATTTGAGCTTGCAACATATTCTTCCTTGTTAGAGAATTAGTCTAGCCATAATAAGTTAATTTATTATTCGGATTCGTTTTCATTTGTTTTGATTATTTTTTCATACTCCTTGTCAGAGAGTTCTCAAGGTCTTCATTGAATAAATGAGATAGATACATACAGATTAAAGTCTCATCAACTACTACGTCTTCACCTTCAACTGATCTCAACATTGATCAAGTTGGGGCGATTTGCTTTTGTTTTGTTTTTGTTTATTAATTTAGAGTATATTAGTGTTTTTAAAATATTTAAAAAATCCAAAATAAAAAACAAACCATTTTCTCTCATTCTCTTGCATATGGAAAGAATAGTTTAATTTTTTTCTTAGTTGAATTTGTATATCAAAATCTCAAATAATGATAATATTTACATTAGATTTAGGATATGTTATTTAAATCAAATCATTAGATATAACTAGGAAAAATCATTTCATTTTCAATTCATTTCATAACATACACCAACAAGCAAATACCGACACACACTTAAACCTGGAAAAATCAGAAAAATAGAAGTTTGCATCTTAGAGCTACATTATCTATTTACATGATAAAATAATGTTGGGCAAACTTTAAAAATTAAAATTTTAAGTTTGCATTCAATCAATTTTAAGTCATTTAGCTTCACATAACTGTTCTATAAATTTGCACCCTAGATAAGTCAAGTAGACCTTCTCAAATTTGGGATAACATGGAACTATCTCTGCAAATAGGTAAGTTACTATAAGAGATAGATCTCTAGATTTGAAAAGGCTAGCTCCCTTGATCTATCTTTTAGGCTTACACACTACACTAGGCTAATCACTATTGGGGGTAAAAGGGAATAATGAAACATAAAACAACCTAAACTAATGAAGGTGATACACCAAAGATAAGTCCACAAAACACACTTGCATTTGCACTATGAAATAATATTACTAAAGCTGACCTCAACTCAATGTTCTTCTAGCATAAGTGCTTCTACATGGAGGTAGATTACTATGCATATCCATAGGTGGGTGAAAAGGAGGTCTAATGATAGACACTACTAGTCTCTCACACACTTAACAAACACATATACTTCATGAAATCTATTAAAAGAGATGACACTACTCACACAATGAATACAAGAGCAGAATGGAAGTAAGAAAAAGACATTCATCACTTAACATCCAAATACACTACTTGACATACTTAGGCAAGAGTTCCAGAGATAAAATTTGTTGGGCATAGTCATTGAGGTCTAAAGAATTGTCATTGATGTCAAACGTAGCATGTGCTATCATACATTAATGACAAAGGTGTTGAGTTGAACAGACTTGTGTGTGTAATTTGAATGCCTTTGCTCACATGGTTATCTTGATAAGATATGGCTAAGCACATAGGATGATGTTATCAACATTTGCACGTATGGCAGTATCTAAAGGAAATGATCGCACTATGATAATCAGGTTTGTGCCTATTCTTTGTGGTCTAAGTTTTATGTCATAAGGATGAATAGAGACAATGTTACAAATGCATAACTTAGTCAATTTTGCACCTTTGTCTTTGTGTCTATTCTTTGTGGTCTAAGTTTTATGTCATAAGGATTAATAAATCAAATGTTACAAATGCACAAGGTTGTTCTTCAGCTAAAAGCCTACTAAGTTTCCATACTTAGTCGATTTTGCACCTTTATATTTGTCAGGGGAATTCTTTCAGAAATATCGGTAAAGACAATTCTCTTAGAAAAAAAGCCCACGATAAATAAGGAATTCTTTCAAAAAAATAATCCCAAATTAAAGTCCCGAAGGAAATGAGTCCTGTGCAAAAGTTTTGAAAGGTACTTTTGAAAAATGTCGAAGGGTAAGTGACCCAAAACAAAATTTCTAAAGGGTATGTGTACGCTTGAATTTTTTTTTGAAGATTTGCAAAGTGCCAAAGGGTATGTGGACCGTTGTAAAAGTTCTGAAGGGTATGTGGATGCTTGAAAAAATTTCAAAGATTTTCAAAGTGTTGAAGGGTAGGTGGACCATTGCAAAAGTTCTAACGGGAATGTGTCCTACACAAAAGTTTCGAAAGATATGAGTGAAGAAGTGAAGGACAATTCAAAATTATCGAAAGGCACTTAGACATTTTGTCAAGGAAATTATCCCGAAGGGCACTTGGACAAAAATCTCACAACAATTTATCTGAAGGATAAGTGTGAAGTCTTGTAGGGCATTTTTCTCAAGTGTCAAAGGATCAAGACATAGCAAAAGCTCTCATGAATGTTGTGATAAGCAAGATGAAGTCAAACATGCCAAAGGTTAATGACTGACTTAGTTAAGGATTGTACATCTACCAAGATCAAATGGTACATGAGAGCTTGGATAGGAAAGATCCAACAAAGCATAAGGACCCAAATGGAACAGAGTGATCACTATTTAGTGACACAGTGGTCAGTTAAGGATCGAGCATCTTTTAAAGAGATAAAAGGAGTGAAAGCTTTCCTTTGTCACCGAAGAAAGGGATATAAAGTCAACATGTTGAAGAATAACAACCCAATCAATGTAAAGAGCATGCATCTTTAATGATCCGATGATGCATGGAAGCTAGGACTAAGAAGATCCAATGGAGTGAGTGGATCCAAAGCTTTAAGGTACTCAAAGGTTAATGGCATAGTGGTAGAGTTAAAGTCCAAGCATGTCTTGCAAGATCTAATGAAGCAAAATCATTCCAAAGACATAGGATGCAACGAGATGATATAAGAAGCTCGACACTTAACTAATGTGTTAAGTAAGGAAAAACATTCAAAGAATCGAAAAAGTGAGGTAGTTACAAGAATTTGGTGCAACGGTTGAAGAAAATCAACAGTCAATTTTTTGAATAACTATGAAATAAAATGATTAATCATTGATTCATTTATTTTGTGTGAATGTTGTAAATGAAGCGACAAGGGAAAAATTCATAAAGGCTCAAAGAATGGAAGTTATATAGTCATTTTCTTGGAATGAGAAGATATGAAGAGAAGGAAAGAGAAATAGTTACTTCATTTTTAGGAATGATAGGAGTCAAGCTGTAAGTGCAAAAATATGAGATTTGTTTGTGTATAAAGAAGTAATGGTCGAATTGGAGAATATCAGGGTGCCAAACAAATAAATTTAGACATAGAGAAAGGGTGCAAGAAGAGTGAAGCATACAAAAAAGTGTGTTGAAGGAGAAATGAGCAGTTGAAAATTGGACTTGCAATAAAGAATAGAGACTCAGATTCTTTTATGAATTTGATTTATTAACTTGAATTGTAATTCAAGTATTTGATTGGTTGGTGCCTTTAGATTGAATTGGGTTGGTGCTCAAAATAGGGAGTGGGTGATTACTTAGAGTTGGTGCTCTTAAAGTCAGGGGATTGGTGTCTCCTTGGGATGGGTGTCCTCAAATGTAACCAGTGAGGTTCAGTCAGTGAGACAAACTTTGTGAGGCTAGATTAGAACAGTAGATTCTAGAAACATTTTCACCATGGTTTTTTCCTTTGGATTTCTATGTATAAACTAGATGTTATGTGTTGTGCTTCTGTGCATGTGATATCTTTCTTTGAATTGTTTAAGTTTGTATTTTTATAACATTCATCTTGAAAGTTGTAACCAAGTTTTTGAGATCTACTGATTCACCCCCCCTCTTAGTAGATAGGTGTGTTCAATAATTGGTATCAGAGCATTAGGTTCCTACTAAAAAGCTTAATAGCTTAGATGAATCTTGGATTCTCAACACAAAATGACCAGTCGTGAAGGAACTTCATCAAACAAGGCATCTTTGTTTGATGGGACTAACTATGATTTTTGGCGCATAAGGATGGAAGCATATTTAACTTCTTTGGGATTTGATGTCTGGATGTCCATTGAAAATGGATACATGCCCCCTATAGCTCCTCCTACTAATCAGGCAATGAAAAAGGCATGTAAAAATAATGCTGAAGCAAAAAATGTCATTTTTTGTGGATTGTCAATAATGAGTTTGTCAAAGTGATGCACTGTCAAAGCACAAAAGACATATGGGTCAAATTGAAGAGAATCTATGAAGGAGATGATACAGTAAAACCATCAAAGCTTCAAACTCATAAGGGACAGTTCAAAAGCCTCAAGATGAATGAGGATGAGAAGATTGTAGATTACCTTCTTAGGGTAGATGAGATTGTTAATGCAATTAGAGGACTTGGAGAAATAATAGATGAAGCAATTATTGTCAAAAAGGTTTTAATATCTCTGATAACAAAATATGATTCTAAAATTTTTATAATTGAAGAAGCAAGGGATCTGAACAAGCTCATAGTAGATGAGCTACATGGAACTTTCACTGCATATGAGATGAGGCTGGGAGATGCTGAGTCATCCAAGAGAGAAGCTGCTTTCAAAGTTTCTAAGCAAGCAGAAGAAGAAGAAGAAGAAACTCCTAATCCTAAATCCGAGGAGGTTGATGATGTAGAGGCCATTTTCATCAAAAAGTTGAAGAAGGGCTCAGGAAAATACAAAGGTAAGTTACCCTTTAAAAGCTTTAACTATGGAAAGATAGGTCACTTTGTTGCTAAATGTCCACATAAAAGGAACAATGACTCTGATTCAGCTAAGAAAAATCAAAAGGAGAAATCCTATTATCCCAAGAAGAATAAAATCTTCTTTAAGAATAAAAAGGGGTTGTACTCAAAAGAATATAGTGACTCGGTTGATGACAACAGTAGTTCAAGTGATGAGCATGATAGTGATTAAAGGCCAAAAAAAATGAAGTTTTATTCATGACTTATGAATCAACTTCTTTATGCCAAGAAGAAGAGGACTTAGATGATGTTGAAGAAGAAGAAGGAGAAGTAAATATGGAATGCAAACTCGTCTGTGATTTAAAAGAAATTTACAAGCTTAGAAAAGAAAATTCTAAACAAAAGAAGCTTAGTCAAAAGGATTTTGAGAAATAAAATAAAATAAATGAGGAATTCGATCAAATGATAGTGAGTTTGAAGACCCAAGATGAGGAGGCAAAGAGGATAGAGGATGTGGTCAAAACTGATTTGCAAGCAAAATCCTTAGAATGCTTGAAGATGGAGAAAGAAATCATGGACCTAAGAGAAAAGCTCAAAAATGCCAAAGAATAAATTGATAAAGGCCTAAAACCGAAAAGAAGATCTGCAATACTGGATGAGATGATTAGCTCACAAAATCTCCTCAAAGAAAAATTAGGTCTTGGGTATGAGAAAGGCAAGAGTCCCATGTTGAGTACAATTGGGAATCTTATGAAAACTTCAAGGTTGCAACAGAATCAAGAATCAAAAAAGAAGAAAGTCACATTCTTAAAGAGAAGAAGAAAAGTAATAACTTTGTTCCTACAAACACCAAGGTTGCTTCTACAAAAATAACATAACAACAAGGAACATGAAGAAGATATAGTTCAGGAGACCTCCTTTATATCCCCAAAGGAGAATGATAACCAGGTATTCTTCATCATTTTATGGTTATTATTATCGCTGTAATCAATTTGGCCATAAAGCAATTGATTGTAAGATTGTACCTAAGAGAAGGATAAGTTTCTTAAGTAAGAATTCATTTGCCCCTCTGCTAGATATAGATGTTTTATGCTACAACTGTAATAATTTTGGGCATATAACAAAGCATTATAGAAGAAAGCTTGTTAAATCAAAGTCTAACAATGCAAAAAAGGTTGAGACTCCTAAAGTGAACAAAGGCTCACAAATCAATGACACAACAAAGAAAAGTACAATCAAGAAACCTAAGGAGATATGTAAATATAAAAATCAGTCTATGATTGCCCAAACAACATTGCATGCTAAAAATAAAAATCTATGGGTCATAAATAATGGATGCTCAAAGCATATGACCAGTGACAAGAGTAAGTTTAACAAATTGAGCCGATGTAAGGAAGGGATTATCAACTTGGGAGACAATACTATAGTCAAAATCAGAGGCAAAGGAACAAGCTCCCTACACATGATGTTATTTATGTTAAAAGACTAAAACATAATCTACTGAGTGTCACTCAGATGTGTGACAATGGCTATAAAGTCATATTTGATGCTGAAGGTTGTGAATTAAGAAGGTTTGTAAAAACTGTTGCACAAGGAAAAAGGACTGAGAGTAACATATATAATTTAATTGAAGTAAATGATACAAATTGTCTCATGGGAAAGATTGATGAGAGTTGGTTATGGCATAGAAGGATGGGTCATGTAAACTTTGACAATTTAGTCAAAGTAAGTTCTAACAAGTGTGTAAGACACATGCCTAAGATAATCAAGCCTACAAACACAACATGTAGAGAATGTTAGCTCAATAAATAGACCAGGGTCTCATTCCAAACTAAAGAGTATGCAACTACAAAACCTTTACAGATAGGTCATACTGATCTTTGTGGACCAACCAAGACAAGGGGTTCTAAAAGAGTGTATTATTTCATGCTGTTCATAGATGACTATACTAGAATGACATGGGTAACCTTCTTAAAGGAAAAATCTCAAGCCTTTGAAAGATTCAAGATCTTTAGAGCCATGGTTGAAAATGAAATTGGTATCAAGATCAAGTGCCTTAAATCTGACAAAGGTGGTGAATTCACTTCAAATGAATTCATAGACTATTGTGAAAATCATGGAATTAAGAGACATTACTCTACTGCAAGAACTCCTCAACAAAATGGAGTTGTTGAAAGGAAGAATAAGACTGTTGAGGAGATGGCTAGAACAATGTTGAATGAAGCCAACTTGTCAGATGGTTATTGGAGAGAAGTAGTCCAAACAATAGTATACATCTTGACCAGAGTCCAATTGAGAGTAAATAGTGACAAGACTCCATATGAACTATGGTATGGAAATCTTGCTTCAATCAAGTATTTTAGAGTATTTGGAAGCAAATGCTACATTCAACAGAAGGAAAAAAAGCTAGGTAGTTTTGAGTCGAGATGTGATGAAGGAATATTCCTTGGTTATTCCACTCATAAGAAAGCCTATGTTTACTACAATAAAAGACTGCATAAGCTAGTGGAGAGCATCCATGTTAAAGTTGAAGAGATCCACAAAGAAGAAATTGAACCTATAAAGAAGATCAGAATTGAGGAACTAAAAGAAGAAGCTGAGGATGAAATATCAGATAATGAAGAAGAAATAAAGAGGACTGAAAAAGCACCCGCAAAGTTTGTTCAAAAGGATCATCCTAAGGAGCAAATCATTGGCAACATGAATTAAGGAGTCCAAACGAGAAGGGTAGTAACAAGCAAAGAACAGGTAAGTTTTGCTTTATTATCTAAAATTGAGCCCAAAAGCTATGTTGAGGCTAGAAGATGAGAATTGGCAAAAGGCCATGGATGAGGAAATAAGTCAAATATAAAAGAACAAAACCTGGTAGCTAGTTCCAAGACCTACAGATAAGAATGTCATAGGCACAAAATGGGTCTTTAAAAAAAAGTTGAATGAAGATGGAGCTGTTGTGAGAAACAAAGATAGACTTATTTGCAAAGGATATGCTCAGGTAGAAGGAATAAACTTTGAGGAGACATTTGCCCCCAGTGGCAAGATTGGAAGCTATCATAATGTTTTTAGCATTCTCAGTCTTTAAGAAGTTTAAAGTCTATCAAATGGATGTTAAGTCAACTTTCCTGAATGGAACCTTGAAAGAAGTCTATATTGAAAAACCTGAAGGTTTTCAGTTGACAGATGAAGAAGACTATGTGTGCAAACTAAAAAAAGCACTATATGGTCTAAAAAAGGCACCTAGAGCATGGTATTCAAGGCTAGATCTATATTTACAACAAGGATTTATCAAAAGATGTGCAGACAATAACTTGTATGTTAAGTCTGAAAATGGACATATGTTGGTCATATTTGTCTATGTTCATGACATCATTTTTGGTGGCATCAACAATAATATGTGCAAAGAATTTGAAAATCAAATGAAAAAGGAGTTTGAAATTTCCATGTTGGGAGAAATTTCATTTTCTCTTGGTCTACATGTTGTACAATCCGAAGAAGGGATATTCATATCCTAGACCAAGTATGCGAAGGAGATGCTCAAGAAATTTTATATGGAGGAGATCAGACCAATTAACACTCGCATGATAACTGGATGCAAGTTGAGCAAAGAATATGAGTCCCATAATGTGAATAATACCATGTATAGATCAATGATAGGTATCTTGTTGTACCTAACTGCATCAAGACCAGACATTATGCAAGTTGTATGCATGGTTGTAAGATTTCAAGAAGCTCCCAAGGAATCATATGTCAATGTTGTGAAAAGAATCTTTAGATACATCAAGAGCACAATTGAATATGGTCTGTGGTACCCTACAAGTGAAGATCTCACTTTGATTGCATATGCTGATGTTGATTGGGCAAGAAGTGTGGATGACAGGAGAAGTACTAGTGGTGGTGCATTCTTCCTTGGAAATAGACTTGTGTCATGGTTGAGCAAAAAACAAGAGTCAATTACACTTTCTACAGCATAAGCAGAGTATGTAGTAGCAACTACATGTTACACCCAAGTCTTGTGGATGAAGCAAACTCTTAAAGACACCAAGGTAGAATACCAAGAACCTATTTCTATCTTTTGTGATAACTCAAGTGCTATAAACATATCTAAGAATTCAGTGATGCATTCCAGAACCAAGCATATATCCATCAAATATCATTTTTTGAAAGAAAAGGTTGTAGATCAAGAGGTCAAAATTGAGTATGTGCCAACAAAGAACCAAATTGCATATATATTTACCAAGCCTCTTCCCAAGGAGAAATTTGAATATATAAGAGAGAGGTTGGGAGCAGTGGTTCCCACACCACATCACTAGATTTTAGTTATAGGGCATGAATCCAGGGGGAGTATTGAAGGAACATTATTAACTCTTGGATTAAGAGAAAAAGCAGTATGGTGAGAAAGTTGTAGTTCTTTTGCTATTTGATGACAAAGGAGGTGTCAAAGGTGTGTTGGCTTTAGATCATTATGCCTATCTATATAGAGATATATAGATTATTTATTGGTCTTTTAAGACCAATGCTATATAAATGATCATTTGTAGAATATTGGAGCCAAAGGAGCTAGATCTGAATGTGTTTGTGTAGAGTATAGGCAAATGTGCCATTGCCTAAGGGGGAGTTCCTCACAAAGTGTTCTAAACAGTCAGGTCCAAGGATCAAAACAACCAAAATGCCAGGAAAGGAGTAGATTGTTGACATATTATAACAGACACTCTTTGTCATTAATGTCAAAGGGGGATCCATCAATGACAAAGGGGCAGATTATTGGACATAGTCATTGAGGTCTGAAGAATTGTCATTGATGTCAAAGGCAACATGTGTTATCATTCATTAATGACAAAGGTGTTGAGTTGAACAGACTTGTGTGTGTACTTTGAATGCCTTTTCTCACATGGTTATCTTGACAAGATATGGCTAAGCACATAGGATGGTGTTATCAACATTTGCATGTATGGCAACATCTGAAGGAAATGATCACACTATGATAATCATGTTTATGTCTATTGTTTGTGGTCTAAGTTCTATGTCATAAGGATGAATAGAGCAAATGTTACAAATGCATAACTTAGTCAATTTTGCACCTTTGTGTTTCTGTCTATTTTTTATGGTCTAAGTTCTATGTCATAAGGATGAATAGAGCAAATGTTACAAATGCATAAGGTTTTTCCTCAGCTAAAAGCCTACTAACTTTCCATACTTAGTCAATTTTACACCTTTGTATTTGTCTAGGGAATTCTTTCAGAAGTATTTGTAAAGATAATTCTCTCAGACAAAAAGCCCACATCAAATAAGGGAATTCTTTCAGAAAAATTGTCCCGAAGGAAAGTCCTGAAGGAAATGAGTCATATGCAAAAGTTCTGAAAGGTAATTTTGAAAAATGTCGAAGGGCAAGTGACCCAAAAAAAAAATTCTGAAGGGTATGTGGATGCTTGATTTTTTTTTGAAGATTTGAAAAGTGTTAAAGGGTATGTGGACCATTACAAAAGTTCTAAAGGGTATATGGATGCTTGAATTTTTTTTGAAGATTTGCAAAGTGCCAAAGGGTATGTGGACTATTGTAAAAGTTTTGATGGGTGTGTATCCTACATAAAAGTTTTGAAAGATATGAGTGAAGAAGTGAAGGACAATTCAAAAGTCTCGAAAGGCACTTAGACATTTTGTTAAGGAAATTATCTCGAAGGTCACTTAGAAAAAAAGCTTGTGATAATTTGTCTAAAGGATAAGTGTGACGTCTTATAAGGCATTTTTCTCAAGTGTCGAAGGATTGAGACATAGTTAAAGTCTGAGCAAGTTTGGCAAGATATAATGGAGCGAAAGATCTCATGAATGCTATGGTAAACGAGATGAAGTCAAACATGTTGAAGGTTAATGACTGACTTAGTTAAGGATCGTGCATCTACCAAGATCAGATGGTATGCAGGAGCTTGGATAGAAAAGATCTAATGAAGCATAAGGACCTAGATGGAACAAAGTGATCACTTTTTAGTGACACAATGGTCAGTTAAGGATCGAGCATATTTTGAATAGATTAAAGGATCAAAAGCTTTCCTTTGTCATCAAAGAAAGCGAGATGAAGTCAACATGCCAAAGGATAATGACCTACTCAATGTAAAGAGCATGCATCTTTAATGATCTTATGATGTGTAGAAGCCAGGACTGAGAAGATCTAATAGAGTAAGCGGATCCAAAGCTTTAAGGTACTCAAAGGTTAATGGCATAGTGGCAGAGTTAAAGACCAAGCATGTCTTGAAATATCTAACGAAGCAAAAGCATTCCAAAGACACAAGATGCAACAAGATGATATAAGAAGCTCTACACTTAAGCAATGTGTTAAGGAAAAACATTCGAAGAACCAAAAAAGTGAGGTAGTTACAATAATCTGATGTGAAGGTTGAAGAAAATCAACAATCAATTTTTTGAATAATTGTGAAATAAAATGATTAATCATTGATTCATTTCTATTGTGCAAATGTTGTAAATGAAGCGACAAGGGCATAATTCATAGAGGCTCAAAGAATGGAAGTTAGATAGTCATTTGCTTGGAATGAGAAGATATGAAGAGAAGGAAAGACAAATAGTTATTTCATTTTTAGGAATGAGAGGAGTCAAGCTATAAGTGCAAAAATATGAGACTCATTTGTGTGTAAAGAAGTAATGGTGGAATTGGAGAATATCAAGGTGTCAAATAGATAAATTTAGACACAGAGAAAGGGTGCAGGAAGAGTGAAAGATACAAAAAAGTGTGTTGAAGGAGAAATGAGTAGTTGCAAATTGGACTTGCAACAAATAATAGAGACTCAGATTCTTTTATGGATCTTATTCATTAACTTGAATTGTAATTTAAGTATTTAATTGGTTGGTGCCTTCAAATTGAATTGGGTTGGTGCTTAGAACATGGAGTGGGTGCTTCCTTAGAGTTGGTGATTTTAAACTTAGGGGATTGGTGTCTCCTTAGGATGGGTGTCCTCAAATGTAACTAGTGAGGTTCAGTCAGTGAGACAAACTTTGTGAGGCTGGATTAGAACAATAGATTCTAGAAGTATTCTCACCATGGTTTTTCCCTTTGAGTTTCCATGTATAAATTAGGTGTTATGTGTTGTGCTTCTGTGCATGTGATATCTTTATTTGAATGTTTTAAGTTTGCATTTGTATAAAATGTATCTTGAAAGTTATAAGTAACCATATTTTTGAGATCTATTGATTCATCCCGCCTTCTCAGTAGATAGGTGTGTTCAACAAAAACCAACTTCAAAACTTTATTCCAAGGAAAATCAAGATGTGAAACTAGTGAAGCTTCACCATACCAATTGTGGATCCCTTTACAATGGCAAAATGGCTTTACATATATAGAGCATAAAATAAGAGAGATAAAGAGTGAAGTTCGACAGTCACAAGGCCAAGTGTCAAGACTTTAAAATTAGTTACAAGATGAGAGAGGGAGTTATAAAATAGTGTATGAAGTTCTCATCAATAGGTGCCCATCACAAATATGACATATCCTTGAGGTTGGCGTAGAGACACTCCATAGTTCTTCTTGAAACTGCCTTGATGATGAGTCCAATTGATAGTCCATAACTATTGTATCAATCATTTACACATTTTCACTAACTTGAGAAGGTGGCAATAAGATTTTAACAATCCTTACATGCCCCTCAACTGATGAACTTCTCTGCACCATTTATCATTCACTCTCTTGTAACTGCTTACTAGCCCTTTAGGCCTGATTCACACATTTATCACTTAGGTGGCCTGTAGATGCTTATGGAGATTCATTGAAAGGGTGTTAGACACCTCATAACAACCTATTTGTACTCTGGTCTATCAAATAGGCCTCTAAAAATTCAATATCACACTTCTCATAGTCACACATAAGCAATCATCTTTCTTCTCACTATTTGTCCAAGATTACTTGCAATGAATAACCTCACAGAGGAGTTTTCATAAGTTACCAAGGTGATAATTGAGTTTGAGGGGTTATAAAAAGTCTCCAAACACCTTCCATAACAACTTTCACCCATTAATTACCTTCTCTACTCGTAAAACAACTAAAATCCTGTAAGAAACATTGAATTAGGGTTGTTCGTATAAGTGATAGTACAAAATGAATAGATAGTGAGGAGCTTGGGAGAGTTCCAAACAAATAAAAATCATATTTTAGGTCATTTTATCCATCCTAGATATATTTCCATTCATTTTTTCTCCATCGGGTTCTTGAGAGGGTTTTAGGTCTTTTAGCTTCTTAACGTTGATTCATAAAAGTTAGATGTCTAACTCTCAAATAAATTACACAAATTTTGATTTCAAGACCCTCATAAACTACCCTTAAGTGATTGAAGCACCATGCGGCTCATCTGTATAGATATGAGCAAAAAAAATAGCTCTTGAGCTCTTTCTAGGCATTATGTGTAGGCCTGAGAAGAAACTATGCCAAAATGACCAATTTTGTATTGTCTTGTGAAAACTAGTTGGTTTAATCAACCTTATACTCTCCCATGAAGGATATTACATGGTTTTTAAATATCATATGGCCTTATGGATGATATTAGGCACCTTGAGGGTTTATGTTCAGTTCTAGGCCTAGTAGACCTATACTGTATTTCTATGCATATGATCACCATTGAATGGTTCCAATGGCTGTATATGTTCCTCAACATGTTTTTGCATCCAATTAAACTCTATACATCTTCCCAAAATGTTTCAATACTCTGTCATTCATCTTTTAATCATTCATATATTAAACCTGCAGGTTGGATTGACTGTGGAGTGCCCTTTATCTAAGACAAAACAAAGGACATCTCCCCTATTGGTACAAAAAAATAGAGACCATATAGGTCTATTTTAGGTCATGATGACCTTTTTTGATAAATTTTAATCCTTGATTATATCCATATAAGTCTCAACACCTCAAATCCTCTAGACTAGCTTTTAGGCTTGATGTCTGTGCATAGGATTTTGGTTGGGCCTAAGAACCTTGAGTTATGATTGTAGGTTGAGGTTATTACTTATTTAACACACCTGGGAATGTTTCATTACCATTTTCATAGTGTTTTAAACATGGTACATCCATCATACACCTCTTCCTACTTTCTTAAACCTGTAATCTCCATATGCTTAGGCTAGTATGTGATTGTATTAGACTGTAGGTTGTAATTCAAAATTCACAAAGTTCCTATAGGTTCTCATTTATGTATGACTACTATGTTTCACCCATCTAATTCCTTCTGAGGTTACTAATGGTATCTCACACTTGGATGGACACATTTTTGCTTTCCCATGTTATCATCTCTCACCATCAACAAATTAGTTGTTACTGTTGCATTGCAAGTTCATTTTGGTTTCAATAGTAATGTAGTTCACTAAGTATCTCCAGTGAAAACTTGACTGAGTTATAACCCACACTCACTATCCTATTTATCAACAAAATAACTTCTTATTATTCTCAGGTGTATCCTCTAAGTCTAAACTATAAGAGTGAGGTGATTAGACTTATCTAGACCTCAAAAATGTTCACCAATAGATGGCACTGTATCAGGCAGAAACCTTCTTCAGAGAAACTAAGGTAAGTATTCCCTCTTTCAAACTTTCTTCAAACTGACACCTCTCCATCTAGATTTGAATGTATGTCATGTTCTCTCCACATACACTATAATCCTCTCTTGATCAATGGATTGGTTTGAGGTGTCAAAACAAATTCAAACATGTTTTGGTCTCTATTTTTGGTCTAAACATGAATGGGTTTATAGCATCAACCTATAGATGTTGCTTGAAGTGGTCTAACCGAGTTGATCTTGAAGATGATTCTCATAATCAACTTTTAATGACAAGCTTGGTTCAATCCTATTGTTTTCATCTTCAGGATATCTTTTAGATTTTGAAACTCCAAACCTCATCAACACTATGTCTTAATACTCTTACATAGTCCTGTAGGTGGCTATCTGTTTGTATGTGAGCTCAACCTTTGACCTCACTTGGTTTCAAAGTTTTGATGTTTCCATTGGTCTATTTACCATGCTCTGAGAGGAGGTAAAAAAAGTGCATTACCGTTGATCTAAAGCCACTGTGAGAGGATAAAACACTGTAACTGATAGAACACTATTATGTTTTCATATTCACACATTCCAAAACTATTTAAATCAACATGAAATGAGTGACCATGTTCTATAAGACAATATACATCACTTGGAAGCATTAGACCAATGCAAACAGGTAAGAAAATCAAGGTGTTGGGGATGTGCAAGTAGTTTACAGTCACTAACATTCTTAGTGATTGTTCATAAAGCATAGGCCACCAATCCTAAAACTATGGCATGGAATGAAATTACACAGGGAGTACTAATAGACATCAAGTGCACTCAGTTCAACTCTCCTCCTCTTGTCCATACCAAGTGCAAATATTTTGACCTTGTTGACTTGTCCAAGAGAGTGATGAGATAAAATAACCAATTTTTTCCATTTTTTGTCTATCAAATTCATATAAACCTAGAAAATACTTGTGGGGATCTGAAGAGGCCTTCCTAAAACCTTCCCACGTGCTAAATGTGTCATTCAGGGCATATAACTGCCTGAAACTCCCCTTTTTGAAATAATCTCCTTCTTTCCATGTTGAACCTACATCCTTTTCAATTTCATAATAGTTATCTAACATTTCATGAATTCTTTTCAATTATCCTTCAACTTGACACCTTTATCTTTTGTGATAAATTCATACATTTCAGCCAAATGGCCAAAAGGTGGTAAAAAAAAGAACATTAAGACAAAAAGACAAATATGACCAAGGTAAAACATATTATGTGACTTCATAGGATGACTTGACATTATTATAGGACCATGGCGACCATTTTATGACCTACAAAGATCCTATATAAAGTTTTAATATATAGGGGATTGACCTAATTTGACCTAGGGTGAAATTTGGTCAACATTTTGGTGATTTTCTAGGGGTAGCACACTTGCTATGCTAAGGACCAGTTGCCTTCTCATATCCTTAGGTAATAGAGTCACCTATACACTATTTTTGACATTGATAATCCTCTAAAAATACCACAAACCCACACCAAACACAAGGAAATAAACACACAAGGTAAGAAATAAAATACACACGTGTGATGTCATGAACATTTAGGGAAAACACACAACCAACTCAAAGGAACTAGGCTATATACAAACTAACCTAAAGAAAATTTATCCTCCTGAGTCAATGGGAAATCTTATACCATTGTTTGCTTCATGAGATGGAGTGAATGAGGCATATTATGTTTTTAGCTATGGCATTGATGTCTCCACTTCCTTCATGATTACCACTCTCTTTGGTACAATTGATGTGATGTTCACATAGAAATTAACCATTGCAATGAAAAAATAAGATATAACAAGATCAAACATAACACGTGACTTATGTGGGAAACCCTCTTGGGGATAAAACCCACTAAACCTTGCAAGATGGACTATAGTACTATAATGATAAGATCCAATTTAGACTAGCACCAAGTGATCAAGGAGCACCCATCCCTTAATTTAGTGAGACACCAATCCCATAAGGAGCTACTGTCCCTGTCTAGCTAAGCACCCAAAAAAATAGACCTTTTAGCAAGTTTCACCTTACAAGGAGGAACCAAACCCCTAGGCAACAATACACCCACCTAGATACCTTGAACGTGTCATCTTGAACACCTATTTCTACTCTTTAATGTATTATGACCACCTTTTTTTTCACTCTTCACCTTTACTCTTTCACCCAAATAGTCTCAAGGGCTCACTCGCTCAATCTGCGTCTTCTGGGCTCATTAGATCCAATGACCTGTGTATCCACCTATATCAGATTGATTAGATAAACATGACTAATCCTCTTTTCTCTCTGATAGTCTTCACGAACTTGTACCTTCTCTTTCAAATTTTATCTACTTCACTTAACTCCACACTTCCACAACTATCACAAATAAGCCAACAATGCCTTATATTGATACCACTCTCTTGCTATAATCCATCTTGGTCAGCCAAGATGCTTACCATACTTGTTATACCTTTGAAATAGGTCCTCATACACATTAAATTTAATAACCACACACTCCTTAGTTTGGCCAATATCTCATTATTCCCAAACCATCATTAGGTTTTGGTGAGACTTAAAAAAATTAGGCCTTCATACTCACACATTACATGTGAGACTACTTGGATCACCTTCATCCTTTACCAATGCTTTGAACACATAAACCATATCTCCAATATACTCTTTCTCTCTCTCTAATGGGTCCATACCACCTAGAACACTAACTCAACACTTGAACCTACCAATTAGGTCTTCTCGCTCTTTAGGCCTTCATAAACAAAAAACACAGTCTCAAACTTCTGAAGTAACTACTCAAATATTTCACACAACCATATTATTTAGATCACATGGGTGAAACCTTTAGGACCTATACAATTCCTTTATGTGCTTTAGATACTTCAATACAGGGACTAAGCACTCAAAACTACTCTATCAAAATGACCACTTAGACTGGTCATATATAGTTAAAATACAGTCAAGCTATTTTGAATCTCCATATCTAATCAGGGGTTTATCATGACAACCAATGCCTTCTTATAAGCCTTTGAGACTTATGCAACATCTCCATTCTCATTTTCTTCCTTGACTCTGCTCGAAACATCTTCAACTTACCTCTGCAAGATGGTCACTCAAACTACCAGTGTATTCAATAAACACAGTCAACTTCTAAGCCTTTCCTCATACTGAATATGGATTTTCAAACCTCAAAAAACCATATAGATGGTCCTCATGGAGTCTAAAACACTCTCCAATAGTTAGTTCATCTTGAAACATTGAAATACCATCAATAAATCTTTAATTATCCTTCTTGAGTCACTTGCAAAACATGGTCAAACCTTCATTCAAATTTGGAGCCCAATAAATTTGATAGTACAAACCATCAAACCTTATAAATAGATTCTATAGATATGCTTTGAATTCCTCTTCAACTTTGTCTTTTACACTATCAATAAATTCATCTTAGATCAAAAGATATAAGCAAAATACTAATCACTAGTTTATCCTTTTGTTAATTCAAATGCCAATGGTCATTGTTAATGAAAAATCATCTATAGACATGTATTCATCTTGTGTCCTTGCAAAACTTTCTCAACTGTGCTCCATTGATCTCATTGTAAGTCTCCTAACTTTAACTTACATTGCTCACCATTGATCATTGATATGTACTTCTATGATTAAGACACTTGGCACCCTCACGTGCCTTCTAAACAATGTGCTCCATTCAGTTAACAAGCTTACACCACTTGGTAGTCCCAAGTGATCTCAAATCACATTGTTGTCAGTCTCCATGCACTTATGCTACTTGTCATTTCTATGTGAAATATATGTATCCTTTGACAAATTGACTTCACAAGCATCATTGGATCACAATATATACAAACATACACTCATCATTGGATCTTTTTCTATTAGATTAGATGCTCATCATTAGATCTTTTGAACGCTCACCATTAGATCTCCTCTTGCAAATTTGGCTAAGTATAGAAACTTAGTGAACTTTATCTGAGAGGTCAACTTTGCACTTTTAAAACTTTTTCTATGCTCAATGTCCAGACCTAAAATTTGAACCACATGATCACCTCACATAGGGGAATCCATCCATGTATCAAACTACTTTTGAAACCTTCACATGTGTGAAATATTATGTCATTAATCTGCTTACTTAGCCTTATCTCCCAAGATGACTACCTAAACTTAGACACTCATATGACTGCTCTGATGAATTATTTTCACTTCCATAAGCACTCATAACACACCATAGGGTCTTTGTAACTTGACCATACCATCAATAACATCAACCATCTACCTATCCAAGTCAAACACTGAATAACTATGTAAGAACACTGAAGCACACTTTGTCATTTTCATTTTAGAACACATGACACCTCATCAACATCCTTGGTCACCTTGGAGACATCATTGATAAACCTCCAAAAATATCTCCTTTGGTCATCGATGTCAACACCAATACAAATCTTATGCTTAGACTCTCTCTCTCTCTCTCTCTCTCTCTCTCTCTCTCTCTTCAAGCACTTTCTACTCCTTTGACATAATGATAAAGTGGGCTCAACTTCTGATCTTATGGACCTAAAAATACTCCAAGGACCAATAATAGGAAAGGGCCACCTATGAGAGATGATACAAACTCCTCCTAACACTATGCATACCTCTTCTTACCTTGAGCTTCTTAAACATACTTCAAAACTATACTCTTCTTTGATCATACTCTGTTCTATGAAGACAAAACATATAAGAGCAACAAAAACTGCTTGAACTCACCTTGAAAACATTAAGAGAGACTCCCCCTTACATTATGCAAATCTCTTAAATCCTCTCTAACTATCCGAGTTAGCTCCCCTAACTCCATGCTCTATCTAAAAAATCATCTTCAACAAGTCTTCTCAATGAACTAGGTTTGCTAGCAACTCTTCAACACTTTAGGACCAAAAACTTTGAACACACCTTGAGCACACATACTTGCTTCTCCAAAAGAAAGATGTCTCTTAAGAAGCATATGTAGAGACACCTTAACACACAATGTCCTAGAAAAATGTAAAACCAGGAGTTGCCCACAACTCTTCATATGTCTTCTCTTCCTTAGACATCTAAAACTAATAGTTCTTCTTCTTCTTATGCTTTAGAGAAACAATTTGCTCGTCTACTACAACATTCTCCTTCTTTTCTAAGATTGAATTGAAAACACATGGAGACAATATAAATTCATGGCATACATTTTCATCTGAATAAATAACCTCATCACTAGGCATTGACAACTGATGTTCTTTGTATAAAACATGCTCAATAATGTAGGATGTTCACTTATATTCGTACACACCTCAGAAATAGTCTCAACTGGCACCTTGTTCTTTTCCTTGAGCTTGGCCTCTTCATTCCTAAAATGAGTAGACAATGAGATATTTTGATTCTCTTCAACCTTTATATCATTCTCCACTTTAGCAAATAGACCACCTGGACCTGTAGACTCATTATGACTCACACCTTTCATTTTTGGTTTCCATAAGTTAACTTGTCTTCTTCCTTGAACTCTAGGAGTCTGATTGAACTTATTTTGACTTGATGGCCTTTGCTTATAGAACCTAGAAATGTGACCAATCTTCTCATAGTTGTAGCAAATCATTCTTCTTGAAGTGAATTCAACTTACCTTACCTAATTTAGACAAAATCTTTCAAAGTGTCATATGTCATAACAACTGAAGCACTCAAAGTTATTCATGCTATTTAATTGATGATTCCACTCATTCTTCACAAGTCTTCTATGATCTCTATCACTATGACCAAATTGATTGCAAGTATAATAGTAACCATTAAAGTTTGCATACCTCATGGCATTTGGTTGTCTAATCTGATTTTTCCTCATTCTACCAACATCTTCATTCCAAGATTGATTATTGACCCTCAAGGTCTGATTGTCTTTGTTCAAATTAGTCTTCTCCTTTTCTTGAGTTTAAATCTTTTGTTCTTCTTTGTAACCAAATCCAATTCTATCACTATCATACTTTTGACTATTCATAATGCTATCTAGATCACTTGAGCTCTTTTCAAACATCACAAATGACTTCATCTTACTATATGTCTTTTCTAACTCATCTTTTAATGACTCATTTTTAATCACATACCTTGAACACTCATCTTATTTAGCTTTTAGGCTTGTAGTCAGGATTTCCAATTGACTATTTAGATGCTTGACTATACCTTTATGCTCCTCGGAGTCTCCATCCATTCTAGCCTCATACATACTGAATCGATCTACATAGTACTTCATATGTAACTTCAATTTCTTGATCTTCTTCTTCTCAATCTTTATATCTTCAAGGGCATTCATCAACTTAGTCTCACAATCCTCCTTATCTTCTTCATTATCTATGTCACTCAAAGTAGAATCTTTTTGATATGATCAACTTCCTTCCTCAACCATGTAGAGGACTTTATCTTCAATAGGATCATCATCTTCATTATCAAACTCAGAATCACTATCTTCACTCTCATCAAATGAGTTGAAATCTTCATTGGTGTAAAGAATATTCTTGTCATTATACCTCTTGAATCTTTTCTTCCTCTTATCAGAATTGAATGTCTTCTTGCCTTCATCTTGGTCTTCATTATGCTATTCATCATCATACTTCTTATGCTTATGAGGACACTTATTGGAAAAGTGTCCTACCTCTCCACAATTGAAGCATTTGAAGGGTAGTTTACCCTTATACTTGCCTAAACCTATTTTTAATTTCCTTGTAAACAAAGAAATAAGTTCATCTTCATCAATATCATCATACTTGACTTCCTTACCTTGAGTGCTCTTCTTATTTGGCTTCATTTCTATCTTGAATGTCACTTCCCTCTTAAAGGTTTGTCATCATGGACTCTCATCTCATAGGTAGTAATGATACCATGCAATTCATCCATCTTCATCTGAGTAAGATCATGACTTTATTTTATAGCAGACACTTTAGAATCAAACTTGAGGGAGAGATACCTTAATACATTTTATACTATAGTATCTTCTTCAAGATTCTCTTCAAGACCTTTGATAATGTTCACAATCTCATCAACTCTCTACAAAAAGGATGCCACAAAATCTTCTTCCTTCATCTTGAGACTCTCAAATTGTCTTCAATGAGTCTACACCTTGGATAACTTGACCTTTGAACCCCCTTCATAAATGATCTATAAGTTATCCCATATCTCTTTGGAAGATTTACAATGGATTACCTTGGTGTAATTAGTCTCTAAAATACCACAGGTGATGGCATTCATTGCCTTAGAATTGCTCTCACATAGCTTCTTGTCAGTTGCACTAGTTGGAGAGGTTAGGGGGGATAAATATCCATCCACAATAGATTTCTAGATGTCAAAACTTATTGACATGATGTAGGTCTTTATCCTCACACTCCAAAAAACATAATTAGACTCATTGAACATTGGTGATTTCTTTGTAGATAAATCTTGTATCTGTTGACTTGCTATATTGTACCTTAGATCACCTTCAAGTGGTTAAACTTAAAATGAAGGTCCTGCTCTAATACCAATTATTAAAGGTATAATCAGTAAGAGTGGGGAGGGGTGATCAGTGATGCTAGATAATACAATTCCAATTCTAAACTATTAATCATTCAGCACATACAATCATGAAGCATACAAATTAACCATTGTAATGAATAAAAAAGATATAATAAGATCAAGCACATAACACATGACATATGTGGGAAACCCTCTTGGGGGATAAAACCCACTAAAACCTGTAAGATGGACTAGAGTCCTATAATGAAAAGATCCAGTTTAGAATATCTCCAACTGATCAAGGAACACCCATCCCTTCATGCTTAATTTAGTGAGACACCATTCCCATAAGGAGCTACTACCCCTGTCTAGCTGAGCACCCACAACAACTAGATCTTTTAGCAAGTTTCACCTTGCAAGGAGGAGCCAACTCCTTAGACAACCAAATACCCACCCAAATACCTTGAATAAATAATCTTGAACACCTATTTCTAATCTTCAACTAATTATGACCACCTTTTTTTTCACTCTTCACCTTCACTCTTTCACCCAAATAATCTCAAGAACTCACTCGCTCAATCTACCTCTTCTAGGCTCATTAGGTCCAATGACTTGTGTATCCACTTACATTAGCTTGATTAGATAAACATGACTGATCCTATTTTCTATTTGATGGTCCTAACTGATGTGTACCTTCTCTTTCAAAATTTCTCTACTTCACTTAACTCCACACTTCCACAACTAGCATAAATAGGCCAACAATGCCTAGTATTTATACCATTCTCTTGGTATAACCCATCTTTGTCAAAAAATATAATGACCATACTTGTTCTACCTTTGAAATAGGTCCTCATACACATTAAATGTAATAACCAAACAATCCTTAGTTTAGCCAATACCTCATTATTCCCAAACCATCATTAGGTCTTGGTGAGACTTAAAAAAATTAGGCCTTCATACTAACACATTACATGTGAGACTACTTAGACCACGTTCATAATTTAACAATTATTTGAACACATAAAACCTATCTCCAATATCCCCTTTCTCTCTCTCATATGGGTCCATACCACCTATAACACCAACTCAACACTTGAACCTACCAATTAGGTATTCTCGCTCTTTAGGCCTTCATAAATAAAAAACACAATCTCAAACTTCTGAAGCAACCACTCAAATATTTCACATATCCATATAATTTAAATCACATGGGTGAAACCTTCAGGACATTTAAAATGCTTTAATGTGCTTTAGATACTTCAATACAGGCTCTAAGCACTCAAAACAACTCTCTCAAAATGACCACTCAAACTGGTCATATACAATCAAATTACAGTCAAGCTATTTTGATTCTCCATATTTGATTAGGGGAATATCATGAAAACCAATGTATTTTTATAATTCTTTAATACTTAAAAAACATCTCCATACTCATTTTCTTCCTTAACTCTGCTTAGAACATCTTCAACTTACCTCTGTAAGATGGTCACTCAAACTACCAGTGTATTTAATAAACATAATCAACTTCTAAGCCTTTGTTCATACTAAATATGGATTGGTAAAACCTCCAAAAACCATACATATGTTCCTCATGGATTCTAAAACACTCTCCAGTAGTTATTTCATCTTGAAACATCAAAATACCATCAATAAATCTTCAATTATCCTTCTCTGATAACTTGCAGAACATGGTCAAACCTTCAGTCAACTTTGAAGATCAATAACTTTGGTTGTATAGACAATAAAACTTTATAAATAGATTATCTATATGTGCCTTGAAGGCCTATTCAAATTTTCCTTTTACACCATCAATAAATTCATCCTAGATCAAAATATATAATAAAAGCACTAAGCACTGGTTTATCCTTTTACTAATTCAAATGTCAATGATCATTGGTTAATGCAAAATCATCTGTAGACACATGTTTTCATCTCATTTACTTGCATAAATTACTCAAATGCACTCCATCAATCTCCTTGAAAGTTTCTTGAATTTAAATTATATTTCTCATCGTTGATCATTGACCTGCACTTCCATGATTAAGACACTTGGTACCCTCATGTGCGTTATGGCACCTTGATCCATTCAGTTAATATGCTTGTGCCACTTGGTAGTCCCACATTCTCTTAGAGCACATTGCTGTCAGTCTCCATGCACTTACACCCCTTGGTAGTTATATCTTCAATTTGTGTATCCTTTGACAAATTAACTTCATGTGCATAATTGGATCAAAATCTATACAAACATATGCTCATCATTGGATCTTTGTCTGTCAGATTGGACACTCACCATTAGATCTCTTCTTATAAATTTGGCTAAGTATAGAAACTTAGTGAACTCTGTTTGAGAGGGAAAATTTGTACTATTTTAACTTTTTCTATGCTTAATGTCTAGACATAAAATTTTAATTTCATGATCACCTCTCATAAGGGAATCCATCCATGTATCAAACTACTACAAGCTTCACACATGTGAAATATATTGTCATCAAACTGCTTACTTAGCCTTGTTTTCCAAGATGACTAATTGAACCTAGACACTCATATGACTACTTTTATGAATTCCTTTCACTTCCATAAGCACTCAGAACACTACATAGGGTGTCTAAAACTTGACCATACCCCATCAATAACATCTAACATCTACTTATTCAAGTCAAACACTGAAGAACTATGCAATAACATTGAAGCATACTTTGTCATCATCATTCTATCACACATTGTTATATATTTATCATTGATGTCATATAGGTTTTCAGGTGAGTTGATGAAGTGTCTTGATAGTCTAAGTATCAATGACAAAGTGTGTAGTGCGTTTGTCCTAGTATGCTTGAAGTAGGCTTGGTTGATCGTCAATTTTGGCATGATTATGTATGGGTCTGAAGTATTGATCATGTGTGAGGGGTCATATCAGAGATAAAGGATGATTGGAGAGCTTTTGGAAGTGCATGATATTGATCTGCTTCTTCATTATGTTCATCAAGGCATAGTTGGTTCTATGGTAGAAAAATTTGAGTAGGCATATTGATGATGTTATATTTCACACATGTGAAGGTTCCAAGAGTAGCTTGATATATGAATGGATTACCTTATGTGAGTAGATTATATAGTTCAAATTTTATGTCATGAGGTTGAGCATAACTAAAGATATGTAGGTGCAAAGTTGGCCTCTTAGACAAAAGTTCACTAAGTTTCTATACATAGCTAGACCGTCACTGCACATCATGCATATATGTATGAACCAATATGTTTTTGGATTTAATTAAGATACTCAAAAAGTCAATAATGGTCAAAAGTTTACATGGATATGTTTCCTATAGTGTCAAGAATCTACCCTAGAAATTTGGAGTCTTGAAGTGATTTCTAACTCAATTTATAAAGCTTCATAGTTGCTCTAGTAGACTGTGATGGGCCAGAGACCATCAAGTTTAATTACGTTGAAGTCTAAGGTCATTGGTCTAGAATATCCAATAGTGAGAACTTAATCATACATATTAATGTTAATGGTGAATATCAAGTCAACATGTCAAAGTTTATATGCACTGGTGATAAGTGTCACAAGCTCAGTAATTTGACTGAAGATCAACGATGAGTAGTGGTTCGTACTTATGAAGATCAATGGTGTAGGACAAGTCAAAGAGTCAACAAAGCATGCAGGTCTACCAAGTGGCACAAGTGCATGGAATAACAATAATGAATTCAAAAGGAATGCAAGGGTGCTAAGTGTCATAATCATGGGATTTTTGATTTAGATCTAATGGTGAGCATTTTAAGATAAAGATCAAGCAACTCAACAGAGGTTGACGGAGTGCATTTGTTCCAAATTATCAAGAAGTACTGAGATGATGACAAGTGTTCAATGTTTAATAATTTATCATAGTTAAAGATTAGGCTACTTTTGAGGAAGATTGATGATGCATATTTGTTCAATCTATGAGAGGACATGATATGTTGATAAAGTGTTCAAAGTTTAACAGTTGCTTAATGACTGTAAGAATTTATTTTTTCAAATTAATGAAGGAAGAACTAGTGCTTAGTGTTTGAGCCATAAATTTTGATCTAGGATGAATTGAAAGGTGCAATAAAAAGTAAAGTTGCATAAGACTTCAAGGTACATCTAAAAAATATTCATTTTAAGGTCTAAAAGTTTGTATAGTTAAAGTTATTGAGCTCCAAAGTTGACTATATGTTTGTTCATGCTCTACAAATAACCCGAGAAGGGTGATAGAGTTGTTCTTGATGGTATTTTGATGTTTTGAAATGAGATAACTATCAGAGAGTGTCTATAATCAATGAGGATAATATTTGTGAATTATAAAGGTTTGATCAATCATATTTAGTATGACCAAAGGCTTATAAGGTGAATGTGTGTTCATTCATGGTGGTTGTGTGCACATAATGTTGTTTGAGAAAATTAAGCATTAGCAAAAGGGTGTTGTGATGGTTTTTATCACTTAAGGAAGACCTATATATTGTGTGGCATGGGTCCATGTATTTGAAAGTGTTCCTGTGTTCTTAAATTTTTTGGAGAAGTGTCAAAGAGGTGGATGGGTCTTCATAGGACCTAAAATATGTCTTAGGCCTATTTAAAAGAGGGTTATGCTTAAAGGTGACCCATGTTAGATGACTTAAGGGTGAAGGCATGTGTTTTGAATAACAAGGAATGTCATAATCATAATAATCATGAAGACTCTATAAAAGGTGAAACCAATGTGATGGTTTCTAAGCTTGTTGAATATATGTGAAAGAATTAAGAGAAGAGGTGTGTGTGTGAGTTATAGAGTGAAGGAAAGAAGAAAGGGTGGGTGCATAGTGGATGGGTTTTAAAATAGAGTAAGTTGGTGATTGTGTGTATGACCTATAGGTCATATTTATGATGTTATAATAGTGATCTTTTAGGTTTGAATATTGAGGATAAGAGAAGAGGTCTAGCGTGATCCAAAAGAAAGTTTTGGATGCCTTGAGTGTGAGTGAAGGATAGATGTTTTTTGTGTGAACTTAGTGGTTGATTTGAGAGGTAGATCAGATTCTAGAATATGTAGTGTTCATAGTTGAAGAGATATGATATACATTGTATCTCCATCAGATTGTTAGGCAATCAGTGATCGGGAGATGTTCATTTCATAGGTGTTGTGAGGGTGCTCAACATCTAGGTTAGAAGGACTTGACCAATAGGTGGTTAAAAGGACTTGATCATCTTAGGGGTAGGTTCTCCTTATGAAATATGTGTTTCAATAAAATTGGTCATAAATACTTGACCAATAGGTGGTCAGAAGGACTTGATCATCCTAAGGTTAGGTGCTCCTTGTGAAACAAGTGTTTCACTAAATTCTAGTCAGAAGGACTTGACCAGTCTCATGTTTTTGATCATCTTATAGGATAAGTAGTCCATGTGTTTGTATGCTTGAGAGTGGGTTTTATTCCCTAAGAGGGTTTCCCTCATAGATCTTGTGTTGTGTGTGTAATCTTGCATTATCTATTTGTTCATTGCTATAAACATATTAAATGCTTCATGAATGGTTGTATTGAATGCTTAAGTGTTTGGAAATTGAATTGGATTGTTTTCCACCTCTGATTCACTCCTCCGTAGTGGTTTTCACCTCTAACAATTGGTATCAGAGCAGGTCCTTCTTGTAAGTTTAACCACTTGAAGGTGATCAAAGGTATAATGGTTGACAAAGAGACTATGGCTTATCTTCAAGACAAACTAGTATGTACTTTATCAAATGTCAATACAAGCATGGATGATGTGAAAACATAAGTGAAAGATCTAGAAGCAACATTCAAGAATTTGTAGGTCATGATGGATAAAGGTCTCAACCAAAGGATGGAACAATTGGAAAATAAAGTCATGACTTACTCAGATGTGCTCTTATCTAAGGACAAAAGGGATTTCAACTCCACCAAAAGGGTCAAGAATGAAAATTCATGGATTAATAATGGTCAAGAGAAAGGAAGGTCAAATATGAACAATGTATTCAATGGGTATTGATTCTCTTGTAATCAAATTGGTCATAGATATAGGGATTGTGATTTCTCTCTAGAGATTAAAAGAGATCTCATATGCTACAATTGTAACCAACAAGGTCATATAGCCAAGAATTACAAAAGAGATTTTTGGAAAAAAGATGTACAAGTCATTGACACCATCAAATGGTTCAAGGTGATTAAGTCTAATATTGAAGAAGAAAAGAAGTAGAATTCAAGCAGTCCACTGAAGGTAGAGTCAATGTTTATTTAAGTATCCTTGCATACTCAAGAAGATGTGAACAAGAGATGGTTCGTAGATAGTAAATGATCAAATCATATGATAGGAGACAAGAACAAGTTTATCTCTCTCAAGAAGACCAACCCAAATTCAGTGAGGTTTGGTGACAACAATTGTGCTAACATAGTTGGCAAAGGTACTGTGAGTTTAGACAATGGTCATACTAGTACTAAGAATGTCTTCTATGTAGAAGGTTTGAAACATAATCTTTTAAGTTTGAACCGAATGTGTAAGCAAGGAAATGTTGTAACTTTTCATGATGATGTATGTGAAGTAAGAAAGGAAAAATCTGGCATATTAGTTACAAATGTTTATAAACTAGATAACATGTATGTATTCCATGAATCCAAGAAGGAGGAGTACTTTATGACTCAATAATAAGAAAGATGGATTTGGAATAGAAGGCTTGGACATATAAATTTTGATAATATGGTAAAGATCAGTTCAAAGGGGTTGGCAAGGCATATGCCCAAGATTTCTAAGATTCCTCATTTTCTTTGCAAGGTATGTCTTCATGGGAAGCAAACTAAAAGAAGATACAAATCCAAAGTGTTCTCCACTACAAATCCATTAGAGTTGATCCACACTAATCTATGTGGACCTATGAGAACTCAAAGTATTCAAGGTAATATCCACTTCATGCTTCTCATTGATGATTTTACTAGGATGACTTGGATATTTTTTCTTAAAAAAAAATCAATTTTTTTTGCAAGATTTATGGCATTCAAAATACTTGTGAAAAATGATAAAGGTTCAAATATCAAGTGTGTAAGATCAAACAAAGGAGGTGAGTTTTTGTCTCATGAATTTGATGATTTTTGTGAGAAACAAGGGATAAAGAGACAATATTCTGTTGCTAGAACACCACAACAAAATGGTGTTGTTAAAAGGAAGAATATGACTATTCAAGAGATGAATAAAACCATGCTTCAAGATTCCAAATTATTATATTGTTATTGAGAAGAGGCATCCAACACTTTAATTTACATTATAAACAAGTGTCAAATTAAAGTAAGTAATTATAAGACTCCTTATAAGTTATGGAAGAATAGAGTAACTAATGTCAAACATTTTAGAGTGTTTGGGAGTAGGTGCTTCATCAAAAGAGATGAAGATAATCTCAAAAAATTTGATTCAAGGTCTAATGAGGGCATCTTCTTAGGTTACTCTTTTATTAGTAATGCCTATAGGTGTTTCAACGAGATACTTCACAAGATTGTTGAAAGTTCAAATGTAAGGATAGATGAGACAAGTAGAGTCAAGAATTCAAAATTATAGGTAAGTGACTCAATTTAAAATTCTATTGCAAACAATGATGAGTTATCTATTCAAACAAATGATGAAGATTAAGAGGATGAAGAAAGACAAAACTCAAATTCTCCATCTAGAAGAATTTAGAAATATCATTCAATATCTCAAGTTATTGGAAATGTTATTGCATATTTTTAGACTATAAAGAGAATGTTGATCAATCAGAATCAACAAGACTCAGCTCTTTTATCCATAATTGAACCCAAAACTTTCATAAAAACTAACAAAGATGAAAGTTGGAATGGTGAAATAGATGAATAACTTGATCAAATAGTAAAAAATGAAACATGGGAATTAGTTCTTAGGCCAAAATATAAAAATGTGATAGGTACCAAGTGGGTTTTCAAAAGCAAGATGAATGAGAAAGGAGAAGTCACAAGGAACAAAGCTAGATTAGTGTGTAAAGGATATGCTCAGGTTTAAGGAATAGATTTTGATGAGACTTTTGCTCTTGTGGAAATAATGGAAGCAATTAGACTCTTCTTGGAATATGTTACCTGAAGGATACTTCATTTCAAATAATCAAGATTTTGTGTGTAAACTGAAGAAGGCTCTTTATGGTCTTAAACAAGCTCATAGAGCTTGGTATGACATGTTAGATAAGTATATTTTGAGTCAAGGTTTTAAAAACGGGGTAGATGATATAAATTAAGTTAGAAGGCAATCATTAATTAATAGTGGTTGTATATGTTTATGGCATAATTTTTAGATCTGATAATGATAATGAGTAGAGAGTTTGTAGATACTATGAGGATTGAGTTTGAAATGTCAATGTTGGGAGAACTTTATTTATTATTAGGATTGTAGATTAACCAAATTAATTTAGGGATATTCATTTCATAATCTAAATATATCGAAGATATGATAAGTTTGACATAATGAATTATAATCCAATGGGTACTCCAATGATCACAAGATGCAAGTTAAGTAAACTAGATGATTCACCCAAAGTTGATCAAACTTTGTATAAATCCATGAGTGGAAGTATTTTGTACTCTACTACTTTTAGGCCTAATATCATGCAATCAGTTGGTATTGTAGGAAGGTTTAATGCTGATCCTAGATAATCTCACTTTAAAGTAGTCAAAATGATCTTGAAGTATCTCAAAGGTACCATAGAGTATGGTTTATGGTATCCTAGGAGTAAAGAATTCACTTTGAAATCATATACTAATGTAGATTGGGCAAGATGTGTGGATGATAGGAGTACTAGTGGTGGGGTATTCTTCATGGGAGAATGCTTGGTGTCTTGGCTAAGAAAGAATAAAGCCTCAGTGTCTCTATCAACTACAAAAGTTGAGTATATAGGAGTTCCCTCTTGTTTCACACAAATCATGTGGATGAAACAAACTTTGAAAGATTATAAGGTAAGACAAAATGGACCTTTTCCTATCTATTGTGACAATACTAGTGTAATTATTATCTCAAATAATCCTCTTATGCACTCAAAAACTAAGCACATTCTTATTAGATATAATTTCTTGAGAGAATAAGTGAGTAATCAAAGTGTTAAGTTGGAGTATATTCCTACAAAAGAGTAACTTGTATATATTATGACCAAACCATTGCCAAAATTTATATTTGAGTATGTAAGATAAATATTGGGTGTCATTTCTTTCTCTGTGAATCAATAGAAGGTCTTTTGGTTAAGGGGAGAAACAAGTTCATGAGCTTGCTCTAGTGGTGGTTTGATAGAGAGCCTATGTGGTGGTTCTTCATGATCTGTGGAGATCTGAAGATGCTCAATAGGTATAATGGCTTAGACATCTTAGGTGGAGTCCCTCTTAGATGTTTTTTGGTGAGTTCCCTCAAAATTTAGTGCTTTTATATGT
The DNA here is from genome assembly GCA_037957365.1 of Torreya grandis. Classification (NCBI taxonomy): domain Eukaryota; kingdom Viridiplantae; phylum Streptophyta; class Pinopsida; order Cupressales; family Taxaceae; genus Torreya; species Torreya grandis. The sequence continues at coordinate 1,284,793 of JARHVA010000253.1, read as the reverse complement.
TCTTTCTTCATTGGTTGTAGTGCTTGGTTGAAGAGAGTGTTGGCATGTAGCAAGAAGTTGTAAAGACATGAAGAGGTAGGCTCAAGGTAAGGATGAATTTATATCATCTTTCTAAGATGTTACTCTCATTTTGGTGGTATTTTTAGGTCCTTAGGATCAGTTTGTGCCCACTTTTTCATTATGTCAAAAGGGGAGAAGGTTCTTATTATGGGAGTGCTTGAAGAGAGAGAAGGAAGGTGAACTATATGATGGGTGTTGACATCAATGAGAAAGGGGGATATTGTTAAAGAGTTTTTAGTGATGTTATGGAGGTGTCCATGTGAGTGGATGAAGTGTCTTGATAGTCTAAGTATTAATGACAATGTGTGTAGTGTGCTTATCCTAGTATGTTTGAAGTAGGCTTGGTTGATCTTCAGTTTTGGCATGATTAGGAATGGGTCTAAATATTGAGCATGTGTGAGGGTTCTTATTAGAGGTCAAGGATGATTGGAGAGCTTGTGAAAGTGCATGGTATTCATGTGGTTATTCATTATGTTCATTGAGGTATAGTTGGTTCTATGAAAAAAAATCTGAGTAGGCATATTGATGACGTTATATTTCACATGTGTGAAGGTTCCAAGAGCATCTTGATATATGGATGGATTCCCCTATGTGAGGAGATCATATGGTTCAAATTTTAGGTCATGAGGTTGAACATTGCTAAATATATGTGGGTGCAAATTTGGCCTCTCAGATAGAAGTTCTCTAAGTTTCTATACTTAGCCAGACCGTCACTGCATGTCATGCATATATGTATGTTTGTGCATTTAATGCAGGTACTTAGAAATTTGATAATGTTCAAAGGTTTACATGTAGATTTTGTCTATAGCGCCAAGAAGCTAACCTAAAAATTTAGAGTCTTGAAGTGATTTTTAGCTCAATTTATAAAGCTTCAAAGTTGCTCTAGCAGACTATGATGGGCCAGAGACCATCAAGTTTAATCTTGTTGAAGTCGAAGGTCATTGGTCTAGAAGATCTAATGGTGAGCACTTAATTGTACATATTGAGATAAATGGTGCATATGAATTTAACATGTCAAAGGTTTCATCCACTAGGGACAAGGGTCACAATCTTGCTAATCTGATAAAAGATCAACGATGAATGGTGATTCATACTTACGAAGATCAACGGTACATGACAAGTCAAAGAGTCAATAAATCATGTGGGTTTGACAAATGGCACAAGTGCATGGAATGATAAAAAATAATCTATAAGGCGTGTGAGGGTTCCAAGTGTTGTAATCATGAGAATTTTGATCTAGATTTAATGATGAGCGTTGCAAGATAAAGATCAAGCAACTCAGAAGAAATTGATGGAACGCATTTGTTCTAAATTGTCAGGAAGCAATGAGATGATGACAAGTTTTTGATGTTTAATAATTTAGAATAGTTAAATATCAAGATACTTTCAAGGAAGATAAATGATATGTATTTATTCAAGCTATGAGAGGGCACGAGATGTTCATGAAGTGTTCAAAGTTTAATACTTGTTCAGTGACTGTTAGAATTTGATTTTTCAAATTAATGGAGGAAGAACTAGTGCTTAGTGTTTGAACCATAATGTTTGATCTAGAATGAAGTCAAAGGTGTAGTAAAAATAAAAGTTGTAGAGGAATTCAATATGCATTTGGAAATATTCATTTTAAGGTCTAATTGTTTGTAAAATCAAAGTTATTGAGCTCCAAAATTGACTGTGTTTGTTCATGTTCTAAAAGTAACCCAAGAAGGGTAATAACATTGTTCTTGATGGTATTTAGATGTTTCAAGATGAGGTAACTATCGAAGAGTGTTTTAGACTCCATGAGGACCATTTATGTGGATTATTAAGGTTTGATCAATCATATTCAATATGATCAAAGGCTTAGAAGGTGACTGTGTTTTTGCATGGTGGTTGTGTACACAGAATGTTGTTTGAGAAAATTGAGCTTTAAAATAAGGGTGATGTGATGGTTGTTATCACTTAAGGAAGACCTATAGACTATGTGTCATGGGTCCATGTGTTTTAAATTATTCTTGTGTTCTTAATTTTCTCAAAGAAGTGTCAAAGAGGTGAATGGGTCTTCATAGGACCTAAAAGGTGACTTAGGAATATTTGAAAGAGGGTTGTGCTTAAAGGTGACCCATGTTAGATGACTTAAGGGTGAAGGCATGTGTTTTGGTTGACAAGGAAGGTTATGATCATAATAATCATGAAGACTATAAAATGTGAAACCAAATGTGATGTTTTCTAGGCTTGTTGAATATATGTGAGAGACTTGAGAGAAGAGGTGTGTGTGAGAGTTATAGAGTGAAGGAAAGAAGAAAGGGTGGGTGCCTAGTGGATGGGTTGTATAGTAGAGAAGGTTAGTGACTGTGTGTATGACCTAGAGGTCATATTTATGATGTTATAATAGTGCTCTTGCAGGTTTGAAGATTGAGGATGAGCGAAGAGGTCTAGAGTGATCCAAAAAGATGTTTTGGATGCCTTAAGTGTGAGCTAAGGATAAATCATGTATGTGTGAGCTTGGTGGTTGATTTGAGAGGTAGATAAAAGTGTGGACTATGTAGTGTGCATAGTTGAAGGGATATGATATACATTGTTGTTGGAAATATTGTCACTTATGTCAAAGGTCTAGCATTATTAGTGATAAAGGCCCCATTGCATTTAATATTGTTTGTAATAAATATATCTTGGCTAATGTGAGTGAATATTTATTTAATATTAATGAATATATTTTTGGTTGCATATGAGACAAAAGAAAGGCCCATGGAGAAGTCAAAGAGCCATGGGGTAAAGACAAAAGAAGGATGGGACGCATTTTCCCATGAAGAGTCATCTTGGGGAATTCCAAGAGTCACCAAGTGAAGACAAAAGAGGAAGGGCACAATTTATCATGAAGGGACACATTGAGGAATACGAAAAGTCACCAAGATAAGGACAAAAGTGGGAAGGACATTTTTGGTCATGAAGGGTCAGAAAGGGGGAAGGCCAAATGTCATTTGGAAAGCTATAAATAAAGGCTTGAGAATTCATTTGTAATATGAGAGATAGAGGTTGATTTGATATTATAATATCTAGCTTAGAAGAGCAATTATGAGAGATGAATATGATTTGTATTTGTTATATCTAGCTTAGAAGAGCAAAGGTGAGAGAGAGGAAAGAGATGTTGTATTGAACTATCATTTGTTGAGATAACAATATTGAGAGATAAGTGTGTGGTATACACAAAGGGGTTGGTGCTCCTATGGGTTGGTGCTCACAAATTGTTGCTAGGTTGGTACTCGACAAAGGGGTTGGTGCTCCTGTGGGTTGGTGCTCACGAATAGTAGTTGGGTTGGTGCTTGACAAAGGGGTGTGGTGCTCTTGTGGGTTGGTGCTCATGAATAGTTGCTAGGTTGGTGCTCAACAAAGGGGTTGGTGCTCTTGCAAGCTTGGCTTATGAATATTATTTGGGTTTGTACTCATTCATATATTTGAGATTGTTTTCCATAGTTTTTCCCACATTGGGTTTCCACGTTATATCTTGTGTCTCTTTATATCTTGTGTGGTGTTTATTGTTTGAGTTTAATTGCATATCTTGAATGCTTGATTAAGTGAAATTTGGTTAAAGAAAAGTTTTATAAGATATATGATATACTGATTCACCCCCCCTCTCAGTATATCTCATGCTTAACAATTGTATCTCCATCATATTGACAGGCAATTAGTGATCAAGAGATGTTCATTTCATAGGTATTGCGAGGGTATTCAACATCTAGGTCAGAAGGACTTGATTATCTTAGTGGTAAGTGCTCCTTATGAAGGTGTTTCACTAAATCTAGTAAAAAGGACTTGACTAACAGGTGTTTAAAAGGAATTGATCATCCTAGGAGTAGGTACTCCTTGTGAAATAGGTGTTTCACTAAATTCTTATCAAAAAGACTTGACCAGTCTCATGTTTGTGATCATCTTATAGGATAAATAGTCCATGTGTTTGTAGGCTTGAGATTTTACACATATATCTTTTGTTGTTTATGTAATCTTGAATTATCTATTTGTTCATTGCTATAAACATCTTTATTGGAAATATTGTCATTGATGTCAAAGGTCTAGCATTATTAGTGATAAAGGCCCCATTGCATTTAATGGCATTTTTAATATTCATATATTAGCTAATGTGTGTTAATATTTATTTAATATTAATTAATATATTTTTGGTTGCATATAATTCAAAAGAGGGCCCATGGAGAAGTCAAAGAGTCACAGGGTAAAAGAGAAAAGAGGAATGGAACGTATTTTTTCATGAAGAGTCATCTTGAGGAATTCCAAGAGTTACCATGTGAAGACAAAAGAGGTATGGTGCATTTTTCCATGAAGAGACACTTTGAATAATACAAAAAGTCACCAAGATAAAGACAAAAGAGGGAATGATACTTTTGCTTATGAAGGGTCACCATATGACTTTTCAAATGCAAGGATACGAAGGGTCATGAAAGTTTGACACCATTTTCCATGAAGATTGAAGGGTCACAAAAGGTGAATGCCAAAGGTAATTTGGAAAGCTATAAATAAAGGCTTGAGAAGCTATTTTTAATATGCAAGAGAGTGCATGGTTTGTATTTGTTTTTGAAGAGAGAAAAGCAAGAGATATTGTAGAGTTCTATCATTTGTTGAGTAAGCAACATTGAGAAATAGTTGTATTTTATACACAAGAGGGGTTGGTGCTCCTATGGGTTGGTGCTCACAAATCTTTACAAGGGGTTGGTGCTCACAAATCTTTGTAAGGGGTTGGTGCTCCTATGGGTTGGTGCTCACAAATAGTTGTTGTGTTGGTGCACGACAAAGGGGTTGATGCTCTTACAAGTTGGTGCTTGCAAACTTTGTATTTTGAGTTGGTGCTCATTCATATACTTGAAATTTTTTTCTATGGTTTTTCCCACTTTGGATTTCCATATAAAAATCTGGTGTCTCTCTCTCTCTCTTGTGTGGTGCAAATTATTATTTCAATTTTATTGCATATCTTGAATGTGTGATTAAGTGGTTAAAGAAAAGAAATCAATTTAAGTAAAAAGATATATAGTATACTGATTCACCCGCCCCCCCTCTCCCCTCCCCTCTCAATATATTTTGTGCTTAACAATTGGTATCAGAGCAGGTTTTTTTTGAAAAAAATTTACAGCTTGAATGTAGATCGAAAAAGCACAATGGCTGGATCACATGAAGGATTTTATACAACTAAGGCACCTTTGTTTGATGGGATGAATTATGTTTTTTGGAGCATAAAGGTGAAGACTTATTTGATGGCCCTTGGATTCGATACATAAATAGGTCCTATTTTTGTGGTTACTATTTTTATTGTAATGGATATGGTCATAATAAAATAGAATGTCGAAAAAGGACTAACAATTTCAACAATAAGGAGAAGAAAATTCATATAGAGTCGAGCAAAAGCCACAACTCTTTTACTCCTCTATCAGAATTTAATGAAGAGAAAATAATATGTTACAAGTGTGATAACTTCAGACACATAGCTTAGCACTGTAGAAGTGTGTTTGAGTCAGTCAAGAAGGACCAGAGTTTTAAGGCTCCATTCATTAAGAAGAAAGTTTAGATAGGTTCATGGCAAAAGAAATAACCTGAAAATTCTATGTTGGTGCAGATAGCTTTACATGCAATAAATGAATAAAATCCATGGTTCATTGATAGTGGATGTTTGAGACACATGATAGGAGACAAGATCAAGTTCATAACCTTAAAAGAAGATCAATGGTGGCATAGTAAAATTTAGAGATAATACTATTGCCAAAATTGCTAGAAAAGGTACACTAAGTTTGGATAATGGTAGAATTAAAATTGAAAATATTTTATATGTAGAAGGTCTTAAGCATAATATTTTGAGTGTAAGTAAAATGTGTGATTAGGGTCACACACTAAATTTTTATGTAGAAGATTGTGAAATTAGAAGAAAAGATTTAGATGTGTTGGTTACAGATGCTCAGAGAACATGCAATAATTTTTATATGCTATCAGACATCAAAGGTCAAAGATGTTACTTGAGTCAGATTGAATAAAGTTGGCTTTGGCACATGAGAATGGGGCATATAAATTTTTACAATCTTGTTAACATCAAAAATAAGCAAGTAGTCAGAAATATTCCAAAGATTATAAAGCTATCTGACATGCTTTGTGAACATTGTCAGCATGGGAAGCATGCTAGAGGTGGTTTAAAACAAAAGAGTACTCGACCACTCAGATGCTAGAGTTTGTTCACACTGATCTATGTGGACCTATGAGAACTCAAGTATTCAAGGTGATAAATATTTCATGTTTCTTATTGATGATTGTTCACGTATGACTTGGGTAATGTTTTTAAAGAAAAAATTAGAATCTTTCAGACATTTCAAAGCATTAGTTGAGAATGAAACTAGTTTGAAGATTAAGTGTCTAAGATTAGATCAAGGAGGAGAATTCATGTCATATCAATTTATTGAGTTTTTTGAAAACCATGGAATAAAGAGATATTATTCAGCAGCCAAAACTTTATAGTAAAATGGAGTAGTTGAACCAAAAAATAGAACAGTTTAGGAGATGACGAGGACAATGCTAAATGAATCCAAGATAATAGATAAATATTGGAGAGAGGAAGTTACTAAAATATTTAATATTTAGAATAAATAATTATTGAGAGTCAATAGTGACAAGACTCCTTATGAGCTATGGAAAGACAAAATAATAATAGTTGATTATTTCAGAGTTTTCAGCAATAGATGCTTCATAAAGAGAATCAATGAAAAACTTGGTAAGTTTGAATCTAAAGAAGATGAAGGTATATTTCATGGTTATTATTGAAAAATTAAATCTTATAAAAAAATAACCAAGAAAATTATTGAAATTGCAAGTGTCAGGTTAGAAGAAGATGGAACACAAAGAATCAGTGATCCAGTAGACATTCTTGAAATCATTAAAGAGGAAGATTTTGAAGAATCATATGAAGATGAGAAGAAGGAGAAAAAGGAAACCAAAACTCTATCCAAATATGTTTAGAGAAATTATAATGAAAGTGACATCATTGGGGACATAAATGACAGAATTTGTACTAGAAAAATGATGGTAAGTGAATCTGAGCAAGTTAATTTCTCTTTGTTATCCAAAATTCAACCTATAACTTTTTTAGAAGCTAGACATGATAAGCATTGGGTTAAGGCTATGGATGAAGAATTAAATCAAATAAAAAAGAATGATACTTGGGAATTAGTGCTTAGACCAAAAGATCATAATATGATAGGAACAAAATGAGTTTATAGAAATAAGTTGAATGAAAATGGAGAAGTAACTAGAAATAAAGCAAGATTAGTATGTAAAGGATATGCTCAAATTGAAGGAATAGATTTTGAAGAAACTTTTGCACCAGTGAAAATGTTAGAGGCTATTATAATGTTCTTTGCATATGTAGTGTTTAAACTTTTTAAAGTGTTTCAGATAGATGTCAAATATACCTTTCTGAATGAGAATCTAGAAGAAGAGGTCTACATTAAGTAGCCTAAGGAATTTATTCTCTCAAATATTAGTAGCCATGTTTGTAGATTGAAGAAAGCATTATATAGATTGAAACAAGCTCCCAAATCTTGGTATGCAAGACTTGATAAGTACCTGCAGGATCAAGGTTTCAAGAGAGGATTTACTGATAGTAATCTCTACATCAAAACAAAAGGTGAGAATCAATTGATTGTTGTGGTATATGTTGATGACATTATTTTTGGAGGAAATATTGAATAGAGGACAAAATAATTTTGTGATAATATGCAAAAAGAATTTGATATGTCTATGCTTCTTGAAAAATTGTCATTTTTCTTAGAATTGCAAATATTTCAATTAGATAAAGGAATTTTCATATCTCAAAGTAAATATGCCAAGGAAATGTTGAATAAATTTAGTTTTGAAGATTTTGCACCAGTTGGCACACCAATGTGTATAGGAAAAAAGGTGAGCAAAGATGAAGATTCACTTATTAGAGATCAATATTTATATATATCTATGATTGGTAGTCTTTTATATTTAACAACATCGAGGCCAGACATCATGCATGTAGTAGATAGGTTGCAAGATATTAGTCAGCTCCAAAAGATAGTCATGTTCAGTTGGTGAAGAGAATATTAAAATATATCAAGGGGACATTGGATTATGGATTATGGTATTCCACAGGCAAAGATTTCACTTTGGTTGCTTATATAGATTCAGATTGGGTAGGGTGCTTGGATGACAGAAAGAGTATAAGTAGAGGAGATTTCTTCCTTGGTGATAGCTTAGTATCATGGCTAAGAAAAAATTAGAATTCAATATCACTTTCTATAGCTGAAGCATAATATATTGCAGTGATATTGTGTTATACTCAAGTGCTTTAGATGAAGCAAACTTTGGAAGATATCAAGGTAAAATATGATGAACTTATTTCTATTTTTTGTGACAACACAAGTGCTATTAATATTTCGAAGAATCTAGTAATGCATTCAAGAATAAAAATATTCCTATTAGATATCACTTCTTAAGAGAGTTGGTTGTAGATCAACAAGTTAAGATGGAGTATATCAGTACTACAGAGTAGATTATAGACATTTTCACAAAGGCACTACCAAAAGACACATTTGAGTATCTATGAGAGAAGTTGAGAGTAATTTCTTTTACTTCCTTCCATTGAGGTTCAAAATTAGTTGAGGGGGAGCTAAGTGTTAGCTCCAGGTAGGCCCTTTTCCATTGATGTCAAAGGGGGAGAATAATAGGTACAGGTACAGGTGTAGAAATAGGTATAAGTTACTACAGTAAGGGGGAGTTACTATATGTTTTTTAGATGACAGTATGTACAGATTTTAGGATGTGGTAGTTTCAATTTGAGGTTACCATCAATGACAAAGGGGGATATTGTTGGAAAAATTATCATTTATGTCAAAGGTCTAGCATTATTAGTGATATAGGCCCCATTTCATTTAATGGTGTTTTTAATATTCATATCTTGGCTAATGCGTGTTAATATTTATTTAATATTAATGAATATATTGTTGGTTTAATATAAGTCAAAAGAGGGCCCATGGAGAAGTCAAAGAGTCACGGGGTAAAAGATGAAAGAGAAATGGGATGCATTTTCTCATGAAGAGTCATCTCGAGGACTTCCAAGAGTCACCATGTGAAGACAAAAAAGGTATGGCACATTTTTCTATGAAGGGACACTTTGAGGAATACAAAGAGTCACCAAGATAAAAACAAAAGAGGAAAGGATGATTTTGCTTATGAAGGGTCAGCATATGACTTTTCAAATGCAAGGATACAAAGGGTCATGCAAGTTTGGCACCATTTTTCATGAGGATTGAAGGGTCACAAAGGGTGAATACCAAAGGTCATTTGGAAAGCTAGAAAATAAAGGCTTGAGAAGCCATTTGTAATATGCAAGAGAGTGCATGGTTTGTATTTATTTTCAAAGAGATAAAATTAGGAGATATTATAGAGTTTTATCATTTGTTGAGTAAACAACATTAAGAGATAGTTGTGTTTTATACACAAGAGGGGTTAGTGCTCCTGTGGGTTGGTGCTCACAAATATTTGCAAGGGGTTTGTGCTCCTATGGGTTGGTGCTCACAAATTGTTGTTGTGTTGGTGCTCGGCAAAGGGGTTGGTGCTCCTACAAGTTGGTGCTTTCAAACTTTATATTTTGAGTTGGTGGTCATTCATATACTTGAGATTATTCTCTATGGTTTTTTCCACTTTGGGTTTTTACATAAAAATATGGTGTCTCTCTCTCTCTTGTGTGGTACAAATTATTGTTTTAGTTTTATTGCATATCTTGAATATGTGATTAAGTGGTTAAAGAAAAGAAATTAATTTAAGTAAAAAGATATATAATATACTGATTCACCTCCCCTCTTAATATATTTCATTCTTAACAATTTTGAATGCTTCATGAAGGGTTATATTGAATGCTTAAGTGTTTGAAGGGTTTGGAAATTGAATTGGATTGTTTGCCACCACTGATTCACACCCTTCTCTTAGTGGTTTGTACCTCTAACACACATGACACCTCATAAACATCCTTGGTCACCTTGGAGACATCATTGACAAACTTCCAACATCATCTTCTTGATCAACTACAACTTGAGCTTGCTCTTCTTTACTAATCTCCCATAAGATAGGTTATCCTTCAAGAAGGGATGATGTGGGAGGGTGGTGAAAAAATTCAAGGGTTAGAGGGGAAATAGGAGGGGAGGTGCTAAGCTCATGAATGGGAATGTTGATGGAAGGAGTAAACTTGCACTTTAGGGATTTGGAAATGAGAGATTGTTGAAGGAATTCTTGAAGAGAGAGAAGGTTTAACTATGATATAATGTTCCATTTTACTCAATAAACACCACACCTTTTTCATATCCCTCTTGAGGCTCTTCAACAACTACAAATTCATTTCCCCCTTTCCCAACCAAGGATTATTTTTCATGTTGAAACTCTTCTTGGATCAACTTACATGAGGGACAAGCTATAGGATCTTAAGGAGAGTGAAATGGGGCATGATCAAACAAAAGGTTTTCCTCCTTGACATCAACCTCTTGTCCTCACTCTCTTCATCATTTTTCCCCAAGACTTCACTACTTGATTCCAAGTTGGAGTTTGAAAGCTATTGAGTTCATTTAAGGATTGCATTGGCTCTTCTTGAGGATAGTGAATGGTTTCATGATGAGAAGGGAGACAAGAAAATTGATATGGAACATAATAAGACTCTTGATGAGGGATAGGTATAGATGAGGAGGACTGCCTCCAATAATCTACCTCTTAATAGTTTGGATTTCTACTTCAAGGTTCTTAATCACATTTTATTAATATACTTATTCATAGGCTTCTTCATAAGCTTATTCATAGGGCTTCTCAACAACATTATGTTCATATGGAGAAGGAATAGGGTGATCATAGGACTTCCATGAATCAAAGGACTGATAGCAACCTTGATAGGGTTATTGAGGGATATAACATAGGTCATGACAAGGTTGGTAGGAAGGTGTATAGTAGGAACTCTTTTGGAAATAAAAATAAATGCCTAAATATAAGATATTATGCTTAACTTAGACATGAATTAATGAACTAGTCTACAACAAAGATTCAAATGTTAGAATCACCAAATATTACAAGAAGTGGACCATTACAACCTCTTGTTTCCAAAGCCAACATTCACCTTGAACAAGCTTCTTGGACTTCATGTCCCATTAGACATGCCAAAACTATTATAGACGAAATTTTCACCCTAGAGAAGTCAAGTATACCTTTTATAATTTGGGATAACATGGAACTATCTTTGCAAACAAATAAGTTACTACAAGAGATAGATCTCTAGATTTGAAAGGGTTAGCTCCCTTGATCTATCTTTTAAGCTCACACACTACACTAGGATAATCACTATTGGGGGTGAAAAGGAAATAAGGAAACATAAATAAACCTAAAATAATGAAGGTGATACACAAAAGATAAGTCCACAAAACACACTTGCATCTACACTAAGAAAAATAATTACTAAAACTGACCTCAACTCAATGTTCTTCTAGCATAATTGTTTTTACATGGAGGCCGATTACTATGCATATCGAGAGGTGGGTTAAAATTAGGTATAATAATAGACACTAATAATCTCTCTCACACTTCATAACACACTTAACAAACACATACACTTCATGAGACCTATTAGAAGAGATGCTACTACTCACACAATGCATACAAGAGTAGAATGGAAGCAAGGATAAGACATTCATCATTTAACATCAAAATACACTACTTGACATACTCAAAAAAGAGTTTTAGAGATAAAATCAACTTCATAATTTTGTTCCAAGATAAATCAAGATGTCAAACCAATACGAATTTATCATACCAGTTATGGATCCATTTATAATGCCCAAATGGCTTGCATATATAGATCATAGGAGAGGAGAGATAAAAAATGAAGTTAGACAGTTACAAGGCCAAGTGTCAAGAATTGGAAATAAATTAAAACATGAGAGAGGGAGTTATAAATTATTCTATGAAGTTATTATCAATAGGTTTCCATCACAAACATGATATATCCTTGAGGTTGGCGTAGAGACACTCCATGGCTCTTCTTGAAACTACCTTGATGATGGGGAGTCCACTTGATAGTCAAGAATTATAGTAGTAGTCATTGTTACATTTGAACTAACCTAAAAATATGTAACTAATATTATAGTATCCCTTATATGCCCCTCAACTAATGAACTTATCTAAACCATTTGTCATTCACTCTCTTATAACTACTCACTAGACCTTTCGGCCCGATTCACACATTTGTCACTTAGGTGGCTTGTAGATGCTCATGGAGATTCATTTAAAGGGTGTTAAAAACCTCATAAAAACATTTTTTCCCTCTAGTCTATCAAATAGACCTAAAAAGATTCAATATCAGACTTCTCATAGTCACATTTAAGCAATCATCTTTCTTCTCACTATTTTTCCAAGACTGCCTGCAATGACTAATATAGCAGAGGATTTTTCATGAATTACCAAGGTGAGAATTGATTTTGAGGGGTTAGAACAAGTCTCTAAACACATTCCATAATAACTTTCACTCATTAATTAACTTAGGTACCTGTAAAACAACTCAAATCCTAAAAGAAACACTAAATTAGGGATGTTTGTAGAAGTGACAATACATAATGACTAGATGGTGAGGAGCTTGGGATAGTGGCAAACAAGTCCAAATAATCTTTCAAGTCATTTGACCTTCTGGATGCATTTACATTCATGTTTTCTCCATCAAGTTCTTGAGAGGGTTTAAGTCTTTTATCTTCTTAACATTGATTCATAAAATTTAAACTTCTAAATCTCAAACCAATTCCACAATTTTTGAGTTCAAGACCCTCCTCAACTACCCATAAGTTCTTGAGGCACCATGAAAATCATCTATACAGATATGAGCAAAAGAAAATAATTCTCAAGCTCCTTCTAAGCTTTTTGGGTAGGCCCGAGAGGAAAATAGGCCAAAATGACCAATTTTGTATTGTATTATGTAAATTATTAGGTATAATCAACCTTATAATCTCCCCTAAAGGCTATCACATGGTTTTGAAAGATCATATGTCCTTATGGATGATATTAGGCACCTTGAGGGTTTATGTTCAGTTCTAGGCCTAGTAGACCTAGATTGTGTTTCTATGGATATGATCACCATTGAGTGGTTACAATGGTTTTATATGTTCCTTATCATGTGTTTTCATCAAATTCAACTATATACATCTTCTCACAATGTTTCAATACTCTCTCATTCATATTTTCATCATTCATATATTGAATTTGCAGGTTGGATTGACTATGGAGTACCCTCTGTCTAAGATAAAATAGAGGGAATCTCCCCTATTGGTATGGACAAAAAGATACGATAGAGGTCTATTTAGGTCATGATGACATTATATACTAATTTTAAATCCTTGAATATATCTCTATAAGTCTTAACACCTCAAATCCTCTAGACTAGGTTTTAGTTCTGATGACTGTGTACAAGATTTTGGTTGGGCCTAAGAACCTTGAGTTATGATTGTAGGTTGAGGTTATTACTTCTTAAAAACACATAGGAATGTGTCATTACCATTTTGAGAGTGGTTTTAACATGGTCCATCCATAATACACCTCTTCCTACTTTATTAAACCTTCACTCTCCATATGCTTAGGCTAGTTTGTGACTGTGTTAGACTATAGGTTGCAATTTAGAATTCACAAAGTTCCTGTAGGTGCTCATTTATGTGTGACTATTTTGTTTCACCCATCTAATTCCTTTTGAGGTTAATAAGGGTATATCATACCTAGATAGACACATTTTTGCTTTCACATGTTATCATCTCTCACCATCAACACATTAGTTATCACTATTGCATTGCAAGTTCATTTTGGTTTCAATAGTACTATAGTTTATTGAGTATGTCTAGTGAAAACTTGATTGAGTTATAATACACACTTAACATCCTCTTTATCAACCAAATGGCTTCCTTTTGTGATTAGGTTTATCCTCTAGGTCTAAAATGGAAGAGTGAGGTGATTAGACTTATCTAGACCTAAAAAATGTTCACCAACATATGGCATTGTATCACGTAGACACCTTATTTAGAGAAATTAAGATAAGTATTCCCTCTTTTCAACTTTATTCAAACTAACACCTCTCCATATGGATTTGACTGTATGTCATGGTCTCTCTACCTATAATATGATTATTTGTTGATCAATGGATTGGTTTGAGGTGTTAAAACAAGTTCAAACATTTTCAAACATGTTTTTGTCTCCATTTTAGGTCTAAACATGATTGTGTTTCTAACATCAACCTTTAGATGTTGTTTGAAGTGGTCTGGTTGAGTTGCTCTTGAAGATGATTCTCATAATCAACTTTTAACCTCCAACCTTGGTTCAGTCCTATTTTAGTCATCTTTAAGATCTCTTCAAGACTTTGAAACTCTAAACCTCATCAACACTCTATCTCAGTACTCCTACACAGTTTTGTATGTGTCTATCTATTTGTATGTGAGCTCAACCTTCAACCTCACTTGGTTTTAAAGTTTGAGATTTACATTGGTATATTGGATTTTTATTAAAAAATCCCCCAAATATGATAGGAGGTAAAACAAGTGCATTACCTTTGATCTGAAGCCACTGTGAGAGCAAAAAACACTACAACTAATAGAACATTGTTCTGTATACCATTGATGTCAACCTATGGCTCAATGAGATAGTTATGCTTATCTATTTATAATCACACATGTCAAACTTGTTAAAATTAACATGAAATGAGTAACCATATTTTGAAAGACCACATACATCACTTGGAAGAATCAAACCAATGCAAATAGGTAAAAAAACTGATGTGTTGGGGATGTGCAGGGAGTTTGGAGTCACTAACATTATTAGTGATTGTTCATAAAACATAGACCACCAATCCTAAAACTATGGCCATGGAATTGAATTAAATAGAGATTAATAACAACCACCAAGTGTATTCAACTCAATTCTCCTCCTCCTGTCCATACCAAGTGCAAACCACTTGACCTTGTTGACTTGCCCAAGAGAGAGATGAGAGAGAAGAACACATTTTTTCCATTTTTTGATTTATCAAAGCCATTTGAATCTAGAAAAGACTTGTGGGAATCTAAAGAGTCCTTCCTAAAACCTCCTCATGTGATAAATTTGTCACTCATGCCATACAACTACCTAAAACTCCCCTTTTTACAGTGATCTTCTTTCCATGTTGAACCTGCATCCTTTTCTATTCAAAATCGTCATCTGACACTCTATGACATATTTTATGTTAGAATTCATATTGAAACCTTTATTTTTGTAACAAATCATTACATTTCATCCAAATGGCCAAAAGGTGGCCAAAAAAGGAGATTAGGACAAAAAGACAAATATGACGAAGTTAAAACATATTATGTGACTTCATAGGATGACTTGACATTATTATAGGACCATGGTTACCATTTTATGACCTATAAGGATCTTATGTAAAGTTTAAATATATAGGGGGTTAACCCAATTTGACCTAGAATCAAACTTGGTCAATAATAACATAACCCAAAAACTTTTAAACTTGTATTTTAGCATATGGACTAATTTATAAAAACATAAACGTTATGTTTGATAAACCCAATTGAGGTTTTAGACCTTATTATTAATTTTCATATTTGAAATCTTAATTGCATATTAGTTTTCATTTACTTGATTTTGAAAAAAAAAAAAAAATGAAATATATATATTGCATGTAGGTGAAACTTTCATATTTCAAATTACGAAAGGTCAAAATCAGCACTTACATCATTTGATAGTTAATTTTCAATTTTAATATTGCATTGTTGAAAATTTCAAAAATAACAAAAAGATAAAAACTATTTCCTTTCCTTTAATTTTAAATTTTCATTGTCTTCATTTCAAGTAATTTCATTTAATCAAGTAGTATGGTGTCATTTCTATTTTCAAAAACCTTTTCAAATACATACAGAAAAAAAATCAAACAAAATTTTGTCAAGATGAGCACGAGCACAAAATATTGATATTAACCTTTCAAAAATAATAATAAAACCTTCACAAACACATAAAACACAAGATAAAAACTTACATATTTAAAACCAACCTTCCCTACCATTGGATGACACTCCCAAAATGACCTTATCTCTATAGTACATGCCTATTCCTTAGAGTACCAACTCCCATAGTAGTAGGTACCCTTCAAAGTGACATTGATTTTAAACCTAGATTAAAAGTCTTTCATTCCATCTCCCTCCCAAACTTCATAATCACCTAACTCGATTCCCTCGATGAGTAAGTTCATCCCATATAACCCACAATAATGATACCCCTATGTATCATAGCCCACCAGATGAACAATATTTAGGGATGAACCTTCCATTATCCTTTCTTTTGTTCTTGAGACCATCCTTGTCCTATTTAATTTAATTTACATAAGACATTGGATGGTCACAGTCAAACCAATTATGCCAACTAAATCCTTATGGTTTTTAAACCAAAATTTGCCCAATTATTTGAGCCAAGCATTGACCAAGAACTCTGATATTTTATTCTTGTCTACATTGAGGGTTCTTGGGATTCCATATTCTCTCAATTTTTTGCTCTAAAGGATAAATGTGATGTAGGTGAGATATTTTGGTATCACCACGAGCATCCCTTACCACCCATCACTCAAAATACCATTATTGTGTGTTAAAACAACCAATCTATTATTTCATCCCTTTCAACACTAATCCCACAACCACACAAGCCTATCCAACACAACCAATAGACCATTCATATTACTATCCATTTATTGATTGTCTTGGCTAGACCTCATGAGATCAAGTACATGAAGGTTATCACGCCTCTTTCCAATCAAACAAAAATTGGTGACCACAATGCGAAAGGCTTTTCCTTTTGTGTTACCCTCTTTTTTTCTTTCCTCCACCTTATCTCCTCTATTTCATTTATTTTGTAGGTATTTATATACCTATAAATTATGTTTGGCCAAGAGTTTGATAAAAATTTAAATATTGAGACCTATAAAAGGAGCCACCAAGTTCCAAGTGAAACATCATTCTTTATTTAGAATAACTCCACTCAAAGCATGGAGAGTCAATTCTAAAACTCTTCTTCCTTGAACTTATAAACTAAGTCTATGATAGTAATTCAAGAACTGTGGGATCCTTCATAAATTCCCAATAACTACCTCGACTCTAACAACATGAACATCACTGATGGAAGTGAGATTTATTTATATATTTTAATTAGAACACATATTAGTTTGTAAATTCCAAATACAAAAATCACATGAATATTTGATCAATATATTGAAATAAACTGCTACTTAGAAGATGGCCTAAACAAACTACAATTTCCCTCACATCCCTCTAACAATAACCAAAATGATTCCATTCCTCATGAACAACCCACAATGACTCATCCTAGGTCATCTAACACAACCCAGTTCATTATTGGATATCAATACTTTCCTCATAAATATTCCATAAAGGCGATTTCAAAATTTAACAC
Source organism: Torreya grandis (assembly GCA_037957365.1). Taxonomy (NCBI): domain Eukaryota; kingdom Viridiplantae; phylum Streptophyta; class Pinopsida; order Cupressales; family Taxaceae; genus Torreya; species Torreya grandis. The sequence continues at coordinate 1,267,237 of JARHVA010000253.1, read as the reverse complement.
TTCTTCACTGAATGAGCTCATCTCCACCTTAGTGAGTTGCATTCAAGATCTAGAGAGTAACCAAGCCTCTCTAAACTAAGTGACAACCTATAACATTTATAATCAAGGTCATTCCTCCTCCATCTACCATTCTAACACAAATTTTCAATTGCCACAATTATCCATCTAATCCACTTCCCACTAACTACATTTTAAACCAATATTCAAGAGACATTCTTACTCACAAAGTTCCTAACCTTGTAGCTTCTAACATTATTTTATCTTACCAAACCCATACTCAAGTTGTTATTGGAGGTTATTTCCCCTACATTCCTTTGAAAAATGTGGCAACCAATGCATCTTCACTAATTACTCACCTTAGATATGTGCCTACCAATGTGTCACCCACATATGCCCTACCTTTTCAAGCACTAAATGTTGATTCTTCTCCCAATGCATTACCTCCTTATTACCATATGTTTTCCAAATATACTCGACCAAATAACTACTTCATGGCCTAATACACCTCATCTTCCCAACTTATGACTCTTCCTCCTAGTGGTTTCACACCCACTTCTTACTCAACCCCTCTCCCTCAAGGTCATCATAGTGTGTCTTTGGTAGATTTTAGTGTCATTGGGACTTATGTAGAATATTTGAAATAACCCCTCAACCAAAACATACAAGGGGTCCCCTTACCATGCTTCCTACATAAACTCTCCAAATATAATTGGATCCCAATGCTTATGTGAAATTATAAACAAGTACTATCAAAGAGATTCTACTTTGGGATGGGGTAGTTGCCAAGATTTTACCAAAGACCTTAGAAGGAATCAAATTATATTGGTACTATCACCTCCATTAGGCCTCCATTTATTCCTTTCAGCAACTCATGGTTGTGTTTGTTAAGGCCTTTGATATGAACAAGCTGCTCAAGACTGGAATATGAGATCTATTGCAGATCAAGGAAGAGTCCATTGAATATATTGGCCATTTCAATACTAGATGGTGGCAAGTATTATATTTCTTAGGTGTCACCCCACACAGACCAAAAAGAGCTATGAGATCTATTTTTGCATTCTCTCAATAAATATATGAGCTAGTATGTTAAAAACTCCTGTATATGTCATATGCTATTGGACATAGAATGGAGCTTGCTAAAACTGCTAATTATATGAGATAAACACTTATGAAAAGTGTTTGATTTTATATTTTGTATAGTTTTATATGTATTCAACCTTGAAAGTCTAATTTGATAATTATAGAATGTGAAGAGTCTTTCATTTTATTTCCCAAAAGGTTGGAAGGTGAAGAGACATCAAGATTGTAAAAGATTATAAATAGTAATTTGATGTAATAGAATTTGGTTTGATGTGTTGATAGAGATTAATATAAATTATCCTATTATCATTTTCCCTTATTTTATTTTATGTATGGTGTATGCACAGTTAAGTACTCTATTTTGATTTATTGTGTAATCTGATGTAATATGAATTATGGTCCTATTCTGGTATATAAATGTTTCACCCTACTCTTTAGTCTAATTGAAGATGTTGTATGTGGCCTATGCTATTTCCATATCTCTATTACCTTTTGTTCTCTCTACTATGCAAGTTATCCATGTAATTAGCATATTCTGGTGTAACTCTAAGAACCTCTACTAATAATGGTGCGATGAGCATGAAACCAAATTAGATGAACTATCTTGAGATGGCTTCTAGGGTTGAGAGATGCAAAATGATGGATAGATGAGAGAATTCATAATTTTATAGAGGAAAAAGTGTGAAGAGTCCAAAAGACTACAAAGGAGATCATCCAAGAACACATCTATGGTGAAGTTTATGAATTTTTTTTGTGTGAATTGCCTAGATTATTAATTGTGTGGCTAGATAGATTAGAAGACTATTGATTTAGTTCAAAGAGAATATAATATATAAATTGGACTAAGGACAAGATAGATATATTGTGTAATATAGATACCAACTGATCTCAAGTAGTAGATTACTGGATGAAGACTTTGATCGCTAACTATATCATAGAGTTCACAATACAAGGATACATAAATTTTGAGATTGGGCATGATCCATTTATTCAAGGAATTAGAGGGAAGTTTTTGTAGCAACTATCCTTGTTGATCAAGATACAAGTTATGAAAAAGTCCATGGTGTATACTCCAACCAACATGAAATAGTCACTTCAGGCACCATAGGGGTACGTGTGAGAAAAAGTAGATGACAAGGAGTTGAGTAAGAGGAACTTGAACCTGATCCCAAAAAATAGAAGGTGAAAAGGCTTTGAGCAAAAGTAAAATTATGTGACTTGAAAGAGAGATACAACAACAAATAATATGGAATAAGATAATTGACCCTGAAGTAACAGTGAGTAGGACTAGGAGTAAAGTAGAAGTTATTAGAGCTAGAGAAGTGCAAGGCAAAGATGCTAAAGAAGAAAGGTTGCTGAAATAAGTTGCAAAAGCTATTGAAAGAGAATGATATAGTAAATATGAGGAAAGTTTATATGAGAAAGAGGATGTTGGAAGCATAGATGCTAAGGTAGATCAGTTAGGAAGTAGAGGTAGGTCATAGTTAATTGAGGGGCTTTTTATTCGAACTAGGAAGGAAAGTTCCTGGGAAAATATTAAATATGAAGGTAATAATATTACAGGTTCAAGTTTGAATTAATAAGAAGTTGGAAATAAGCATCATTCATTTCAAGAGTATGTATCCCCCAAACCTAATTTATTTATAGAAGGTACAAAGAGAAAAACTGACTCAGGCTGGTTTGATTCCTTTATCGATAAGTTTGGAAGGCTCAATACAAAAACCAAATGGGAATTAGAAAGAAATAATTTATAGGAAGTAGAATTCTTGGTTACCCCTAAAAATAATAGTATGAAGTATCCTATAGGCACAATAACCACTACATATTTTCTCAACTACACAACGATCAGTGTATAGACACTCCCAGTTATAATCACTAATATTCAGACACTTGAAACAATAACTAACAATCCATTAGATATGGCACTTCATATAGGTAAGTTTTTATGTTTAATGTTGTATGATGGATCTTCATATCCAAAATAGTACTTAGTCACATTCAAGATGAAATGGGTCGTAAAAGGGGTTACATTAGATGATGTGAAGAAATGCAAAATCGTAGTAGCTTTAAGAGGATGTGATTTGGGCTTCATTTGAAAAATAAATGTCAATATCTTGTATTTAAAACAAGTCAAAGATTTGATGATAGTATAATTCAAATTAAAAAATGCTCCAGTCAAGTGATCCAAGATCTAAAGGAGATTTAGCTAAAATTAAGATAATGATTGGATAATATGATCATAGATTATATGATGTAATGAATGAAATTAATTTTATTTTATAGGATAAATATAACTATGCTTGGTTTTTATAAGTTTTACAACCCAAAATAAGGTTTGATATCATGAAAACCCATTTCTCCACTAAATTTGATGCTCGATCTACTACTATCAGGGTTGAACAGATAGAAGACTATGCAGATCTTCGCTTGGCAAGATCAAAAGTAGAAGCTAAGTTAGATGCTTTTATGAGGAAGATGAATGAAATGCATGAAAATGACAAGATTAAATTAGGTTTATGGTGTATATAGTGTGGTTGTGAGGGACATCATAGGAATGATTGCATGACAATCAAAACAAAATTTTGTGAATTTTGCAAGGTAGTTGTACATCCCACATCCAAGTTCCATATCCTCTAGCAATATATTCAAAAAATCACACATGTATTATAATTTTTGAAAATCTAAAAATAATGATGAGACTAGTTGCCATGAATTATAGGAGTTAAATCAAGATATAACAAAGAACATCTTCTTAGTTGTGGCCCAACAAATAGCCACTATGAAGCAAGTAATTTTAGGACCAGCTATGGAGATGATAAATGTGACTTAGGGTAGTCTAGAATGGGTGCCTTCATCACTACAATATCATATGCCATCATCACCATATTAAAATCCACAAGGCATAGCTAGTTAGAATAATACATCATCTCCATCTATAAATATTCTAGTTAGTATGTGTAACCATGGAACAACACAAATCTTCAACAATAACAAGTAACTTAGACCCCAAGTTCTCTTCAGCATCAGTATGGAGGATATGATGCATAGATAAATCAACAAGGAGGATATAATGGATAACAATCCCAATGTTGGGGATATCAATAGAATAGAGGAGGTTATAGAGGAGGATATTGGGGAGGATATCATGGTAGATATCAAGGAGTCATAACAATGATAATCGACAAAATTGACTACCCATGCAATGTTATCTATGTGGAGCATATAATCATTATGTGAGGAACTATCCAAAAATCCCCAAGGCAATTTTATTGTGTATATTATAGGATTGAAGGTCAACATAAAATAGAAGACTACCCTATTTTGGAAAAACAAAAAAAGGAGAAGACAATTCTTATATACACAACCAAAGGAAAATGTGTTTTTACAAGCCATCATAAGGCAACCAAGGGTTGAACAAGGGTTACCTCCATTAGAGATGTTTCAAAGTCTAGGTATTATAAAATTTTAGTGGGATAAATATCCTGACCCTACAACTAAAAAGAAATTAATGTATCAATTTGTGAAGGTATTATAATAAATGCAATAAAAACTAGATTTTGATGAGGATAACACTACTATTGATGCTCAAATATATGGGCAATTTGTTTGGATCATGCGACAAGAAGGCATTTTGACCACTTTGATAGATCTAATAAAACTACTCAACACATTATGTAATGAGGATATATCATAGAATATCATGAACCTCCTTCAGAATCTTCTGAAGTGTGCACAATGAGGACATATAATGTCTAACAAAGTAGTTTGATATGCCAAGAACAAGAAGCCATGGAATGTGGATTCATGACTAGACATTGAGTTAGATGGACATGAAATTCTAAATTCAGTATTTGACTTTGGTAATACCATCAATATGATTCCTCATTCCACATGGGAAGCCATTGGTGAACCAACTCTGAGTTACAGTCTAGTAACATTAAGTTTAGTGGATTAAGGCATAGTCAAACCTATTGGCTGACTAGAATATGTTGAAATTAAAGTAGATGAACTTAGCATGCAAATAGAATTTGAGGTCATTGACATGAAGACAACAGAGCCCCATTACCCTACCTTAATCGATAAAAAATGGGCGTAGCCAAATGACTATTAACACTATGCATAATCATTTATAAGCACATCAAAAAGATAAAATAGTAGTCATACCTCTAAATAAATATAAACATAAGCTATATATCATTCCTAAGGATCTAGAGTCTCCTTATGCTTATGGGGATAATAGTTAGCTTAAGGCAGGGACATGTGAAAGACAAATTGGGGTGTACATTATCGAATGTCAAAAGTGTAAGCCTATTACTATGCAATAGGAATAACCAATGGTATTTAACCCAGTTATCATAAATTCATCAATAAATCAAGTTTAAATTGAAGAATGTGTTTCTCCTTCAGGACATTCACCAACAAGATATGAGGTAGAATTTTTGTATTGTAACTATGATGGATTAAATTGAACCTACCCCTAAATTCCTAACTTGGGATTTGACATCATCCATAAGTGATGACTCAGATGCACACATCCTGAATTGGTTAGATAGAGATCATGAGTTAAGACCTCTATGCATGGTGTTCACTGTAGAATGCCAAATAACTCAATATTTTGAGATTGAGTACCTTAATCCATTTATTCTGAGGTTTTAAAATCATGTACCAAAGGTAGAATAACAAGTTAGTGCACTTAGCTATGTGCTAAAAGGAACTACTACAACATGGTGGGATATGCATCAAAACATAGATATACATTGGGGGATGCCTATGAAATATTACGTGCAAGGTTTCAATTACTAGCTAGTTGTTGGGAGGGTGTACACCGGAAGCACACAATTTGATTACTAATACCAAGCAACTTAATATGCGGAAATTAACCAGATTCACCAAGTAACTAGAATTCAGAATAACACATGATATGAGAGACAATACCAAATTGTATTAACACTTTATACAGAAAAGAATACAATAAAGAAGATGCCACTTCTTCTCCACCACCTTACAGAGGTTTCCCACGCCTCAAGTGAACAGTAATTCTTCTCCCCAAAGCTCTCCCTCTCACAGGGCCCAACACCCAACTCAAAATACAGAGTTGGTGTTCACCTTCCGTGCTCCACGCACACCACAAGTGCTCCACGCACTCCACAAGCACTCCACGTGCTCCACAAGTACTCAAGGTACTTCAAGTAGATCTCCCATGAATCTGCAACAACCTGCAATTCAACAGACCATACTTATGGAAGGAACTCCCTTGCCTTCCTCTTGCTCTATCCGAGTACACACCTGTACTCCAAGTAGATCCTGCCTGATACTGCTCCCTGTAGTGTTGCTGTCTGTATGACCTTGCACACCTGCAAATCAAGCAATGGTTCCAATCACCTGTGAACCTCGACCTTGCACACACATACACCTGCAGATCAACGATCTTACTTACCATGTAGATCTCCTATATAGGCCATGCAACTGTGACCAAGATCCTACACTCTTGAAGAACCCAGCTGGCTCTCCAATCCAGCACCAACACACCTGGTACTGTGGCACTAGGAGGAACGCACCATAGCTCTACCTCACACACAGAAGGAGCTTATAATTATGCTCTCTTACTCCCTAGCACACTTTTCCAATACAACCATGAGTCTATTATATAGATCTCATCCAAACAATGATTAGACATCTAATTACCATAATTAGATCCGCAGCTATGAGTCTAAAATTAGCACTCATCATGCAAACTCTTGGTTCGTTAGTTCACTGCCCGTAATTAACTCACAGTCGAACTACACAGGCGACCGACGTCGGTCCCTGTCCGCCTGGGGTCGCCGACGCCGGCCGATATATGACCGACGTCGGTTGCCTTCCTGTCTCACCCTGCCGACGCCGGTTGGCCAGACCAACGCCAAACACTTCTGACACTCAGCAACTCATTCTGCAACCTCCTCCATGTCTGCATCAGTGAAGCTTTTAGCTCCACAATCTTAACAATCTCCCACTTGGAGATAAACAGCTGCACTGTACCTGTACCTGTACTCCGTTTAATCTGTTTCCTGGTTTGTATCCCTCTTCAAGCTCCCACCTGAAGACAACCCACCACACATCCCGTGGTGTACCACCTGTCATCCGAGTAACCTGCCACATCTGAACCTACAAATACATGTAGTGAAGTCCTAACCTTGCATAGCAACACCTGCTGCCGGTCCCTCTCAAAAAACCTGAGAACTCACTTCCCCGAATTGGCTCCTAACTCTCTGACAGCTCCCACTGCATGGGAATACTCAGGTCTATACCAGACCTCATGTGATTTCGGACACTGTACCTGTCCAGCCCTTAGTGTGCTCCGGCTCTGCATCCCGAACCTCGCCAACCCCTGATTCACATCAGCTCCCACTCGAGACAAAATCAACCTGTGATCTCCATGCCTCCCATGTCAAAGAATTCTGCTGCTCCAAACTCCTCATGACATGCGACTGAACTAATCTTACCCTTAGCTCAGCAAAACCCTGTATGTACACACCTGCTATAGCAAAACATACCATCCACATACAGCAACAGAATGATGTCGCGACTCATCATCCCCCTGGTAAGTCAAACCACAGTAGTTACCTGACACTGACTGAAGCCATGCTCCGTCCTCCACCTGTCAAAACCTGTACCACTGTCCTACAGCTCCACAAGACCATATACCTGATCTTCCGTCTCATGTATCCGTTCTCTCTATTCTTCTACTAAGGTATCCATTCGTCTCTGTGCTTTCATACCTGCTGGCATCTCTACCAAGACACCCCTGTCTGGTTCTCCTCCAAGGAATCACATCCTCATCCATGCCAAGCTCACACCTGTTTCCTGGATCCTTCCTGCTCTACAATCAGCAACAAGTATGAAGAAGAGGAACAACGAATTTGAGGGCCTACTTACGCCTTCAGTCCTCCGTATGGGTGTTTGAGACTCCTTGACAGCTTGCTATCCACCCAAAATTCGTTACAGTGACCGACCTCGGTCACCCCACAGTCTGCATCCGACCGACGTCGGTTCCATGCGTCTGTACCTGACTACCAACCTACCTGCGCTGGTGTCCCTGCTGCCGACGTCGGTTCTCGTAACCGACATCGGTCTTACATTCTGCCGACGTCGGTCCCATGACCGACATCGGTCTTACCCTGCCCGACATCGCTGGCGTCGGTCTGCACATGACCGACCTCGGCACCTGTCTGTTCGACGCCGGTTCCTCCTGACCGACATCGGTACCTGTGTTCGCCTGTGAGTGATGACTTTTTACCCGCGAGCTCCTTTGAATCAAAACCCATGTCCAAATTGCCCTGCTCAGAAGTATCCAGCCACATCCACTGGGTTCTGTCCGCCATCTCCTCCATAAACACCAAGGCTTTCCAGTTCTTAAGCCTGTCAAATATATCTGTCTTCCGCTTAAGAACATGCATCTCCTTCCTGCTCATGTGACCAAGCCTACGAAGCCACGTCTCCGCAACAAAAGAAGAATCAGTAATATAAACAAGTAGATAAAGGATACCTGTTTTCTTACCACCAACTAATTCAAGTGCATCCGCTGTGAGAGTACTTGTGCATCTCTCATCACCCAATCTTTCTGAAGAAATTAGCCATATCTCCAAACCTAGGACCTGCATGACCTTCATCAACACCTGTGTGTTGGCCGCCTGCAATTTCAGCTTCACTTCCCCTTTGCCAATCCTTTGGCAAGGCTTACCAGCTCCTCTACCTGGAACTGCATGGAAAGAGGCAATCGAATCTTTTATCCAAGATTCAACTTTATCCAAGAAACCTGCAAACACATCCTGTGCAACAACACCTGCTACATCTGTATCTTCAGTTTCTTCATGCTGATCTGCTACCAACCAGCAATAATCTTTTACCTGCTCTTTCTTTCCATAGGACCGTGAGTGACCATCTGTGCTTTTCAACTCCTCCATTCTTAGCTTACTTTGATCTGCAGTTGCTCTACTCCCACTCGATCAGAAACCCCTGAGAGTGACCTGTAACCAAACACAAAACCTGCTTCCTCCAACCTCAGCTCAGATACCACCTGTTGGTATCAAGCTCAAGAACCTACAACCAAGGCTCTGATACCACTTGTTGGGAGGGTGTACACCGGAAGCACACAATTTGATTACTAATACCAAGCAACTTAATATGCGGAAATTAACCAGATTCACCAAGTAACTAGAATTCAGAATAACACATGATATGAGAGACAATACCAAATTGTATTAACACTTTATACAGAAAAGAATACAATAAAGAAGATGCCACTTCTTCTCCACCACCTTACAGAGGTTTCCCACGCCTCAAGTGAACAGTAATTCTTCTCCCCAAAGCTCTCCCTCTCACAGGGCCCAACACCCAACTCAAAATACAGAGTTGGTGTTCACCTTCCGTGCTCCACGCACACCACAAGTGCTCCACGCACTCCACAAGCACTCCACGTGCTCCACAAGTACTCAAGGTACTTCAAGTAGATCTCCCATGAATCTGCAACAACCTGCAATTCAACAGACCATACTTATGGAAGGAACTCCCTTGCCTTCCTCTTGCTCTATCCGAGTACACACCTGTACTCCAAGTAGATCCTGCCTGATACTGCTCCCTGTAGTGTTGCTGTCTGTATGACCTTGCACACCTGCAAATCAAGCAATGGTTCCAATCACCTGTGAACCTCGACCTTGCACACACATACACCTGCAGATCAACGATCTTACTTACCATGTAGATCTCCTATATAGGCCATGCAACTGTGACCAAGATCCTACACTCTTGAAGAACCCATCTGGCTCTCCAATCCAGCACCAACACACCTGGTACTGTGGCACTAGGAGGAACGCACCATAGCTCTACCTCACACACAGAAGGAGCTTATAATTATGCTCTCTTACTCCCTAGCACACTTTTCCAATACAACCATGAGTCTATTATATAGATCTCATCCAAACAATGATTAGACATCTAATTACCATAATTAGATCCGCAGCTATGAGTCTAAAATTAGCACTCATCATGCAAACTCTTGGTTCGTTAGTTCACTGCCCGTAATTAACTCGCAGTCGAACTACACAGGCGACCGACGTCGGTCCCTGTCCACCTGGGGTCGCCGACGCCGGCCGATATATGACCGACGTCGGTTGCCTTCCTGTCTCACCCTGCCAACGCCGGTTGGCCAGACCAACGCCAAACACTTCTGACACTCAGCAACTCATTCTGCAACCTCCTCCATGTCTGCATCAGTGAAGCTTTTAGCTCCACAATCCTAACACTAGTATTAAATCATAATGCCCTTCTTTCAAGAGGGTCAATGTCATGAATTGCAGATCTATCAGTGTATGGATATATGGAATCTATGGGCAATAGAGACTTGATATTGGGTGCGCATATTTAGTCATACACTTGCACCTCTTCGAATAGCTTGATACATGCATCAAGAGCATAAAATAGAAACAAAACACTGGATGAAACTTTACCATGATTTTGTCTAAACTTTTATATTTGAAGATGATAATCCTTTAGTACAAAATGCCCTGTAAAAGATCAAAAAAATTCTATGTCATGGATGTGTAAATGATATAACAAATGTTACTGAATCATCTTCCCATTAGGAATATACATAGAATATAGATTTCATACAACACAATTACAAATCCAATAAAAAAGAACAACTCTAGATTTATTCTTATAATAGAATAAATAATGATCTGATAGAATCTTGTGACAGTGATAGTCATGGGGATCTTGATTTAGAAGGTTTATTTGAATCATAATGTGAAGAGGAGCCTAAACTAGTACAAATCATAGAGCAAGTAGAAGAGAAGTTTAACAATATTGACATCCCACAATGGGAAGGAAAACTCATTATTATTTAGAACCTTGTAATTTTGATTGAGCATCCTAGAGAAGTCAGAACTTGGAGAAAAGAAGGAGTAGATATCATGAGAACACCAAATAAGACATATAAAACATTTGAAAGGGTGCAAGGGTGTTTAAAAATGATTCATAGATTAGTAAACTACCTTCAAGAACTTAATACTCTTCAGTAGAATGTTCTTGGTGATGAAAACATGCATTTGTGTGCACAAGACAAGCAAGAATGTCATGAAACCCATGAATATAGGCAAGAACTGGTGAGTCAATTGATTAGAAAAGTTGATAAGGAGTTCCAAAGATCTAAACCAACTATTATATAATTTTGAAAGTAAATTGAGAGTGCACAATTGCAATTAGAGAGGTCTTGGGCACCTACAATTGTTAAGAAACCTGTGACTAGGGTCTTGAAAGGAATATGAATTTTTTGAGAGATTTCACCATGAAATCTACCCCAAAATTTGTATTTAGCTAGATATTCATTTGATTAACAATATTTTAGGGGTTTGAAATTGGTTTTGTACTTGATAGTACCAAAGTAGAGGATTGTAAGCTTGAAGAGATAAAATAGGCCTAATTAGGCCTTAACAGAGAGCAAATTTGGACTAATAGAGGGACTTAACAACAGATTGGAAGGTTGAAACTTTAGGGAAAGAAGATTTGAGATAAAAGGTACTATAATATGAGTTTAGATTCTAGGATTTCTTTTGTAAATTTACATACAAATTGAATTACCCTAAAAAAAGGGTTAGTAGACTGTGTATGGATTTATTACAAGGTATTTATGAGGTAACTTGGTGCATAAAAAGGGATTGTAAATTGATTAAAAAGACTATCTAGGTTAGTAATAGCCTAATATAGTTCACAATAACCAATAAGGCATTAGTGAACATTCAAATCTTTGAATAGAAGATTGATTAGAGATCCATTATCAAAGAAGAACATTTTGGTGAAAGACTAGTGTAAGCAACTTCATCCAATTATTTGCATCATCAAATCAAGTTGGTGATGTCATTTTATTTTAATATTGTATAGGATTGGATACTCTATGTTGGTTTCTTGAAAAAAGAGTTTTTAGATTTTTATTATTTAGGATTTAGCTATGTGGATGGCTCAGCCATCCACAGAACTAAATCATTACCTTAAAAACCTAAGCCTATATGAACTAAACTATGTAAAGTTTTATAGTAAGTTGAATTTATGGAAAGTTAAAAATCCTTTAAAACCTATGAATCTTTAATGGCTAGGGTCCTATTTTGTTGAAATGGGTTTGAAGTTCTATTTACACTATGAGCCTTACCACTAAACCTATGACCCCTAAATATTGAATTATATATAAATAGGAATAGACTGGATTAAATCATTTCATAACCCTACATTGATAAAATACCTAGCTTCAACCTAGGATGGAAAGTAGGTATAAATTAAATTTTTGAAATAGAAATTATGTGTATTTCATAATATCGACCAGATATAGATGTCGATCAAATTAGAGGATTTAGTTCATAGGAAAGGACTAAAAACATTTGATATTCTATACCTTGTGTTTATATATATAGAAGGAATGAATACATTTGATACTTGATACCCTATGTGTGTGTGTGTGTGTGTGTGTGTGTGTGTGTGTGTGTGTGTGTGTGTAAGGAATGTATAAGTTTGATATTAAATACCCTGAGTTTTTATATATAAAAGGACTGAATACATTTGATATTCAAAACCCTATGTATATTAAAGGACTAAGTAATTAACTTTAACTTTATATGGTAAAATAGGTGTGTGAAGTTATATATGTTTGAAAATATAAAGCAAGGTTAACCTCATATACACCTATATACATATTGGTCATTTGATCTGTATAGTGTTTATATGGAAGGATATATAATTCAATTCATTAATGCATTGAGATCCTGTAATATGTGATAAGTTCTTATATTAGATAGCTGACTAAGTCGATTTATAGTTTATGATAGTAGAGTGAACATTACAATGAATATACAGGTTTGAAAGCATATAATCATATTAATGAAGATCATTATTTATGACTTTTCTGAATTTGAATGGTATATGATTGCTATAAAATTAAGTCGATGGGTTAACAAGACAGGTTTGTTTGTTAAAATAAATGAAACTATATACTTTTTTTAAATAAGCCCAACATATGGTGAATAAGGAAAATTGTATTTTTTGTTTAGTTTCATTTAATAGCAAAACAAGGAAAAAAAGTGAGAATAGGGGTTTGTAAGAAATTAGAAACTTTGTTTAAATTGGTAGACTTTTTCATATATATATACTAGTTGTTAAAATATACAAGTTCATAAGAAAATATGATTCGAAGTATATCAGAGGTATATATTATACTCAAGGGATGATGTAGGTCAAATACTTAGGACATAATGGATAGGTTGTTGGTAATATTGGCATAAAATCTTAAATTGGATACAAATACTTGTATAGAGTATATATTTTTATGTATTTGATTTGTACATTTAAATGTATGGTATATATTTGTATGAGGGATAGATGTACCCATACATATATATAACATACATAAGTAAACATGAGATGTATGCCTATAATTAATGCATCTATTTACTGTTATAATAGTTAGAAAAACTTGTGAGGTGGTATATATTGGTTATATGCATACAACCCATAAATAAGTACATTCAATAAATATGAAAAATGGATCTTTGTTTATTATGAGTTAGACATTAAATGTACTTGATCCATGAAGATATTTATGAGTGGCATGTTGATAAAAATGAGAAGTACATGAAAATAAAAATTGATAAATGTTGTTTACCATTATAGTTACTTATGGAAATTTGCTAACTTGTAGAGTAAGTAACTAAAATACCTAGATGGTATGTTCCTTTCAATATTGTACTTGATTATGTTTATTAGTTATGTAATAAATATTATGATTGAGATTCATTGCATATGTTTGATGGACAAAATGTATGTATTTCAATTATTTTAGTATTAACATGTTTTATGCTTGTTAATAAGAAGTAATCTATTTGAATCTATTGGTTATGTTTAACCAAATATCACATTGTTGATACTAAATAAGCAAGGAGATGAACTTACTTAGCTTACATAACATCACCAATAAAAAGATGAGGCTAATCTGATCAAGTGATGTGTATGATTTGGTTGATCCTTGTGATCATTAACTATTTGAAAACTTTGGCTAAAGTAATTTTTAGTTTAACATTGTCATTTCATATGTTTTATTTTCATGTTTGTGGAATATCATGTTAGAATGTATTTTCTGTATGGTACACATCATGTTTTAGAAATCTTACAAAACATAGGTACTAGCTTGTCTCTTTGGATTCCTAAACTGTCACTATCTACCCACCCATGAAGGGAGGGTCGTTCCCTATTTGGTGGATTGTGTGGGGGATCAATGGTCTATGGTTGGTGTGGAAAAGTACTCAGATGATGCTATCTCTCTCCATAATAGTATTTCACTAGAGACAACACTTGAGATTACCATAGATACTAGACTTTGTGAGACTTGTGCTCTATGGAGCTTTTTATTTTATATTATTTTTATTATTAAAACATTATTCTTGTTGAAAAAATAATTATACATTCATATGTACATTAATAATAGTGGTTGTGAGATTGTACCAATAGTGGTTGAATTTTTGTAATGACTTTTTGGAAGACATTCAATTATATTTGTTTAACTATTGCATGTTGATCAGTAACTAAATAGATTATTAAAATGCTTGTTTTATGGTTAACATATTTAATAGTTTTTTAGTATGATCACTAATTAGATTCTCATGGTGAATTCTATTTATGATTACATGAAATTATTTTTAAAAAATCATTATTCGAGTAAATTCCAATGGGGATGTTACATTATGGTATCAAAGTTGTGACTCAAACTCTAGGATTTGATGAGTTCGCTAACATTTTTGTATCCTTTTATTTAATAGAAAGGAGAATGGTGTGAGATATAGCATCAAGTGAGGATCCTTCAAATGCCAATAATAATAACCATTTTTTTGATCCTAACCAATTTGATGTTGAGCAAGTAACAAAGTTGGATTAGATTATTACATCCATGAATGAAACTAGGGACCAAATTGTAGTCCTGGAATAGGAAATTCATCGACTTGAGGAGAAAGCCCATTAGGATATGCCTGAAGAACATCCTACTAAGCAGGAAATTCCTTAAGAGCAAGAACATGAGGAAGTACCTCAGGGCATGAGAGCACTTGTAGCTGTAGAATTAGTTAGAGATATGAAAAAAGCGAATCCATCTATGTTCAATAGAACCATTTTGGGAGACATATATAAAACATGGTTAAATTAGAAGGAAAAGTATTTTAAAATTTAAAACTAATCTGAAGTCACTAAAGTAGTTTAGGGAGCTTATCATTTAGTTAGTGAAGTAGCTACATGGTGGGCCAACCAAAAATTGGAAATAAATCTTAATTCTACCACCACCACATGGGAGTAGTTTGTAACATTTTTAAAATCATTGTGGATTTCATAGTTATACTTTTACCAAAAGATTAAAGATTTATAAAATCATAAGCAAGAAATCCTATCAGTGAATGAATACTAGGAATAATTCACCAAGCTTTTGAAAAATGTACCTCAGTATCAAGTAGATGAGAGGTGTAGGATTAAATTTTTTTTCATGGGATTTAAACCCTACATTGATGGTGAGGTGGACATTCATGGACCATCTACCATGGACTAGGTCTTTGAGAAGGCAGTCAAACAAGAATAAAATTTGAAATCTCTTACTCAAGACAGAGACAAGTTTAAGAAAAAGTTTAGAATTTATAAACCAAGTTTCAAAAATAATAACTGGAAGTAGAGGAGTGGAGATCAGTTCAAGAATTAGAATACTATATTCAATAGCGGTTCAAGTAACATGAAACTGGGTAATGCTTTCAAAAGTAATTTTAGGGGAAACCAATAGTCTAACTGGAATAGACCACCTAGAGGTTGCTTCATTTGCGGAGGTGACCATTTTTCTCATGAGTGTACCTAAGATAATTCAAATAATAAATGTTCTTCTCCTTAGTAGGGAATGTTTTAGAAACACATTCATGCAGTAGTTGATAATCGACAAGCCAAATTCAAAGCTTCATGTATATAATTGTCAGGTACTTTGTTTGAACATCTAATTTCTATTTTGATAGATACAAGGGATACAAAATGTTTGATATCTCTTATAATACTTGATAAGTTATCTATAAAATTTGGAGTAATGGCAAATGCATGGTAGGTATAATATGGGAATGAGTCAAAAGTCAAAGTTGATAAGTGTTTAGTTGAAGATGATATTAGGTTGCCCCAATTCATAATAGTAGTGGATATTTATGTAGAACCACTAGGGTCATATGATGTGATCCTAGGATTCAATTATCTTGTGAAGCATAAGGTCAAGGTTAAAATATCTGAAGAAGGTTAATTGTCAATATGATTTTAGAAATCAGACACTAATTCAAGGCGAGAAAAGAGAGTTAAGGCTTAGGTAGAGTTATGTAATGCAACTCAAGAAGGTTCAAGGAAAAGGATATAAAACATTTATCATCAAGATAAATGAAATGGAGGAATATAAAGAACCATCCCTTGAAGATTATCCATTCATTAGGAATTTTCATGATGTATTAGGATGATTTTGGAAATCAGACACTAATTCAGGGCGAAAAAAGAGAGTT
Source organism: Torreya grandis (assembly GCA_037957365.1). NCBI lineage: Eukaryota > Viridiplantae > Streptophyta > Pinopsida > Cupressales > Taxaceae > Torreya > Torreya grandis. The sequence goes on along the minus strand of JARHVA010000253.1, from coordinate 1,250,579 downwards.
AAGGCTTAGGTAGAGTTATGCAATGCAACTCAATAAGGCTCAAGGAAAAGGATGCAAAACATTTATCATCAATATAAATGAAATCGAGGAATCTAAGGAACCATCCCTTGAAGATTATCCAATCTTCAAGAATTTTCATCATGCATTTTTAGAAGAATTGTCAAGATTTCCTCCCAAGCATGAATTTGATTTCTCAATTGATATCATACTTGGATTGAGACCTCAGTCTAAGGCACTGTATAAGATGACAACCACTGAATTGGTTGAATTGAATTCTCAACTCTAGGAATTATTGTCAAAAGGGTTTATTAGACTAAGTGTGTCACCATGGGGTGCACCAATTATCTTTGTCAAAAAGAAGGATGGTACTCTTTGCTTTTATATTGATTATAGAATGTTAAATAAGGTGACTATGAAAAATAGGTATTTGCTACCTCGTATAGATAATATTTTCAATCAAATGCAATGGGTAATGATTTTTTTAAAGATTGATCTTAGAGCAGGATATCATCATTTGAGGATAAAAGAAGAATATATTCCAAAAATAGATTTAAAAAATAGATATGGGCATTATGAGTTCATAGTGTTACCTTTTGGGTTAACAAATGCATTGACAACATTTATGAATCTCATGAATAGTGTGTTTGGATATTATCTATATCATTTTTTTGGTCTTTCTAGATGACATTATTATATACTCTAAAGATGAAGAAGAGCATATTCAACATCTAGAATTGGTTTTGCAATGGTTGCATAAGCACAAATTGTATGACAAATTGTCCAAGTATGCATTTTTCCAAATGAAAGTGCAATATTTAGGATATATTATCTCTATGGATGGTATTTTTATAGATCCAACAAAGATAAGGTCCATTATAGAGAGGTTGACACTAAATAATGTCTAAAAGGTAAGGAGTTTCATGGGATTATTAGGCTATTACAAAAAATTCATTCCAAATTTTTATAAAATATTTAATTCAATTACCTCTCTACAATGTAAGAACCAAAGTTTTATCTAGTCAAATAAGTGTGAAATAGCTTTTAGGAATTGAAAAGGAGACTTAATTCAGCACCATTACTAAGAGTTCATGATCCCAATGGTTAAATTTTAGTGATCACAGATGCATCTGGGGATGGACTTAGAGGAGTGCTTATGCAGGATGGTGCAGTAGTAGCTTATGAGGTGAACTATGCCCCTCATGACCTAGAACTTATAGTGATTATGTATGCTTTGCAAGTTTAGAGGCATTATTTATTGTAAAAACCATTTGAGCTCAATACTGATAACTTAGGACTCAAATACATCTTTACCCAACCAAATATAAATGATCATCAGAGGCACTGGTTAGAGTTATTATTTGAATATGATTTTGATATCAACTATATCAAAGGCAAGGAAAAGAGATTAGTTTATGCCTTAAGTTTGTTAGAGGTACTATCATTAAGGGGGGGTTGAATTAGTGAGCCTAGATATTTTGATTTTAATTGCAATACCTTTCAAGCTATTAAACAATCAGCTTATAATAACCTGATCAAACAACATTAACAAGAGAACTCATTCATTCAATGCATACACAAGATCAGACACATAACATATAGTTCATGTGGGAAACCCTCATGGGGAATAAAACCCACTCTCAAGCCTATGACACAAATGGACTACTATCCTATAAAAAATTACAAACAAGAGACTGCTTAACTCCTTTAGACCAACAACCCTTGATCATGTCCTCCTGACCAAAGGTATTTAGTGAAACACCTATTCCACAAGGATCACCTTCCCCTAAGATGATCAACTCCTTTAAACTACTTGACTTTAGTAAAACACCTATTTTACAAAGAGTAACTTCCCCTAAGGAATACCAACACCTTTAGACCATCCTTTGATAAAAACACTTACACCTTATAACTGATGTCTTCAACACTTGATGATGGATCTATGGATATCAATTTTCACACCTTTCAATAAAAACTCTATCACACAACACACCCTATTGGCCAGATCACATTACATATTTGAACCAACATGCAAAGATCAATTAGGACACATTACATATCCCAACTAACCCCACTCTTCAACTCTGCACACTCAATGCATTCTTCACAGCAATAACTCTATTATAGATTTAACAACATGACTAGATGGTCATACACACATTGATATGTTTCTCAGATCAACCACCAATCTCACATAATCTTCACCTTGCCTTCACTCAAATAGTAAGACTATTATTCTACCAATGGAATTATGACCAAGAGGTCATACAAACATCCTCAAACTAATCTGCTCATCAATTCATCCACAGGGCACTCTATCCCTCCTTCATTCCCTAATTCACATATACAATCCTCTCTCAAAAATATCCCAATTCTCTCTTAAATAGCCTCTTGAGAATACTCACCCATTCTACCTCTTATAGGATTATTAGGTTCAATGACCTCTATGATCACCTTTAATACCTTGCTCAGACTAGCATGTCTAATCCTATTCACTCTCTGCTAGTCCTCACTAACCTGCACCTTCTCTTTCAAATGTTATCTCCTTCCCTTGGCTCTACACTCACACACCCTCATTCCATTATTACAAGTCTAGAACCCAACACATTTAGTTTCACTATATATAGATTAATCATTAATTATCAAGTCCATAATAATCCTTGTCATCCACATTACATGCCTTCATCCTTAAGGCATCTCACATGGCTCACACTTAAGTAGATACACCTTTTAATAAGGCTCTTGTAGCTTTTATAAGTCTCATAGAGACCTATTCACCAATTTAGCACACCATCGAACATAATAATAACACAGGACCACTTTCAAATACATGGGTCCACTCCTTATGTCCCTTTTAACATCCTCAAATAATCACAGTTACCTTTTCTCACTTTTACATATGCTTAATCAACTCAAATAGAGACCTTATACATAGGAACACCATTATCAAACAAATAGTCAACTTCTTAAGCATTGTTCATACTCAAGATAGATTGATCACACCTCCAAAATATTCATAGAGCAACCCATGAGGTCTAAAACACTCTCCAATAGCCAATTCAGCATAAAAAATTGAAACAACATTTATATAAGCTCAAACATCCTACTCGGGTCACTTTCTGAATAAGCACAAACACATAGTCAACTTTGAATCTTAATAAATTTGTCTACACACACTTCTAGATCTTTAAATCCATATTTCCAGATGCATCTTGGAGTTCGCTACATATTTTATTTTTACTACATGAGTAAATTCATCTTCTATCAAAATTTATGGCCCAAATACCAAACACTAATATTTTCCTTAGAAAATTCAAATATTCAAATGGCAACGGTCACAATTAAACGTCAAACACAATGCTCACATCTCATGTCCTCTCAACTCATATCAAATACGATCCATCAATCTTGTTTGATATTTAACACATAGGTACCCATGCTCAGATGTTAAACCTCTGTCACTTTGACCTCATATCATACAATATTATAATGTTGACTCTATGCACTTTATCAATATTTGTGGATCAACTAGGTATTTAATGATCAACACTCACCATTTGATTAATCTATATGAATGCCCACTCACTGTTGGATCTTTACCTTGTACCTTTGTTTAGTGATTAAAAATCATGCACCTATCTTCATCTCACTAATTCCTAACTTCTTGGAGTGATGTGCATCATTGATCTTGCTTGAGATTTAACACTTTTAAAAATGACTATGGGGACCCTTTCAATATGCCTGAGTAGCCATTTTTTTATCCTTAATAACTTCTTTTGTGCCTGATGTAGGATCTCAAAATTAGACCAGATGATCTCCTCACATAGGAGAATCAAATTATATAAAAAATATCTCATATAACCCTCATGTGTGTGAGATATAATTCCTTCTCAAAATCTTCAGTCATAGAGCCAACTATGTCAAAACTTGCCTGAGAGGCCCACTTTGAGTAATCATAACTTTTGTTGCACTTCAGTGCATGATCTCAAAGTTAGCACAAATCATCTATGATCAAAACTAAATAAACTCATATGATTCTTTTATATTAATACCTTCACACATGCAAGATATAACACCATAAAAATTCTCACTTGACTCTTCTTGCCACATTGCAAAAATGGCCAAGTATGAAAAAACACAGTCAAACTGCCTGGGAGCCCAACTTTGCATAAGAATATCTTTTGACGTGATTCATTGCATCATCTAAAAATTAGAAAAAATAAACTAGGTCAAAATCTTAACAAACCCATATGATCACCTTCTCTTGAAGCATGTACATGTGTCAGATATTCTATCATCAAAATACTTACTCGACTCTTTTTGGCCATATTGCAAATTTGGCTAAGTATGGGAAAATATGAATTCTAACTAATAAGACAAATTTTCACCCTCATATATTTGATCGTGCTTCAATGCATGACTTGAGATATAGTTTATAACAACTAGGGACTAATGTGATCATAACCATATGACCAAATTCTCTTGAGTCATCCACATGTGGTAATGGTGATGTCATCAAACTACCTACTGAGATTTTCTGCCACTAGACACAAACTATGTAGATGAAAACTATGGACTACCAGATGAATTCGACTTATGCATACAAGCTTTCAAAGCATAGATAAAATCTTAGGGACCTCTTTCACATGCTATAATCACCATACTCATCCTTGAACATATCTAAACAGTCAAAATCTGGAGATCAACCAAGCTAACTTCAAGCACACTAAGATAAGCACATTGCACACTTTGTCATTGTCATTTAGGCTATCAAAGCACTTCATCTACTCATAATAAAACCTCCATGACATCACCAAAAACTATCTAATAATATTCCCCTTTGTTATTGATGTCAACAGATAACATATATAACAATATACATCTCACCTTCTCTCTCTTCAAGCACTCCCATAATATGAGCTTTTTCCCCCTTTAACACAATGACAAAGTGGTCACCAACTAATCTTGAGGACCTAAAAATACTATCAAAAAGGAAAGGACCATCTTATAAATATGATACAAACTCCCCCTTACCTTGAGCCTACTTCAACTTGCCTTAACAACATCCTCTTGCTCCATGCCAACACTCTCTTCAATCAAGCACTGCAACCAATGAAGACAGAACACACAAAACATTGATAATTGATGGAAATTACCAAGAAACATCCGAGAGAGACTCCACCTAGTACCTATGTAACATTGCATCATTTGAGCATCTTCATATCTCCACACACCATGAAGAACCACCACATAGGCATACTAGCCTTCTCTATCAAACCAACATAAAGACCACCAACAAAATTTTATGCCACTCACCAAATAGTAAACATGCACTAAACCAACTTGAGAACTCACCTTGAAATACTCATGCCTTGATCTTATGGATAATTTGATCAAAAGGTACTCTTATTCACATTAGGCTTGTTTAGCCTCCTTATAGTCCTATTTAAAACTTACAGAGCCCACAATTTTTAGTAGAAACATCTTCAAGACCTAAAAATTTGTATCTAAAGAACTCTCATATTCCCCCTCAAGCACACAAATTTACATCACCAATCACATTCTATGCAATATACTTCCTCTTTTTGGTCAACAAATACCTCTAAAACTTCTTGCACACTTGGAAACACCCATCACACACTTTTGGTCAAAAATTTGAGCTTCTAAACCATTGAGAACATAGACTTCCTATAACCCAATTTATGCCTACTTTCCCTTAAGCAAAAAAACTAAAAAAAATGAGAACACTAAAAAAATATTCAATTTGCCTTCAACATACCTTTAGAGCACAAAGCACTTGGAACACATCACCAAAAAATATACAAACCTTTCTAAGCATCAAACTCTATTTGGCATTCCATCAATATCATTAATCCACTTAAAACCATCCATTCTAATCCTATACTATAGCTCCTTCACAAACCTCTGGAGAAAACTTATGAACTTGTTGCTCTCTCTTAACCAAAGACCTTCTTTGATTGGCATTATCATCTTTAACACACAAAAAAATTTCTCCACACCTTCTTACTCAGATTCAACTACTCAGTTCTTTGATCTTAGGACCTGACCAATTACAAAGCTCCCCCTAACTACATGATTCGTCAAGAACATGACCTCTTCAATAAGCCTTCAAATACTTTATACCAGAACATCCAAACCATGATTAAGAGGCTAACTCCTTCTAAAGATATGACTACTAATATTCTTCACAAACTTCTTTTCTCCAACAGATAGATATATAAAAAGAATTCACAAACATACCTTATTTTCATACCTTCTCATCAAACAAATATCTGATAGCCATTAAGCTTCCTCTGACTGACAAGTGTCTCCTTGAAGCCTAGCTAGAGATACCCCTTTGACATAGAGAGACTAATAGTTCCAAAACTTTAGAGAATCCCATATCTCCATAATCTTATCAAACTTGTGGTCCTACTTGACTTTAACTGAATCCTTGACTTCATTCTTTTCTTTAGATTTATCAATAAATGTTGTCAATAAAAACTTTTGAATCTTCATCTATGATCCTTTTTACACCTTGGCAAATAACCCATCAAGACTCTTGGACTCAACAAAGTTAGTATTCTTAGTCTTTACTACTTCAGGTATCCATACCATAGTTTCACCCTTCTTGTCTTTTGCAGCCATCTTACCTACTTGATCCTTGAGCTTATTCTGATTTGCAACATAGCCTTCTAGAGGAATTTTCTTATTAACCTTATGATTAGATTAATTAACAATGATTATCTTTGGTTTCCATATCTAAGTTTGTTCTTTCTCAAGCCTTCTGGGATCTCTATATCATTTGACATACCTTAAAAACCTCTTAACACTATTTGGATAGAATCTAGCAATATGTCCACTCTTATGACAATTGAAACAAATAACATCATTCATACCTTTTAACATATTTGAACTAAGATTAGTCTTAGGCCAAAAACTCCTATCATAACTCTATGAATGTCCAAACTTGACTGAATTTATTTTACAATCCTTAACTCTATGACCATATTTATTATGTGTATAACAATGACCATGAAATAAACTAGCATACCTTGAATTATTTGGTTGTCTAACAAAACTTCTTTTATTGCTTTTCAAGTTTGTAATCTCCTTGTCTTGCTTAGACTTCTCATGCTCCTTCCTTGGCTTGTTCAACTTGTCTATGAGTTGTTCATGCTCATTCTTCAACAATTTTATCTCAGTTTTCATCTCATCAAACTCACCTTAACTTGAAATCATTTTGACATTTGCTTGTTCTAACTGAGTCTTAAGATGTCTACATTATTATTCTCTTGTCTTTAAATTTACATTAGCTACCTCTAACTAATCCTTAAGATTGTTGATGTATTTTCTGTCTTCTTTAACTTGTTCTAATTTATTTTATTCTTCTTCAGGCTTGCCTATATTAATTATGACTTTTTCATACTCATATTTTATGGAAATAATATTAGTCTTTAATTGATCAATTTTAACTTCTTTAGCTTTCATGTTTGAACATGCAGTCTCTATCTAAATTATGAGAACTTGGTTAGTCTCCTTATCCCTCTTAGCTTCTTTAACCACATCATCCAACATGCTTACTCTTTAATATGACAAATATGTTCTTAAAGACTTTTGACCATTGATCTCAACTCAAGATTTTCTTTCCTCAACTGTTTATCCATCTTTGTACCACTCAAAATCTCCTTTAAGCTATTAAGATTCCTCTAAAGGACACACTTTGATACTAATTATTAGAGGTACAATCATTGAGAGGGAGGATGAATTAGTGAGCCCAAATATTTCAATTTCAATTGTAGTCCCTTTCAAACTATTAAACAATCAACTTATATCAACTTGATCAAGAAACATTAACAAGAGAGCTCATTCATTCAATGCTTACATAGGATCAAACACATAACACATAGTTCATGTGGGAAACCCTCATGGAGAATAAAACCCACTCTCAAGCCTACAACATAAATAGATTACTGTCCTATAAGAAATTACAAACAAGAGGCTGATCAACTCCTTTAGACCAATAAACCTTGATCATGTCCTCCTAACCAAAGGTATTTAGTGAAACACTTGTTCCACTATTGGAAATATTGTCATTGATGTCAAAGGTTTAGTATTATTGGTGATAAAGACCCCATTGCATTTAATGTTGTTTGTAATAAATATATCTTGGCTAATGTGAGTTAATATTTATTTAATATTAACGAATATATTTTTAGTTGCATATGAGACAAAAGAAGGGCCATGGAGAAGTCGAAGAGCCACGGGGTAAAGACAAAAGAAGGATGGGATGCATTTTCCCATGAAGAGTCATCTTGGGGAATTCCAAGAGTCACCAAGTGAAGACAAAAGAGGAAGGGTGCAATTTATCATGAAGGGACACTTTAATGAATACAAAAAGTCACCAAGATGAGGACAAAAGATGGAGTTTTTGGTCATGAAGGGTCACCACATGACTTTTCAAAGGCTTGAATATGAAGGGTCATCCAAGATTGGCGCCATTTTCCATGAGGATTGAAGGGTCACAAAGGGGGAAAGCCAAAGGTCATTTGGAAAGCTATAAATAAAGGCTTGAGAAGCCATTTGTAAATATGGAAGATAGAGGTTGATTTGATATTGTAATATCTAGCTTAGAAGAGCAATTGTGAGAGATGAATATGATTTGTATTTGTTATATCTAGCTTAGAAGAACAAAGGTGAGAGAGAAGAAAGAGATGTTGTATTGATCTATCATTTATTGAGATAGCAACATTGCGAGATAGGTGTGTGGTATACACAAAGGGGTTGGTGCTCCTGTGGATTGGTGCTCACAAATTGTTGCTAGGTTGGTGCTCAGCAAAGGGGTTGGTGCTCCTATGGGTTGGTGCTCACAAATAGTAGTTGGGTTGGTGCTTGGCAAAGGGGTGTGGTGCTCCTGTGGGTTGGTGCTCATGAATAGTAGCTGGGTTGGTGCTCGACAAAGGGGTATGGTGCTCCTATAAGCTTAGCTTGTGAATATTGTTTGGTTTTGTGCTCATTCATATACTTGAGATTGTTTTCTATGGTTTTTCCCACATTGGGTTTCCACATTATATCTGGTGTCTCTCTCTATCTTGTGTGGTGTTTATTGTTTGAGTTTTATTGCATATCTTGAATGTTTGATTAAGTGAAACTTGGTTAAAGGAAAGTTTTATAAGATATATGATATACTGATTCACCCCCCGTCTCAGTCTATCCCGTGCTTAACCATTGGTATCAGAGCAAGTTCCCTCAGAAAGGGTTTAACAGCTTGAAGGTAGATCAAAGCATAATATGGCCAAGCAACTAAAGAAGGAGAATCAAGAGTTGAAATATATGGTTGAGGCTCTCAAGGAAAAGGTGTGTATCTTGGATTCTAAGTTGGCTATAGAAGTAAAATAAAATAAGATATTTATTCAGGATCTTAAGAATCAGTTAGAGGTTGCAAATTCTATTTTAACATCAAAAGAAGAAGAGTGTAATTAGTTGAAGGATGAGTTAGGTTCTTTAAAGGATAATCATGAGAAGCTTATAATCAAGGTTGAGAAAGATCATGAAATATTAGTCCAAGGAAAGAAGGATGCAGGTTTTGAAGGCAAATCAAAGAAGTCGATCAGGCATCCCAATGCTTTTAAGTTTTCAAATTCTTTTCATGGCCATTGTTTTGTTTGTCATCATGTTGGTCATAGGGCAAGAGACTGTATGAGGAGAAGCAATCAGTGAAAGGGAGATCTCAATCACATTCAAGAAAAAGGTATGATAAATATTGTTTGATTTTGTTGTCATGAGGTTGGACATATTGCTAAATTATGTCAAAATAAAGTAAAGAGATATTCAAGGTATGTCAAAGGATATAAAGCCCCTAGAAAATATGAGAAAAGACAAATTCAGGTTTGGAGACCTAAAATAGTAAAGGTTGATTAGGTTGAGTTTAAGAGTGAGAATGAATTACTTGTTATAGTTGAAAAAGAATTAGATAGGAAGGATTGTGCAGAATCTCTTATTACATTTGAGCATGAGCTTTGTCAAGATAAGATAGTTGAAAAAATTGAGAAAAAGAAAAACATCATAAATGATAAGGTTAGTAAGTCAAAAAGGTTAGACATGCTTAAATAGATTCTAAAAGAAAAACACAAGAAGATCAAGGAAGAAACAGAGGAGATGTGGGAATCTCTTAAGATTTATTTCTATGACCCTATTATGTGGGGTGTCTCTTCTAGGCTTCAAGGAGACACTTTTAAGAAAAATTGAAGCATGGTGGATGTTATTGGGTCTTGGTTATGTTGCATGAAAAGAAGGTGAGTTGGAAAATTAATTTGTATATCTTTTGAGGAAATAGATTTTTGAAGAAAATTTTGCATCAGTATTAAGGTTTGAGGCTATTAGAATGATTCTTGCATTTGCAGTGTTTTAAAGTTTTAAAGTGTTTCAAATGATTATGGTCACAAGAAATTAGAATGTTGAAAAAGAGCTAACAGTTTTAGAAAGAAGGAAAAGAATACTCATGCAGATTCAATGAAGAAGGATCAAAGTTTCAAATCTCTATCATCAAGAAGAAGGTTCAGACATGTTCATGGCAGAAGAAACAACCTGAAGATTCTATGTTGGTGCAAATAGCTTTGCATGTAAGAAATAAAAATCAGCCATGGTTCGTTGATAGTGGATGTTCGAGGCATATGACAGGAGATAAGAGTAAAGAAGATCAATGGTGGCATAGTGAAATTTGAAGATAAAACCACTGCTAGGATAGCCGAAAAAGGTACTTTGAGTTTGGATTATGGTAGAACTAAGACTAAGAATGTTTTATATGTAAAAGGTCTTAAGCATAATCTATTGAGTGTTAGTCAAATATGTGATCAAGGATATACATTAAAGTTTCACAAAGAAGGTTGTGAGATTAGAAGAAAAGATTCAAATGAGTTGATTTTAGATGCTCAAAGGACAGGGAACAATGTGTATATATTGTCAGATATCTTCTCAAAGGCATGATCAAAGGATACATTCAAAGATCAGTGAGAGGAGTTGGGAGTAATTTCTATTACTTCCTGCCATTGATGTTTAGCATCAGTTGAGGGGGAGCTAAGTGTTAGCTCCAGGTAGGCCCTTTGCCATTGATGTCAAAGGGGGAGAATAATAGGTACAAGTACATGTGTAGAAAATAGGTACAAAGAATAGGTACAGGTTGCTACAGTAAGGGGGAGTTACTGTATATTTTTAGATGATAGTATGTGCAGGTGATAGGATGTGGCAATTTCAAGATTGAGGTTGCCATCAATGACAAAGGGGGAGATTGTTGGAAATATTGTCATTGATGTCAAAGGTTTAGTATTATTGGTGATAAATGCCCCATTGCATTTAGTGTTATTTGTAATAAATATATCTTGGCTAATGTGAGTTAATATTTATTTAATATTAACGAATATATTTTTGGTTGCATATGAGACAAAAGAAGGGCCCATGGAGAAGTCGAAGAGCCACGGGGTAAAGACAAAAGAAGGATGGGATACATTTTCCCATAAAGAGTTATCTTGGGGAATTCCAAGAGTCACCAAGTGAAGACAAAAGAGGAAGGGCACAATTTCTCATGAAGGGACACTTTAAGGAATACAAAAAGTCACCAAGATGAGGACAAAAGATGGAAGGAGGTTTTAGGTCATGAAGGGTCACCACATGACTTTTCAAAGGCTTGAATATGAAGGGTCATCCAAGATTGGTGCCATTTTCCATGAGGATTGAAGGGTCACAAAGGGGGAAGGCTAAAGGTCATTTGGAAAGCTATAAATAAAGGCTTGAGAAGCCATTTGTAAATATGGAAGATAGAGGTTAATTTGATATTGTAATATCTAGCTTAGAAGAGCAAAGGTGAGAGAGAGGAAAGAGATGTTGTATTGATCTATCATTTATTGAGATAGCAACATTGAGAGATAGGTGTGTGGTATACACAAAGGGGTTGGTGCTCCTATGGGTTGGTGCTCATGAATTGTTGTTGAGTTGGTGCTCAGCAAAGAAGTTGGTGCTCCTATGAGTTGGTACTCATGAATAGTAGCTGGGTTAGTGCTCGACAAAGGGGTGTGGTGCTCCTGTGGGTTGGTGCTCATGAATAGTAGCTGGGTTGGTGCTTGGCAAAGGGGTATGGTGCTCCTACAAGCTTGGCTTGTGAATATTGTTTGGGTTTGTGCTCATTCATATACTTGAGATTGTTCTCTATGGTTTTTCTCACATTGGGTTTCCACGTTATATCTGGTGTCTCTCTCTATCTTGTGTGGTGTTTATTGTTTGAGTTTTATTGCATATCTTGAATGTTTGATTAAGTGAAATTTGGTTAAAGGAAATTTTTATAAGATATATGATATACTAACTCACCCCCCTCTCAGTATATCTTGTGCTTAACATCCACAAAGATCACCTGCCCCTAAGATGATCAACTCCTTTAGACCACCTACCTTTAGTAAAACACCTATTTTACAAAGAGCAACTACCCCTAAGGAAAACCAACTCCTTTAGACCCTCCTTTGATAAGAACACTTCCACCTTAGAATTGATGTCTTCAACACCTGATGATAGATATATGGATATCACTTTTCTCACCTTTCAATAACAAATTTGTCAGCTAACACACCCTCTTGGCCAAAGCACATTACATACTTGAACTAATATACAAAGATTAGTTAAGACACATTACGTATCCCAACTAACCCGACTCTTCAAATCTACATATTCAATGCATCCTTCATAGAAAAAAACTCTATCATAGCTTCAACAACATGACCAGATGGTCATACACACACTATTCTACATCTCAGATCAACTTCCAAGCTCACATAGTTTTCACCTTGCCTTCACTCAAACAATAATATCACTATTCTACCAACAAAATTATGACCAATAGGTCATACAAATAGTCCTCAAATTGATTTTCTCATAAATTCATCCACAAATAACTCTACCCCTCTTGTTCTCCCTAATTCACATAGACAAGCCTCTCTCAATACTCTCCCATGTCTCTCTTAAACAACCTCTTGAGCATACTCACCCATTCTACCTCTTCCTGGCTTATTAGGTTCAATGATTTATGTGATCACCTTCAACACCTTATTTATACTAGCATGTCTAATCCTCTTCACTTTTTTTTTGTCCTCACTAACTTATACCTTCTCTTTCAAAGGTTATCTCCTTCACTTGGCTCCACACTCACACACCCTCATTCCATTCTTACAAGTCTAGAACCCAACACATTTGGTTTCACTATATATAGAGAAATCATAAATTATCAAGCCCATAATACTCTTTGTTAGCCATAATACATGCCTTCATCCTTAAAGCATCTCACATGGGTCATACTTAAATAGTTATACCTTTTAATAAGGCCCTTATAGCTTTTATAGGTCTCATGGAGACCTTTTCACCCATTTAGCACATCATTGAAATAAATAAGGATACATGACCACTTTTGAATACATGGGTCCACTCCTTATGTCCCCTTTGACATCCTCAAATAATCACAGTTACCTTTTCTCACCTTTGCATATGCTTAATCAACTCAAATAAAGACTTTATACCTAGGAACAGCATTATCGAACAACCATTCAACTTCTTAAGCATTGTTCATACTCAATATAGATTGATAACACCTCTAAAATATTCATAGATAAACCTCATGAAGTCTACAACACTCCCAAATAGCCAATTCACCATAAAACATTGAAACAACATCTATATAATCTCAAACATCCTACTTGGGTCACTTATAAAACAAGCATGAACACACAATCAACTTTGAAGCTTGATAAATTTATTTGTAAAAACTTATAGATCTTTAAATATATATTTCTAGATGCATCTTGGAGTCCTCTACATATCTGATTTTAACTTCATCAGCAAATTAATCTTTTATCAAAAGATATGGCCCAAAAACTAGACATTGGCATTTCCCTTAAAAAATTTAAATATTCAAATGGCAACATTCACAATTAAACCTAAAACACAATGTTTACATCTCATGTCCTCTCAGTTTAGATCCAATACGCTTCATCAATATTATTTGATCTTTAACACATATGCACCAATTCTTAGATGCTAAACTTCTATCACTTTGACCTCATCTCATGCAATCTTATAATGTTGAATCTACACACTCTGTCGATCTCTATAGATCAACTAGGTACTTAATGATAAACACTCATCATTCAATCAATCTATATGAATGTCTACTCATCATTGAATCCTTACCCTATACCTTTGCTTAGTAGTTAAACATCATGCACCTATCTTCATCTCATTGCTTCCTGACTTTTTGGAGCAACACACACCATTGATCTTGCTCGAGCTTTAACACATTCAGAAATGACTTAAGTATGGGGGCCCTTTCAATATGTTTGAGTAGCCATTTTCTATCCTTAATAACTCATTTTATGCTTCAATGTAGGATCTCAAAATTGGACCAAATGATCTCCTCATGTAGGAAAATCCAACTATGTAACAAATATCTCCTAGAACCCTCACATGTGTGAGATATAATGCCATTAAAATGCCTTCTCAAAATCTTTAGTCATAGAGCCAACTATGCCAAAACCTACATGATAGGCCAACTTTGATCAAGCATAAATTTTACCGTGCTTTAATGTATGATCTCAAATTTAGTACAAATCATCTATGCTCAAAACTTAATAAACCCATATGATCAGTATCTCTTGAAACCTTCACATGTGCAAGATATAACACCATCAAAGTGCTCACTTGAATCTTCTTGCCACATTGTAAAAATGATTGATTATGGAAAAACATAGTCATAATACCTGGGAGCCCAACTTTGCATAAGCATATCTTTTGACGCAGTTCATCACATGATCTAAAAATTAGCACAAATAAACTAGGTCCAAAAATTAATAAACCCATATGATCACCTTTTGCTGAAATGCCCACACATACAAGATATTCCATCATCAAATTGCTTAATTGGCTTTTTCTAGCCATATTGTAAATTTGTCAAAATATAGAAAAATAATGAATTTTGATTGAGAAGCCAACTTTGCACCCTTATATCTTTGACCTCACTTTGATGCATGACTTGAGATCTATATCATAACAACTAGAGACTAATTTTATCACAACCATATGACCAACTCCCCTTTAGTCATCTACACATGGAAATGGTGATGTCACCAAACTGCCTACTGAGATTTTTTGCCACTAGACCCAAACTGTCTAGATAAAAACTATGGACTACCAGATGAATTTTACTTATGCATACAAGCTCTCAAAGCATAGATAACATCTTAGGTACCTATTTCACATGCTCCAATCACGACACTCATCCTTGAACATCTCTAATTAGTCAAATTCTAGAGATTAACCAAGCCAACTTCAAACACACTAGGACAAACACATTGCACACTCTATCATTATCACTTAGGCTATCAAAGCACTTCATCCAATCATAAGGAAACCTCTATGACATCATCATGACATCATTGAAAACTCTCCAACAAATTTTTAGGAGGTATACAATCCTCATGGCTACTATCAAGATTACCTTTAAGGATCAAGTGATACAATCCTCTCTAGGAAATGAATTCTATGATCAGGGTAGGAAAGCATTATCTGAGAATGCTCAGAATCTTAGGTATAAATGATACATAATAGAAAATGCTGGTCTTTTATGATTTAATGGAAGGATATATGTACCAGATAGATAGAATCTGAGGAACACAATTCTTAAAGAACTACACAATGTCTCATATTCAAGACATCTAAGAGTAACCAAACTCATGGTAGAGTTTAGACCACTTTATTTTTGAAAGAGAATCAAGAAAGACGTAATAGAATTTATGTATCATTGTCTGGAATGTCAACGTGTGAAAGTTGAATATGTGCATCTGATTGGATTGTTGTATCCACATGACATTCCATGATGGAAGTGGCAAGGGATTAGTATGGAATTTGTCCAAGGTTTACCATTATCACATAATAGGCATGCCATGATCTTGGTTATAGTTGATAAACTAACTAAGATAGCTCATTTTATACTAGGTAATTTGACTGATGATGCACCTACTCTTAAGAAGAGATTTGTAAATTAAGTGTACCTATTTTATTTATTTATAGAGAAGATCATTTTGGATCATGATCTGAGGATAAATTTTAAGTTTTGGCTACCTTTGAGTTCATATTTGGGTATATAATTAAACTTTAGCACTACATAATACCCATATACTAATGGTTAGATTGAAAGAGTTAATTAAGTGTTAGATGATCTCTTTCATATGTATTATATGGATCAACAATATAAGTGAGAGGATTATCTACCATTAGTTGATTTTTCTTAAAACAACTCATATCAATCAACTTTGAATATGGCACCATATGAAGCATGGTATGGAAGAAGATGCATAACACCAATTACTTGGGATAGGTTAGAAGACAAGGTAGTCTTTGGACCTGAGATGCTTTAAAAAATAGAAGATCAAGTTAGATCAATCATGTAAAGATTGGCTGAGGCTAATGATAGGTATAATAGTTATGTTGATCTAAAGAGAAGAGTTAGGTAGTTTTTAGTAGGTGATAAAGTATTCTTGTAACAACCCCACTAGGTTTGACTTAAAAAATTATGATTTTTTTTAAATTTAATCATCGTATTCTTTCATTAAATTACACTACAAGAATATAATTACTGATCCAATTAAAATATTCTAAGTATGATAAATGTAACATAAGCATATGCCATCTCTCTGTCACTGATCACTATCATCATATGAAATACATCTTAACTAAATATAAAAATTAATTATAGATATCCAACCACAACTAGTAAAACCATACAACCATTATTGTCATTATATAATAAACAAATAATTGCATCTGATCAAGTATAATGTTTCAATAATAATATTTATAATATAATGTATAAGATACAAGGCTCCACGGAGCATGAGTTCCCCAAACTCTAGTATCTATGGCAATCTCAAGTGTCATCTCTAAAGGTTTATTCTTATGGGGAGGGAGAGTATCATCCAAGCATTTTTCCACACCAACCATGGATCATCATTCCCTCATAAAATCTCCCATCATGGAATGCCTCTCCCTTCATGGATGAGTAGATAGTGATGATGTAAGAATCTAAAGAGACAAGTTAGTAACCATGTGTTGCATGATTTCCAAGAATATGTAGTGTATCATAAATAGATCTATTCTAACATGATATCATACAAACACATAAATCATACATATGAAATGATAATGTATAACTAACATTATTTTAGCCAAAATTTTCAATAGTCATTGATCTCTAAGATCAATCAAATTCATACACACCACTTGATCGAATTACTTTCACCTAGCAATAGTGATGCCAACAAGTTAGTAAAGCCCATCTCACTACTTACTCAATATCAACTATATGAGATTTAGTTAACATAAATATAACTAATAGATTCATATAGATAATTTTCTATCAACAAGCATAAACCATGTTAAACACATGAATAATCAAAATACATACATTTAGTCTATCAAACATATGAATGAATATTTATAATATCATTTATCACATAAATAATAAGAAAATAAATACAATTTATACCAATTAGGTATATTCTATGTTTAGATTGCATAATATAATCTCTATAAGTAGACTTAAATATATAGTATAGGCAATAATAACACAATCCACCATTTTAAAGTACACACTACTTACTTTCAGTCAACTGGCCATAATATTTACAGAGAATCAGATAACTCATAAACCAAGTTATAACTTAATCGTTCATTTAAATAACTTATTTCATTTCTAGGAGATTGTTTTCACATGATTATAGTTTTTGGTCCCTCAAAAACCTTACAACTTATTTTAACCATCCATTAAGCTATAAGTATAGGCATGTGACCCAATACACCTATATATGTAATATTTTCATATGACTACTTAAGTCCATAAATAAATATGTTTCCTATATACCAATAATTGTACAACATAACATGTATCGTATATAAGCACATAAATTATATATAACACTACATCAATGGTCATTTACATTTTTTAATCAAGAATTCCATATGATTTCAACATTCATTATAACTTCCTGTTCATAAAATATATTGATGATATTTATAAGATAAGAGATTCAACAATATAATTCTCCATATTTTTTATCCCTAACTAAATAGATTTTCATCCTAATATAATCAAAGCGTATATAACTCCATACATAAGTTCTCAAGACAACATATGCTTTCATATTGTGGTTTGCATATAAGTATTCAATAATAAATAAATTTCTCTTATATGATACATTAAAGTTTCATCAAATTTATAATTATATAAATCACTAAAATTGGGATAATATACCACTTAAAATCTATCCTTTTGGCCATGCATCCCAATGTGTATATATAAGCTATATATGAATAAAAGTACCTATACTCTCATATAGCAATAATTCATATATTTACACACCCTACATAATATATACTACATAATACAAATGCCTAAATACATAATTATTATTCTACCATACTAGCAATTTTCTCTATTTTTCTAAAAGAAAACATATGATCTTCAAACAACTATTTATATTTTAATGAAAAAGGTATCAAGATCTATGTAGGATTTTCTTTCCTTATTTTGACTCACTTATCCTTACACAAAGGGTATAATTCAACTATGATCAAATTCATTCTAATCATATCTAAAATTAATTCATTGAGAACCAAATACTTCTTGACCTTGACATCATTGTATAAGTGTTTGAAAAATGCAACTAGTCCTTATATATTCAATCAAGTTTGACACAATCATCTTCACACTTTAAAGACTCCAACCACATTAGAAAATATATTACTATATATATTGATATACATGTATGGTATATACATGTATATATATAGATACTCATATATCTATATATTATCTCCACATGAAAACATTCTTTGGTATAAATTACATCAGTTAATCATGTACATATAGACAACGTATAACTCTATATACCTAATTTATTTTTCCATAACATTCAAGTTATTTGCTATAAACAAATATTATATAATTATTTCCAAATCATATATTCCATACTATAAGCAAATAACACGTCTTTAGTGAATAACATAAATAATAAATGACAATTGACATAATGCTTTAATATGTATATTAGCAAAAGCATATTATATATTTATGAACACTATTACCATTTATGGCTATATCCAATAATACATAAAACATAATGATTTACTCATTACGGTATTTACAAATAATATCATATGTATTTTCGTTAGATATACCCTTTTACATGTTGTAATAAGACCATATGTCTATTTAAAAATATTAGCCCAAAACATTATTGCTACTAAAATAGTACGCATTATTGTATGTAGCATATTTATTCGGTATTAGCTCATTGTAAATGTCTATGCTCTTCTGACAGTCCTCTATGCAGAAGTGGTGATGTTAAATAGGTAAGTCACCTTATATAAATAGCTCATCCATATAGAGATTACTTAATACATACTAATATTATAAAGATAAGTCACTTATATATATAAATAATTCCACGTTTTAAAAAGGTAGGATGACTTATCAGATATATAGTTATTATTTTATCCATAAAACAATTTGGATGTAGTGATTATATAGTATAATAGCTATATAATATAATCAATGATATTATATAATAATTCAATTGGTATATACATTTACATATACATAATGTGAAATAAAATTACATTGTCCAAGAGGTCAACGAAAATATTTAGATCAAAGTGAAATGCATTATAAATTTATAACACTGCAATCGGTATATCAATTATGATCTAGTATAATATAATTGTTATATAATATAAGTTTTCTTAGCTATGATGATTATACATTTTTACTAGATTGCTAAGCATATTACTTTATGTATAGAAGTCACTACACATACCTATACATTGTAGTTGCATATTTAACATAACATTATAAAATACTCTAATTAGTATTCTTCATGGACTAGACTAGTTATTATCATACTTAGTGATCTGAATATGTTTCATATTAGATTCGTATATAATATCACATTGTTATATTCATATGTAATATATATGACATAGATATGAATATATCATTTATGAGATCTGAATATTTAATATACACATTATGATCTCATATATTGATATGAACATATCATTTATGTTAATAACATAGATGCTACCTATTTTTGTATGCCATAGATCTAATTATATCATTTATTCATGTAGATATATATCTAGTTTTACAGTTTTCTATATGTTCAATATATTGTCCCCTACATATGTAAAAATCACTACACTTATGTGTATTAAATTCAGATCATTATATGTCTAAGTCTTTACATATATACTCAAGGCAAAAAATTGAATTAACATAAATTAATAAGAATATACACATAAATTTTACTAAACTTCTAATAAAATCAGAATCACTCCACCTACCTAGTAGTTGGAAGGACATGCTCTTAGTGTTGCCTTTTCTTTCTCTTTTCTCTTCTTCTCCTTCTCTATGTTATGCCCCTCCATTATTTTCTCTTTTAAAGAGTATGGCACTTTACTTTAAAATTGGTCACCCGCCTCCGCCTTCCCCCCCCCCCTCCCTACACCCTTGATTTTTTTTATCTTTTTGATTTTCTCTTATTTTGATTTTCTTTTTCATATATATATATATATATATATATATATATATATATATATATATATATATATATTTCTTGATTTGACCTGATCAAGATTTAACTTTTATTTTATTCCTTTAATAGTGTTTTAGTACGTAAACTAGTTATCTTTATGATATCTCAGGAATACCTAACTACAATTGAAAAGAATATTTTCAACTTTAAGTTAGTCAAGTCATTGTTATTATTTATTATTATTAAGTAATTATATATATATATAATTACTTAATAATAATAAATAATAACAATGACTTGAATATATATATATATATATATATATATATATATATATATATATATATATATATATATATATATATATATATATATATATATATATAACAATGACTTGACTAACTTAAAGTCGAGAATATTCTTTTCAATTGTAGTTAGGTATTCTTGAGATATCATAAAGATAACTAGTTTACGTACTAAGATATTTTAGAATCATGAGAGTCTACATACATGTTCATGCAAATTTACCTTTCTAAAAATATTAATATTCATAAGCACATTAGCATGACATAAACACAATCACACAAGGTTAATTTTACATAAGCATTAAACTGTTAACCATGCGTAAATAATTTTAAATGTAACCAATCATCATAACATACTAACATTAATAATTATACTATGCATATAGTGTGTACTATTTAATATTGTGTGTGTAGGGTTTGAGCCGTTCCTCTATCGTTCCTCATCATCCCCATCTACGTCACCCTCTCTGATGATGTTTTCCCTTTATCATGTTCTGAGAGATGAATTTCTCTTGTATCTAACTCATGATAAGTAATTAGTTAGTCCATAACACCATGACATGTATATCATAAAATACTACTATAATAACAAATTAACATGATCACAATGTAAAGAATATACACTATAACTAACTCATAGCAATGCAAACATGAAATCAAAGTAATATTCAACTATCTCATAATATCATATGTAATATCCCTTCGAATATCAAAACAAAAGCTCTGAATTGCTTATCTGAATTTCTAAAAAATATCTTCAAATAGATAAATAAATCACAGTATAAACTCTTATTTATTTTCTCATAAGCTTACAATAGAGGTCCTCTGTCAAGTATACAAAGAATATTGAAAGTACGGCCTTAATAGCCTGAATATTCCACAAATTGGGAAAGAAATATGAATCTGGGACGTCTCAACCTGCTGTGTAAAAAACACAGTCGCTGACGTCGGTTATACTACCATCATCGGTCGACCTGTAGTCGTTAACTTGCCGACGTTGGTGATATGTCAACCGATGTCAGTCTCTGTAGGTCTCTGTTCGCCGATGTCGGTGCCTGAACTTTCTGTTGATGCGTACATATTTTCACAGATCTGTATGAAAGTCATACAGCCGCTGATATCGCACAACCTGTATGCTTGATCCTGATCTGTAGAATTATGGGCTAATACAAAGATCTATATCTGGATAATTCTTGAATCAAAACCCAAAATAATGAAATACTTGTAAACCCTTGTGATAGCTTCTGTGTGAAGTTATCTCTCAAACTTGTAAACACCTGTGATAACTTCTGTATGAAGTTATCTCTCAATTTGGCAATAGATCGGCTGATCTCTCACAACCTTTGAATCGCACACAATGAAGAGTTGACGTTCTTCAATGCAAATGGAATCCTGGAACCCTTGGCTCAGTCTTCACAGAAGAATTTCTTAACAAGAATCAATATCAATAATAGTCATGAATACCAACTCTCTCCCATGAGAGATTCTTATACACCTCCAAAGGTGTGCTTGCTAAAATTAGATTCCCTTAAATTAGACTTAGGGCTTCCTTAAATTAGAACTAGGGTCTTAAAATTAGACCAATTCTTAAATTAGAATTAGGATCCTAAAATTAGACCCAATAATTAATAATTAATAATTAATTAATAATTAATAATTAATTAAAATTAGATCAAATAATTAATATTTGATTAAATCAATCAAATATTAATATCTCCCTTAATTCATGTCCGAAAGAGCCCGAACGAAATCCGACCCATCTCCATCAAGACCCTCTATCCATCCCATCAGCCTACGAGGGTCGCATAATAGGCTAATCATCCACTCGAAAAGATGTCAACTAGAAGGGGACATGACAGTCTGCCCCTCCTAAAATTGCTTGTCCTCAAGCAATCTCAACTCTGGATGCTGTAGAATATCTTCGCTTTCCCATGTCGCATCCTCAACTGGCAAATCTTTCCACTTTACCAAATATTCCCTGATAGTCCTCCGACGCAACTGTCTCTCTCTAGATTCCAAGATGGACTCAGGTACTAAAATCAACTTTCCCTCATCATATAAGGGAGGTAAAACTGTAGAAGGTATCACACGGTGTCCTAACGCCTTTTTGAGGCGTGATACATGAAAGACATTATGTACCTTGCTCTCTATAGGAAGCTCTAGCTCATAAGCCATCTCTCCAACGTGTCTCAGGATCTTGAAAGGACCGTAGTAACGTGGCTTAAGCTTCTTTTCCCCACTCTTCCTAAGAGTAGATCACGGTAAGGCTGCAGCATAAGATAGACCATGTCACCTACCGCAAAAGATCTCTCAATCCTCCGCTGATCTGCATACTGCTTCTGCTGATTCTGTGCCTTAGCAATATTCTCCTTGAGAGTCCTCATAGTATCCTGACTCTCCTACAATAACTCTCCAGCACTCGGCACTCTACTATCGCTCAGTAGCAAATCTAGAAAACTTGGTGCCTCATACCCATACAATGCCATAAAAGGAGACATCTGAATGGTCATGTGGAAAGTCGTGTTATAGCAATATTCGCATAAATGAATCCACTTAACCCAAGCTTTTTGCTGCCCTACAATGTAGTTCCTGAGGTAGCCCTCCACCCATTTGTTCACTATCTCCATCTGTCCATCAGTCTGTGGGTGGTAGCTGGTGCTAGGTGTAAGCTCGGTCCCACAGAGTCAGAACACCTCTTGCTAGAAGTGACTCAGGAACCGACTATCCCTATCGCTCACTATACTCCGAGGCAATCCATGCAGTCGGAATACCTCTCAAAAGAAAACCTCTGCTACCTGTGTAGCTGTATGTGTGGTAGTAATCAGGAAGAAGTGGGCATACTTCGTTAACTGATCCAAAACTACATATATGCAATCTCATCCTTGGGCTTTAGGCAAGCCCGTAATGAAATCCATCAACAAACACTCCCACTTCCTGTCAGGAATTGGAAGTGGCCGCAACAATCTTGCTGGGTACGTGTTCTCCTGCTTGTTCTGCTGGCAAACAGGGCACTCACATACATACTGAAGAACATCTGCTTTGAGGCCTTTCCATGTGAATCTTTCCCTAACCTATCTGTAAGTCTTAAAATATTTGGGATGTCCTGCAGTAGGTATATCATGAAAAGCTCGCATGATAATGTTCTTCATTGATGATCCTGGGATCAAATAAACCTTGTTCTTGTAAATGATCAAGTCATTCACAAGAGTATATCTGGTGTCAACCATCGATCCCTCAACAATGCTAGATGCCCATGTATCCTTGGCATACTCTGCCACAATCATATGTCACCAATCCTCTGTAATGTGGACCATGGTACTCAAATACGGCCTGCGTGAAAGAGCATCGGCCACAACATTTTGGGTGCCCTTGATGAAAGAGATGTCAAAGTCATATGCCTATATTTTACTCACCCACTTTTGCTAACGATTATTGAGGTCTCGCTGCCCCAAGAAATGTCTCAAACTGTTGTGGTCCGTTTTGATGCAAAATTTGCTACCCACGAGATATTGCCTAAATTTTGCTAAGGCATGCATGATAGCGGGCATCTCCTTATCATATATGCTGTACAGTCTCTCTGGTCCCCTGAGCTTACGGCTCTCATATACTATGGGTTGCTTGTCCTGCATAAGCACCACTCCAATGCCCTCACTTGAAGCATCGCACTGAAGCTCGAACAGCTTTGAAAAATCAGGTAGTGCCAAAACTGGGCACGTAGTCATCAACCCCTTAAACATTTCAAAACACTCCTATGCTTCAAGTGTCCAACAAAAAGCCCCCTTTTTAGTCAAATCTATCATAGGAGCTGCATGTCGTGAATAACCATTCATGAACCTCTGATAGAATCCACACAAACCTAGAAATCCCCTTAGCTATGTTAGGTTTGCTGGAATAGGCCAATCTATGATAGCGCGGATCTTCTCAGGATCCATCCACACTCCCCCTGCACTAATAATATGACCCAAGTATAACAATTTGGTCATCCCCAAATCACATTTGGACTCCTTGGCATATAAGGATTCCCTCTCCAAGATGCTAAGTACAGTCTCCAGATGAGCCAGATGCTCCTGCCAAGTCCTACTGTATACAAGAATGTCATCAAAAAAGACAAGTACAAACCTCCTCAGCAATGAATGGAAGACTCTATTCATGGTGGACTAAAATGTTGCTGTCACATTAGTGAGCCCGAATGGCATCACTATAAACTCATACTGTCCAAAATGGCAACGAAAAGCTGTCTTCTCTACGTCCTACTCGCGAACCCTGATCTGATGATACCTTGACCTTAAGTCTATCTTCGTGAAATAATGTGAACCATGGAGCTCATCAATAAGCTCGTCAATACAAGGTATAGGATACCTGTTCTTAATGGTTCTCTTATTTAGGGCTCTGTAGTCAATGCACATGCGTAGGGTGCCATCCTTCTTCACTAGAACAACTAAAGAAGCAAACGGTGATTTGCTAGGCCGAATGTGACCCATAGCCAGTAACTCCTTAATTGTTTTTTCGATCTCATCCTTCAAACGCTTAGTATGTCTATATGGAGTAATCATAATGGGCTTAGCGCCCTCCTCAAGCTCAATAATGTGCTCAATGCCCCTGTCTGGAGGTCTCCCTAGTGGAATTTCCCTAAAAACCTTATCATGCTTGACTCTCAACTGCTGAATGTCTGAATGATACTCGATCTTCTGTTGTCCTTCCTGTATTGGTGCCAATGTGCACTCGGCAGCCCACTCTACCATGTCATGCTGCATGAGCCTCTCCATCCGATGTAAAGAAATAGTCTTGATGTTGCCGTCTTGTATTGCTTTAAGAATGTGAGTCTTCCCATCTACATCAAAACGGATCTCCATATCCTTAAGACTAAGAGTGACTACTTCAAGGGAATGAAGCCACTTCATGCCCAAAACCAAATCTATATCTCCCATGTTGACCACATAATAATCCGCCTTGAACTCATAGTTTTTCAAGCGCAATGGGAGCTCTCTGATCATCTGCTCACACCTGAGGGTGTAACTGTCAGCTACCTTAACTCTAATGCCCTCGAACTCTTCTGTGGTGAGTCCACGCTTCTCTACAAATCTAGTATCAATAAAATTATGTGTGGCTCCCGTGTCAAGAAGGGTAATGACCCTCTGTCCTGCCAAAACTCCCCAGAGTCTGAATGATCCCTCGTGTTGGATGCTAGATAGACGTGCCTCCTGAATCTGGAGCTCTGACTCTGCCTCGACCCTAGGCTCTAAAGCCTCAGACTCTGGCTCCTCAGAACAATCGTGATGTTCAAAATCTTTTGATTCCTCATCCTCATAATAGGTCCACATCACCTGATTTGCTTTGCCCTTAGGCCTCAATGGACAATTGTGATTAGCATCATATAGACCTTTGCAATAGAAACAAAGCTTCTTCCTGCGTAGATCATTAAGAGCCTCTCTATCCAACGGTGGTGCTATTGGGTTGGCCTTTGAATTATTCTTAACACCTGATTTATCTATGTTGAAACTTGGTCTTTCTCTGTTCCTGTTGAAGCCCTTACTGTCCCTGGATGAAGAAGTACCTCTAGAGTTAGATCTACTTGATGGGGCTGCCATCTCCATGCTATGCGCCTTCTTCATAGCCTCCTGTAAGGAAGGAGGATCAAAGCCTTTGATCCAACCTCTCAATGGTTCTCTCAATCCCTCCATGAAGAGTACCACAAGTTGCCTCTTTAAAATGTCAGGAACCATAACTGATAACTTCTGGAAGTCACCAATATAAGACTCTAGACTGCCACTTTGGCGTAATTGTGCCAACTCTTGGAAATAGGACTCTAGATCCCTCCTATCAAAATGCTCTACCAGCCTATCCACAAACTCCTGATAAGATGTAATCTGATCATGATGAAGTGTCACCATCCCATGGTGCCACCAATCATGAGCTACTCCCTCAAGATGTAGTGTCGCATATCTGATAGCATCTTCCTCACCCATTGGTCGCAATGTGAGAAATGTATCTAGCTTACTCACCCAGGCTTGTGCTGTCACCTTACCACTACCGTCGAACGTCGCTAGTGTGAGCCTACTCGTAGCATGCTTCAAATCATTGTTCTGGGGTCTTGGTCTCCCATTCTATCGACCTCGGTAATGTTCTTTCCTTTGTGTGAGGAATCAGTCAAAAGTAATCATCTCCTTGACCACAGGTGGTAATGATGCCCACTCATCAGTTGCTGCCCTAAGTGTGTCTATAAATTCCTCCTCATGCTCTTCACCTGCTATCACCTCCTCTGCCTCCTATCTTGTAAAGATAGGCCTAGTAGGCCTGTTAGCTGTATGAGAAGCAGTCCCAAGGCCTCTCTGTGATCCTACATCACTCCTGATTTTGTCATGATGTGGGGAATGTCCCCTTGGAGTACCCAATCTCGGTAGTGCTGTTGCCAACTGCTGTAGTACTGCGTTATTCTGCCTTTGCCCTTCTCGTATGTCTCTAAGAGTAAGTAGAACCTCTGCATCATCTTGATCTTTAGGATAGTGAGGAATACGGGGCCTATCAATTTTGTCACCCATGTCTTTCGGTGGTTATTCTAAAACTTGAGTGCCTTCAAGCAAAGCTCTACTGCACATGAAATACCCGTGTGCTCCTAACCCTTGTGGCTGCATAAGATTGTCAGCCCCCTCAGGATGGCAGGATTTAGCTCTGATACCACTGTAATATCCCTTCGAATATCAAAACAAAAGCTCTGAATTGCTTATCTAAATTTTTGCAAAATATCTTCAAATAGATAAATAAATCACAATATAAACTCTTATTTATTTGCTCATAAGCTTACAATAGAGGTCCTCTGTCAAGTATACAAAGAATATTGAAAGTACGGCCTTAATAGCCTGAATATTCTGCAAACTGGGAAAGAAATATGAATCTGAGACGTCTCGGCCTGCTGTGTAAAAAACACAGTCATCGACATCAGTTATACTGCCATCGTCGGTCGACCTGTAGTCGTTAACTTGCCAAAGTCGGTGATATGTCGACCGATGTCGGTCTTTGTAGGTCTCTGTTCGCTGATATCGGTGCCTAAACTTTCTATTGATGTGTACGGATTTTCACGGATCTGTATGGAAGTCGTACGGCTGTTGATATCGCACAACCTATATGCTTGATCTTGATCTGTAGAATTATGGGCTAATACAAAGATCTAAATCTGTATAATTCTTGAATCAAAATCCAAAATAATGAAATACCTGTAAACCCTTGTGATAGTTTCTGTGTGAAGTTATCTCTCAAACTTGTAAACACCTGTGATAACTTCTGTATGAAGTTATCTCTCAATTTGGCAATAGATCGGCTGATCTCTCACAACCTCTGAATCGCACACAATGAAGAGTTGACGTTCTTCAATGCAAATGGAATCTTGGAACCCTTGACTCAGTCTTCACAGAAGAATTTCTTAACAAGAATCAATATCAATAATAGTCATGAATACCAACTCTCTCCCATGAGAGATTCTTATACACCTCCAAAGGTGTGCTTGCTAAAATTAGATTCCCTTAAATTAGACTTAGGGCTTCCTTAAATTAGAACTAGGGTCTTAAAATTAGACCAATTCTTAAATTAGAATTAGGATCCTAAAATTAGACCCAATAATTAATAATTAATTAATAATTAATAATTAATAATTAATAATTAGATCAAATAATTAATATTTGATTAAATCAATCAAATATTAATATCTCCCTTAATTCATGTCTGAAAGAGCCCGAACGAAATCTGACCCATCTCCATCAAGACCCTCTATCCATCCCATTAGCCTACGAGGGTCGCATAATAGGCTAATCATCGGCTCGAAAAGATGTCAACTAAAAGGGGACATGACATCATATAACTCATAGCTTTGTCAATATTAATCCAAATCAAATTACTAACTATATAAAATCCATGGATAATCAAGTAAATTTGATTAGTGAGAAATTAGGATGTAACATCCTTCCCTCCTAAAGCTAGTCATCATCTTGATGACACTTATTCAAACATAAGTTCTAAATTAAAAACATTATTCAATAGAAATATAACATAATATGAAGTATACAATTAAATAATTAAATGTGAAAATCACTTGAATAAATCATCATAGTCCTCTTGAGTAGTATTATTCTCAAAGTATTGGTCTACAAGACCCTGCATTGTGACATCTCCCTATTACACAAACAAAATTTACAAGTGTCACTTACTCTAATCGGTTCTACCATGACCACCCTGGGGCCTAAAAATTGAAAAGCATTCCAATCCAACACCTATGAAAGATTGGATATATAATTTTTAAGATAAAAACATGGAAGACATTATATAATAAATTTAGGCTTGGTGGCAATGCAAGCCTATACGTTACAATATTGACCAATTCTAACACTTTGAAGGGTCCCACCTATCTCGATGACAATTTTTCTAACTTTTAAAATTTAATCTTCAACCAAAATTAGATGAAATTAACATAAAATCCAAAAATAAATGGCCAGAGAGAGCTACATAAAGCCTTCTAACCCCTATGCACACCTCTCTAACCTAGAGAGTATTTTTATCATTTCGAAGATAAGTGTTAGAGAACTTAGCAAGAATGATGTGTATAATTAATTACCATCACTACTCCACATAGCTTCTGATAATTATGATGATGAATAATAAATAGAAATAATAAATTTCTAATGTATATAAAATTTAGGAATAAACATTCCTTAGTATACATGCATGTGACCATACGATTGAATTTGATAAGTTCAGCTTGCCAAATCCTAAATTTGATAACTATTGAGTCAATATGAGACTAACTAGGATCCACTCTTATATTTTAGTAATCATGTTCCTAATTCACCTCTCATTCCTTAGGTCTCCATGACCTAATGATTTCCCAAAATGTGCTCATAGTTAAATTAATCACAAATCCATACTAGCATTCCATAAATACATTAAGTTTTCATTAGCCAAACATAATTTGTATCAAATTTCACAACTTATCTTAGCCCCTTAGACTAATAAGATGTTCTGCACATCCTATTCCATACTCGTTCTAGGCAAAAGGTACATAAATGACTCATTAAAACATGTTTTAAGCAATATGAGAATAATTACAATCTAATCAAGGGTTAATCATAACATAATTATTATAATCAACTTATAAATCTTAATCCATAACTAATATAAATTCAAGGTTCACACTCCACATGGTTGAAGTTCACAAGTTTAAATAAAATAACACTATAAAATATGAATCTAAAAAACCACAAGGGAAAAATAGTGAACTAACATCTCAACAACAAAACTCTTAAATACCCTTACATGGTATGAATAAAACACTATAACCCAAGTTGCCAAAATCACTACACACTTACCAAAGCTATAAAAGTAGTATCACAACCTGATTCCACAACTGGAAGGAAAAATATTAACCACATAGATGCATCAATCTATTCTGTTGTTTCCAAAATCAGCTCGGCTCATTTTTGGAACAACCCTCCGCGAAACTTGTCTATTTTGCCCTTTGTCTCTCTAAGTCCATTTTGGAGACGAGTTTTACTCGTTCTCGTATTGCTTCAACTAGCACCGTTCAAAATTCATAACATCTTTTTTTCATTACGTTTTCCCCCAAAAATGTGAAAGTTGTTATGGTCTCGATGCGACCAGGGGACCAAGATTTCACTTTTTCAGAGTTAGTATTTTTCTTCTATTTTCGTGCATGGGTGGCATTTTTTGCCATCAGTGCATTTTGCTTCCAAATACAGAAGCAGAAATTTTTTTTGCCCCTGCATCTAGACGTGTAGGAGTGGCAAAATTTTCTGCCCCTACATTTTTTCTCTTTTACATGCAGGAGCAGCAAAAATTGCCGCCCTTACAAGTCACTTTATTTTCCAGTGCAAGGGCGGTGAATTTTGCCACCCCTGCACTGCCTTGATTTTTGTGCATGACATTTATTACCGTGCATGCCAGGTGGTTGGGGTCAATTTTCACCCCATTTAATCTAATTTTCACCTCATTTTGATTTATTCTTTCCTCTCCTCCTCCTGCCTTTTGCCTCTCGACGATCCAGTGAATGGGTAAAAGTGTGTTTTAGCAAATTTGAGCTCACATCATGCATGGTTTTCTAGGTAGGTCTTGTATTTGGCATTTATTTATTTTCCCTTTCCTCTCTTTTAGTTTTGTTTTTAGTTGTTATTTTGTTGGGGTTTGTTTTTGTGTGTTTCTTCCCCTAGGGCCGATCGGCCCGCTCCCATTTTCTCCTCCCGCTGAATTATTCTCCTCCTTCCCCGTCAGCCTTCCAAGCATCCTCTTCATGCTGGGGTGGCAAATTTTCACCGCCCTCCTTTCTCTCCCATGATTCATTAATTTCCTACGTGCTAAGGGTGGTGAACTCGTCACCCTAACCTTGCTGCTTCCCATCACCTGCATTGACGGTGAATTTTGTCACTGATACAGGTTTGTCCCTTCACTTGCATCAGCAGTGAATTTAACTACCGATACAGGTTGAAAGTGCAAGGGCGGTGAATTTCACCGCCCTTACACTTTCCCACGAAACATGCACGGGTGGTAGTTTTCACCACCCATGCCTTTTTCTCTCCCATTTCGCATGCAAGGGTGGCAAAATTCGCCACCTGTGCATGCAAGCCAATCCACATGTTAGGGCGGTGAATTTTGCCACCCTTACTTTTTTCCCCAATTTCTTTCAATTCTGGAGAAATTTTCATCTTTTTTATTTTTTTTTGCCTCTTCCCTTTTT
Organism: Torreya grandis; assembly: GCA_037957365.1. Taxonomy (NCBI): domain Eukaryota; kingdom Viridiplantae; phylum Streptophyta; class Pinopsida; order Cupressales; family Taxaceae; genus Torreya; species Torreya grandis. Next base: position 1,218,921 of record JARHVA010000253.1, on the reverse strand, counting down.
TCCTCTCATTTTTCAACCCAGCCCTGTCAAGTGCCCTTCCTTGGTCATGATCACCCATCGTGCAAATTTCTCAATTTGCCCACTATTCCCTAATTGCATGATCATGATTATAGTACCCCCAAAAGATTTTAATTCATCGATAGCCGCTCAATCAAGACTAGTCCCAATGACTGAAGCTTCTCCGAAGAAGTCAAAGGCCATGAAGTATTGGTACCAGGGCATTTTTTTGATCACCTCAGTCACTTCTAATGTCGATGACATTAGAGACATAGAGATCAGCCATGTAGATATGGCCGAGTTCATAACCAGGACCAAGGCAATGAACTCAAGCTCTGAGATGAAAAGGATAATCGAAAGCAACATTCATCTAGTTGCTTATTTTTTGGTAGCGGCACATCATACAGAGTTCATCCTCCAGTGCACGCAGTTCTACAATAGAGAAACTAGATCAATATCAGATGCTAGCGGCAACATGATAATTTGGTTAGACCCTGAATTTATTGATAAAGTCTTCATGTGCCCTCCTACTACTGAAGTGTTGAGAATCGACTTCGTCGAGACACAAAAAGAGTATGACAAGGATCCCAAGAGGGCAAAGAAGGTAACGAATAATAGTTGGCTTAAGACCCCCAAGACCAATTTATCTAGATGGCCACAAAATTTTCCAAAGAGTATTTTTATTGAAGAAGTTGGTGACTTGATTACCCTTCTCAGCAGAGTGCGAGGCTTACCATCTTCCTCACAATTCGATGAATGGATGTATCCCTTCATCAAGATGATCCTCCAAGGGAAGCAAGTCATCTTCTGGGGTGAGTAGATCAACAACGCCCTTCATGAGTAACTAACCAAGGTATCTACAACTTCAAAGTTCTATATGAATTCATACTTGTTGTACATTGCAGCCTCCATGTGAACCTTTCTAAATTTGACAAATGAAGGATCTAAAGAAACACACCTTGATATCCATCAGTGTTATTACCAAAAAAGATTTTTTATGTTGAGATCAAAGAATCACTGATATACAGGATTCAAGTACTCAAGGAGCTGATTGAAGATCTCAAGGCTTGCAAGGATGCTAGCGAGAAAAGCGATACAAGCCTGTTGAATCGACTAGAAGAATTGCCTTGCGACCTCACCTCCAGGGATAACCAATTTATCTCAGCAGAAGAGATGATTTGAAAATTCAAAGGTATGATTCAGAGGGATTTTGAAGAGAAATCATTCTCAATGACTTCTGTGGATAACATTTTAGATACTCAGTTAACTCTAGATAATCTAAGATCTAAGTTAACTAGTCATGCTAAGGCAATCACAGCATTGAAGGACGCTACAATCACGGCTAGAGTCATCTTCAAGAACACCATTACACCAGATAGTATAGGAATTCAAGCATCTATTGCTATGTATGATGCTTATCTGAAGAAGTCTGGCGAGAAGAGCTGAACCATTTCTCCCCTTCTCTCCTCTTCCTCTCTTCTCATGCACTTTTGTCATGTAAAAGTGCATGTAATTTTTTAATATGTAATTACATGTAAAAAATCTAAAAAAATATCTCAAATTCAAAGATGACTCATCTTTGACTAAGATATTTTTATATTTTAATCTTTTTAATTTTGAAGGTTTCTCCCTATATATAGAGGGAACCTCTTTTGTAAAAGGATCTCTGGATAATTGAGAGCAAAAACTCTGCTGAAATTGAGACACTTCTTGAGACTTTGTGCTCAACTTATAAATCATATTTTATCAAATGAATGAGAAATAGGTTTATTTTAGACTTTGTGTTGAAGTAATTTGTGTTATTTAGAAAATAGTTCTTATGTCTTCTTTCTTGATAATCTCTTATCTGTTTGATTTAATAAGCAAAGTGTGTGTGTTGACATTATCTGAGGACGTTTCTAAAAGATAAAAAAAAGAATTTAAGCTACTTTTATTTTGGTGATCATTTTATCCTTTGTAGTTTTAGGTGAAGACTTTGTGCTTCATTTCAATCTACAATTACGTGTATTTCAAATTGGTGGAGACAATGGAAGATTTTGTGCTTACGTAGGTTTCTTTGTTAACTTTGTTACCTACTTTAGGGGATTTTTTGCTCTATGCTGGATACCATTCCTAAAATAAGAAGAATGTTCTTAGCCAATGACCAGGATTTCTCTCTTGTTCCTTGGACATTATCTCTGAAAAAAGAGAGGTAAATGTTGTTATACTACCGCGAGTATTATTTTCTGCTTACTTATATATATACATATAGCATATAAATATTCATAGGGATCCTCCTCTTGATGAGAGGAGAGATTTAACTCATCTAGATGTGGTAAACCCACACTTTTTGTGGCGTAAATCTCTTTGTGCTGTGGTTGATATACCCATTTTGTCATTAGTTAGTTGACGAAAAAATATTCACCCAACAACTTTTTGGCAACTCTGTTGGGGATACGAACGTGCATTTTAAAGCCTCAAGCTTCAACTTGAAGCAGTTTTAGTTCCTTTTTCATTTGACACTCTGACAAATCCACCATACACACAAGGCCAGAGAGCTCAGGGTATTGTTGATCCTATATTCGAGCTGGTTTAGTAAAATAATTTTGAGATTTCTCCTCCATCATCTCATCTTCAGCAAACTAAGAGCTTCCCTCCTACCAACATCAGATCTCCCATACCTGGTGAAGATTCTAGCCTCAATACTGGTAAGGATTTGTCTTTATTGACCCCACCAAGATTTGATATCCCACCATTTAATCATCTTATCATAATGGCTCAAGGTTTGTGGGGAAATTCTTTTGGTCCTCTTAATCTGACCCCACCTTTGCATGAACTACCTCATAGTTTTAGGAAAAAATTTCTCAAGTTTTTTGGTGATGGGAAGGTTCATCCTGATGAGCATATTGTTGCCTTCTCTATAGCATGTGATATAATCGGTGTGTAATTTGAAGACGTAGCAATGAGACTTTTTGTAGAAACTCTACAAGGCGCTACTATGGATTGGTTCTACCACCTTCAAGCTTGAACTATAACTGACTGGAATACGCTAAAGTCCAAATTTGAAGCTAGATTTAAACCTGCTAAAGATGCACATGCCTTGTTAGCACAATTGACACATATGAAAAAAGAATCCCAAAAACCTATGAGGGATTTCATATCCAAATTCAACAAGTTAAGGAACCGAATTCCAACCGTCGCTCAACCCACACCAGAGAATCTTAAGTGTTTTTTATCAACTCGCAACTTCCTGAAGTAAGTTTCCTATTGAGGCAAGCTGGCCCTATGGATCTCGCATTGGCTCAAAATTTGGCTACTGAGATTGAGGATGATCTTATCCTGGTAGGTAAGATAAAAAAGACTCTATTGAAAATAGATTCTCTTCATCTGCTGAAAGCTCTTCTACAGGCACTACAGACCCTATGGTGCAAAAATTGACAAATGAACTGATAGCTTTGAAGAGACAAATGGCCCAAGGTATGTTTGCTCCCACCTATCGAGATATGCCAAGAAGAACATTCCAAAATCAACAATATCAAGGCAATGCTGCCCAAAACCAAGGGTAACCAAATCCCCTGCCTCTCCCTCTAGGGAAACTAGCCATTGAAGCAACACCTGCCAATATAGCAGTTAGTTACCTTAAAGTTGAACACGACTTTTCACTCCAACCTAAGTTAGACCAATAAGATGATTCTAACCTCTTCAAAGTGTAGAAAGAAGAATTAGCTGGCGACTCCAATATTAGTTTCCTAGATTATCATGACAAAGCTGAAAGTAAAGGAGAAGGGTTGGATGGATCTTATGTTGTTTTTACCAAATCTCAAAACTAGTCAGCTCCATAGGCTAATAAATAAAAAGCAAAAGAAGAACCTCAACCGGTGGTTTCCATCACTAAATGAGGGACTCCATTGCCTCCTCAATCAAAAGATCAGGTAACTCACAAAAAAATAAGTACCTCCAACTGCCCCATATCTTCCACCTCTATTGCTCAGACCAGTGCCACACCCACTAAAGACTCAGATGATAGATCTTCTTCCTCTGTCTCGAATTCTTTTCAATCATTTTATATAATTGATCACACTAGAAAGACTAAGATCTAAATGACAGAGATTGAGTATTTGAGAGGTAACCCTGAACAATTTGATAGGTTGGTGGAATATGTGAAAAATAAAGCCATCTCCACAAGACAAGATTCTTCAAAGGCCATTCATGATCCCCCTAAGGATAAATCCACCAAAAATAATCTTGTCATGACTCCTCCTGTTGCTCCCAAGAAAATAGAACCTTTTTATGTTTTCTTGCTTATAAATGGTTATAAATTGAGTAATTGCATAATAGACTCTGGAGCCTCGAATAATGTCATGCCCACCAAGGTGGCAGATTCCCTTGGTTTAACTTTGACCAAAACTTTTGGGAGGTGTTTTTCTATGGAAACCAAGCAAGTCCCACTCCTTGGTCAGATAAAAGATGCCCAATTTGCTTTTGCAGCTTTTCCAGAAAAGAGGATAAAACTGACAGTTCTAGTGGCTGATGTTCCAGCCTCTTACAACATCTTGCTTGGATGAAATTTTTTCAAGGATGTTAGGGATGAGCTAAGCATGGACTTATCAGAGGCAAGGATCCCGATTCAAGGTATTATAAAAAAAATTCTTCCTAAAAAAGAGGCGAGATATGTAGTCACCTGATCATTAGCACTAGAGGCTCAAATTTTGTTTGAGTCTTCTGGCATGGGCAACTACTTCCTATCTACGGATGAGATCCACGAGGCATCTAATGAAACTCCTATAGATGAAAAATTAGAAATGTGTTTAGCTGATACAACAAGAGAATCGGCAAAGTGAAATGAATGCATGGAAGAACCTCTTTCCCCAAATGAAGAAGTTTTCAAAGGAAAAGCGGTGTCTAATGAGGTATGGATCTTAGAATTTGGTGACAAATACTCTTCTATCGATTTAGGAGCTAGAGTCGTGTTGGTATCTCTTCAAGGAGATATTGTTCCTTTATCCTATAAGTTGTAGTTCAACAACACTAACAAAATAGTTGAGTATGAATCCATGTTACTTAGATTATAGACTGCTAGAGAAAAGGGCATTAAACTACTCCATGCTAAAGGGGATGCTGAATTGGTGGTTTGCTAGGTAAGAAACTTCTATCAAACCAAGATTGAAAGATTGCACCACTATCGCAATCTTGTCTGGGACCAAATTGAAAATTTTGATGCTTTCAACATCTTTGTTGTTCTAAGAGGATTCAATGACCGAGCAGATGCATTGGCTATTTCTGCTACCCTCTTAGTTCTCCACCTAGATTTTAAAAGAGATAAGTACACTATTGAGCTGGTATTTTGGCCAAGTGTACCTAATAATGCTGGTCATTGGCAAGTATTCAACAATGACAATCAAATCATTGCCTTCTTGGAGCAAAAAGACAGCTTTGAACAATTACATTTTGAAGGCAGTGAACTTTAAGAATGTGAAGCAACTTCTGAATTAAATGTGAATACAAGTAAGAATTTCCTACAATTTAAAGGGAATAAGATTCTCAAAGGCCTAGTTTTCTTAGAAAAATTGTTTGATAACCATGATAGCTCTATTAAACAATAGCAAACAGATTCAAACTCCTCCCAGAATTTTGATCAAGTAAACCTGGGAACCAAGGGAGATCCTAAGATGGTAAATAGTGAGAAATGTTGCACTCTCAAGGAGAGATTCAAGCTTGATAATCTACTCTACCAATATATAGATGTCTTAGCTTATTCCTATGACGACCTGAAATCACTCAACCTTGATGACATTCGCCACAACATTCCTCTTAAGGCAAACTCTGTGCCTTACAAGCAAAAGTTCAAGCAATATAATTCAAAAATCTCAAGTACCATTTTAGCTGAGATACAAAAAATGTTTGATGCTCGAATAATTTTTTCAATCCATCACTCCACATGGATTGCCAACATAGTGCCTGTCAGAAAGAAAAATGGTGAAATTCAAATTTTTTGGATTTCAAAAACTTGAATCAGTTATCTCTAAAAGATAACTACCCTCTCCCTATCATAGATCAAGTTCTATAAATGGTAACAGGTTCAGAAATGTTATCAATGCTGGATGGTTTCTCGAGGTATAATCAAGTTGAAGTTGGAAAAGCAGATCAACATAAGACTACTTTCACCACACCTTGGGGCACCTTCGCCTATCGAAGAATGCCTTTCAGTTTGATAAATGCAAGTGCCACATTTCAAAGAGTGATGGACCTTGCTTTCAAAGATGAAATGGGTAAGTTCATTGTAGTATACCTAAATAATTTGACAGTATTTTCAAAGCACCATTTTGACCATGTCCACCATTTACAAAAAATACTAGAACACTGTCGTTAGAATGGTATTTCTCTAAATTCCAAAAAATCTGTCTTTGGGGTGACTGAAGGGAAACTTCTCAGACACATTGTGTCCCAAGAAGGTATTAAAATTGACTTGGAAAGAGTCAAATCCATCCAATAACTTACTCTGCCTACCAGTAAAATTGCAATTCACTCTTTCTTTGGAAAGGTAAATTTTTTTTGAAGGTTCATCCCCGAGTTCGCTGAGAAGACTCACCACATCATCAATATGATGAAAGGTAATGCTACCTTCAGGTGGACTGCAGAGGTTAAATCAGCGTTCATAGACATCAAAGAAGTAATCGCTTGTGCACCAATCCTGGTTTGTCCAGACTACACTAAAAGCTTCAAAATATACAATTATGCTTCAGAACATACACTCTCAACTATTTTAGTTCAACAGAACCAAGAAGGCATATAATCCCCTATTTTCTTCATAATTTTTCCACTCAAGGCTCATGAGTTGAAATATTCTAACATGGAGAAGCATGCATATGCAGTGGTCAAAGCAGTCAAGCATTTCAGATTTTATATCCTGAACTCACACACTGAAGTTCTCATGCCTGATACAATAGTGAAGTCCATTTTGACTCAACAGGAGTTTGGTATGAAGAGGGGTAATTGGATCGCCAAGATTCAGGAGTTTGATCTAGACATCAAACTTACCAAACTCATGCAGGGAAAGGGTCTTTTTCAGTTGATTGCCAACAACATTCTTGAGGGAGCAAAAAATGAAGAAATAAAGATCGAAGGCATGCCTATGGTCCTCTTTGTTACCACTACTGATGAGTGGTATTCTGACATTACCCATTTTTTGACTTATGGTGAGTGTCTTGCTCATCTCTCTTATAAGGAAAAATAGAATGTTAAGCTAAACGCTGTTAGCTATGTTCTATGGGATAATGGTCTGTACAAAGGAACCTGGATGGGGCATTTCTTCATTGTGTCGATAAGGTACAACAAGATAAACTCTTGGAGTCTTTCCACAATTTGGCCTATGGAGGACATTTTTCTGCACTAGTGATAGTGCATAAGATTTTGTGAATAAGGTACTATTGGCCTATGCTATTTCAGAATGCCTACAAATGGGTGCATAGATGCGAATTATGTCAATAGTTTTTTAGAAAGCCTAAACTGGCTGCATTGCCTGTCAAGCCAATAATAATCAAAGAGCTTTTTCAGTAGTGGGGTATTGACTTCATTAGCACAGTCAACCCATGTTTGAGTGTTGGACATGATTATGTCCTCATGACAACTAATTACTTTACCAATTAGGTGGAGGCCATCCCAACCAAGCATGCTACGTCTGAAGTAGTGTGCAGTTTTCTTAAGAAAAATATCATTTCTTAATTTAGGGTCCCACTCAAAATTGTAACAGATAATGCGGCCTATTTCTCTTCGCATGAAATTACTCAATTCTATTTTTATTATGGGATTATCCTATCCCACACTTCAGATTATTTTCTCTAGGGAAATGGCCAAGCAGAATCAAGTAATAAGACCCTGGTCACTATTATCAAAAAATTAGTAGATGACAATCAGAGAACGTGGCACAAAGCACTGTTTGATATTTTATGGGTGGATAGGGTTACACCCAAGAGGGCCATAGGTATGTCGCCTTTCCAAATTTTGTATGGCTTGAATGTGGAGATACCCATCACTCTAGAACTACTAGTGCTCAGGTTAGCCAAAGCAATCGAAGATTCAACCTTCAAAAGTTTGATTGACAAAAGAATCATGTGTCTGACTGAACTAAATGAGCAGTAAACCATGGTGGTGGACCAGATTACGGCGCATCAGAATCAGGTGAAGAAATTTTTTGATAAAAAGGCTAAGGTTCATGATTTTTAAGTCAAAGATCAAATCTTGTTGTGGAACAAGAAGCGAGAACTGAAGGGAATGCACAGCAAATTTGACTCTTTATAGAGAAGTCCGTTTGCCATTCGACAACTCTGTGGTGAGAGTAGCTTCTTGTTGGAGTATCAAGATGGAACATCATTTGCACTACCCCACAGTGGGCAACATCTGAAGCTGTTCAATCTTTGAAGCTTAGATGGATCCACTTATATATTTATATAGTTTTTACATTTTGTTTATTTTCTTTCATTTTTAGCTTGACTCTGTAGCCCAATGGCTTGGATGAAGGCACTTAGAGACTAGTTTCTACTCTCGTTGATGGATTTAATTAATAAAAGTTCCCCAAAAAGAGCCAGATATTGTTTCTAAAATTAGCTCAGCTCGTTTTTGGAACAACCCCTCACAAAACTTGTCTGTTTCGACATTTGTCTTTCTAAGTCCATTTTTGAGACGGGTTTTACTCATTCTCATAGTGGCTCAACTGACATCATTCAAAATTCATAACATCTTTTTTTCATTACATTTTCCCCAAAAATTTGAAATTTGTTATGGTCTCGATGCAACCAAGGGACCAAGATTTTTCTGTTTTAGAGTTAGTGTTTTTCTTCTATTTTCGTGCACGGGCAGCATTTTTTGCCGTCAGTGCATTTTTTTTTCAAATGTAGGAGCGAAAAATTTTGCCGCCCCTGCATCTAGACGTGTAGGAGTGACAAAATTTTCTACCCCTACATTTTTTATCTTTTACATGCAAGAGCGGCAAAAATTGCCGCCCCTGCATGTCCCTTTATTTTCCAATGTAAGGGCGGCAAATTTTGCCGCCCTTGCACTGCCTTGATTTTTATGCATGGCATTTATTGTCGTGCATGCTAGGTGGTTGGGGTCAATTTTCACCTCATTTAATCTAATTTTAACCTTATTTTGATTTATTCTTTCCTCTCCTCTTGCCTTTTACCTCTGGATGATCCAGTGAATGGGTAAAAGTGCATTTTGACAAATTTGAGCTCATGACATGCATAGTTTTCCAAGTAGGTCTTGTATTTGGCATTTATTTCTTTTCCCTTTCCTCTCTTTTAGTTTTGTTTTTAGTGGTTGTTTTGTTGGGGTTTATTTCTGTGTGTTTCTTCCCCTATGGCCGATCGACCCACTCCCATTTTCTCCTCCCGCTGAACTATTCTCCTCCTTCCCCATCGACCTTCCAAGCATCCTCTTCATGCTGGGGTGGCAAATTTTCACCACCCTCCCTTCTCTCCCATGATTCCCTAATTTCCTACCTACTAAGGGTGGCAAACTCACCACCTTAACCTTGATGCTTCCCATCACTTGCATTAGCAGTGAATTTTGCCATCGATACAGGTTCGTCCCTTCACTTGCATCAGCAATGAATTTCACTGTTGATACAGGTTGAAAGTGCAAGGGCAAACATTTTTGCCTCCCCTATACTTTCCCACGAAACATGCATGGGCAGCAATTTTCATCGCTTGTGCCTTTTTCTTTCCCATTTCACATGCAAGGGTGGTGAAATTCACCGCCTGTGTATGCAAGCCAATCCACATGCTAGGGCAGTGAATTTTGTCGCCCTTACTTTTTCCCTTGATTTCTTCCAACTCTGGAGAAATTTTCATATTTTTCATTTTTTTTGTCTCCTCCCTTTTTTCCTCTTATTCTTCCTCTCATTTTCTGACCCAACCCTGTCAAGTGCCCTTCCTTGGTCATGATCACCCAATGTGTAAATTCCCCAATTTTTCCATTGTTCCCTAATTACACGATCATGATTGCAGTACCCCTCAAAAATTCTCGTTCATTGGCACCCACTCAATCAAGAATAGTCCCAATGACTGAAGCTTCTCTGAAGAAGTCAAAGGCCATGAAGTACCGGTACTAGGGCATTTTTCTGATCACCTCAGTCACTTCTAATGTCGACGACATTAGAGACACATAGATCGGCCACATGGATATGGCCAAGTTTGTAACCAGGACCAAGGCAACGAACCCAAGCTCTGAGATGAAAATAATAATTGAAAGCAACATTCATCTAGTTGCTTCTTTCCCAGTAGTGGCACATCATACAGAGTTCATCTTTTAGTACACCTAGTTCTACAATAGAGAACCCAGATCAGTATCAGATGCTAACGGCAACATGATAATTTGACTGGACCCCAAATTTATTGATAAAGTCTTCATGTGCCCTCCTGCTTCTGAAGTACTGAGAATCGACTTCATTGAGGCATAGAAAGAGTATGACAAGGATCCTGAGATGGCAAAGAAGGTAATGAACAACAGGTGGCTTAAGACCCCCAGGACCAATTTATCTAGATGGCCACAAAATTTTCTAAGGAGTAATTTTATTGAAGAAGTTGGTGACTTGATTACCCTTCTTAGCAGAGTGCGAGGCTTACCATCTTCCTCACAATTCCATGAATGGATGTATCCCTTCATCAAGATAATCCTCTTAGGAAAGTAAGTCATCTTCTAGGGTGAGTAGATCAACAATGCCCTTCATGAGCAATTGACCAAGGTATCTACTAATTTAAAGTTCTATATGACTTTGTACTTGGTGTACATTGCAGCCTCCATGCGAACTTTTCTAGATTTGACAAATGAAGGATCTGAAGAAATGCACCTTGATATTCATCAACATTATTGCCAGTAAAGATTCCTATGTTGAGATCAAGGAATCACTGATATACAAGATTTAGGTACTCAAAGAGCTGACTGAAGATCTCAAGTCTTCCAAGGATGCTAACGAGAAAAGTGATACAGGCTTGTTGAATCGACTAGAAGAATTTCCTTGCGACCTCACCTCCAAGGATAACCAATTTCTCTCAGCAGAAGAGATGATCTAAGAATTCAAATGTATGATTCAGAGGGATTTCAAAGAGAAAGCATTCTCAATGACTTCTGTGGATAACATTTTAGATACTTAGTTAACTCTAGATAATCTAATATCCAGGTTAACTAGTCATGCTAAGGCAATCACAGCATTGAAGGATGTTAAAATCAGGGCTAGAGTCATCTTCAAGAACACAATTGCGCTAGACAGTATAGGAATTTAAGCACCTATCGCTATGTATGATGCTTATCTGAAGAAGTTCGGTGGCAAGAGCTGAACCATTTCTCCCCTTCTCTCCTCTTTCTCTCTTCTCATGCACTTTTGTCATGTAAAAGTGCATGCAATTTTGTAATATGTAATTACATGTAAAAAATTTAGAAAAATATCTCAAAGTCAAAGATGACTCATCTTTGACTAAGATATTTTTATATTTTAATCTTTTTAATTTTGAAGGTTTCCCCCTATATATAGAGGGAACCTCTTTTGTAAAAGGATCTCTGGATAATTGAGAGCAAAAACTCTGCTAAAATTGAGACACTTCTTGAGACTTTGTGCTCAACTTGTAAATCATATTTTATCAAATGAATGAGAAACAGGTTTATTTCAGACTTTGTGTTGAAGTAATTTGTGTTATTTAGGAAATGGTTCTTATGTCCTCTTTCCTGATAATCTCTTATTTGTTTGATTTAATAAGCAAAGTGTGTGTGTTGACATTATCTGAACACATTTTTAAAAGATGGAAGAAAGACTTTGAGCTACTTTTATCTTGGTGATCCTTTTATCTTTTGTAGTTTTAGGTGAAGACTTTGTGCTTCATTTCACTCTATGGTTACGCGTATTTTGAATCGGTGAAGGAGACAATGAAAGACTTTGTTCTTACATAGTTTTTTTTGTTAACTTTGTTACCTACTTTAGGGAATTTTTTGCTCTATGTTGGATACCATTCCTGAAAGAAGAGGAATGTTCTTAGCCAACAACCAAGATTTCTCTCTCTTGTTCCTTGGACATCATCTCTGAAAAAAGAGAGGTGGATGCTGTTATATTACCCCAAATATTATTTTTTGCTTACTTATATATATATACATATAGCATATAAATATTGATAGGGAACCTCCCCTTGATGAGAGGAGAGATTTACTTTTTGTGGCGTAAATCTCTTTGTGATGTGGTTGATATACCCATTTTGTCATCAGTTAGTTGACGACAAAATATTCACCCAACACATTCTATTCCTAAAACTTCTCTATCAATAAGAAGTAGAAGACACTATCCCATGAACTCTAAGAAATATGGTCAAAACAACATTTTAGAAACAAGTTTCCAATTAAAATAACACTAAATCAACATCATGAAAATATGAATCCACTCACTGAACTTATAATGATGTCAAAGGAGGGTGAGAGAATAACAACTCACTTATATGCAAGGTATGTGAGATGACATCTCTTCCCAATCCACATAAACATATGGGGTGCCAAACCATGAGAAAAATTATAACACATAGGAATCCTCAACAAAGATTAACTACACTCCACTACAAGGAGAATTTCCACTGCACTAGGTGGTGTCAATCCATGAGTAGTCTTGTAGGATTTCCACTCCTAGGATTAATTTACATAAGACATAAAACTCTATCTAAAATGCACATATTCTTAAGTGAGAATCATCCCATGATTTTTAAACACTCACAATACAAACCCAAGTGGTAGAGGTGACTTGATTACTAAGTAAGGATGTAATCATTCTCAAGGTGTCTGATTTAGGTGATCAAAAAAAATATTGTAAGAATGTCTTGTTCATGACTCATTAACTATGCTATGCACTCTCCTACCCAAATATAATATATAACCATCACCATCTAGACACTTGATAATTCAACCCTTTAACTCTAAGAAAGTATGGGTGCTCCTAAGGGTACACACTCAATGTACCACACAACATTTTATCCACATAGGCAAACATAATGCCAAGAATCATAGATGTATGTTGCCTAAAATACTCACTAATCCATACATAAGGATATACTAAATCTCATAACTTCAATCAAGGTGTAACATTATTCTGCATTGAAGTACTTACAAGTCCAAAATACACTTCATTTAATTAGTACAATATTACATGTCACAAGGTTCTCCATATGTGGGTACAACCTATGCTCTTGCATCCTAAGGGTTTATCTACTTAGCATAATGATCTCTAGGTACATCTTAGTGTACTTCATCTTCATGGCCATGAAATTTTGTCTCTAGAGTTTAAATTTGAGCCCTAATTTTGTTCATGGCTATGAGAATCTAATCCAACTTTGTTGCTTGCTCAACAATAAATCTGTTAGGATCAAAGGGAGGGTCATTGTTATTAACATTTAAAGGACCCTCTCCAAATACTCTAGCTTTCACCATTATAATTAATAATAAATAGAAATATATGAAAATTTTAGTAGACTCATTAGGTCTTAAAGTTCAAGCCATATCTCTAATACCACATGTAACAACCCAATTGGGTTTGTCTTAAAAAAACATATTTTTTTTAAAATTTAATCCATGCATTTTTTCATTAGATTAAACTACAAGAATTTGATTAGTGATCCAATTAAAATATTATAAGTATGATAACTATAACATAAGCATGTGACATTTCTCTATCACTTTTCATTATCATCATATGAAACACATCTTAATTGAATATAAAAAGTAATTATAAATATACAACCATAGTTGGTAAAGCCATAAAACCATTATTGTCATTATACAATAAGCAAATAATTACATCTCATCAAGTATAATGTTTTAATAATAATAATTACAATATAATATACAAGATACAAGGCTCCATGGAGCATGAATTCTCTAAACTCTAGTATCTATGGCAATCTCAAGTGTCATCTCCAAAGGTGTACTATTGTCGGGAGGGAGAGAATCATCTGAGTACTTTTCCACACCAACCATGGACCATTGATCCCCCGCACAATTACCCATCAAGGAATGTCCCTCCCTTCATGGATAAGTACATAATGATGGTGCAAAATCTATAGAGAAAAGATAGTACTTGTGTGTTGTATAATTTCTAAAAACATGCAATGTACCATAAAGATATATGTTCTAACATGATATTGCACAAATACATAAATCATACATATGAAATGATAATATCTAACTAACATTATTTTGGCCAAATTTTTTAATAGTTATTAATCTGTAGGATCAGTAAAATTCATACATGCCACTTGATCAAATTACTTTCATCTAGCAATATTGATGCTAAAAATATAGTGAAGTCTATCTCATTACTTACTCAATACCAGTAATGTGAGATTTGATTACCATAAATATAACCAATAGATTCATATAAATCATTTCTTATCATCAAGCATAGAACATGTTAAACATAAGAATAATCAAAATGTATACATTTATTCTATCAAACGTATGAATGAATCTTAAAAATATCATTTATCACATAAATAATAAGCAAGCAAATATAATTTATACCAACTGGATATAATCTATGTCTAGACTACATAATCTAATCTTTGTAAGTATATTTATATATATAGTATAGGAAATAATAACACATTCTACCATTTTAAAATACACACTACTTACTTTCAAGCAGACAGTCATAATACATATAGAATCAAATAACTCATAAACCAAGTTATAACTTAATCTTTCATTTAAACAACTTATTTCATTTTTAGGAGACTATTTTCACATGATTATAGTTTTCAATCCCTCGAAAACTTATGACTTATTTAAAATTCATTTAGCTATAAGTATAGGTATATGACCTAATACACCTATATATATAATATTTTTATATGGCTATTTAAGTCCATAAATAAATATGTTTCCTATATACAAATAATTGTACAACATAACATGTACCGTATATAAGCACACAAATGATATATAACACTATAAGCACAACCTGTAAGCTTGATCCTGATCTGAAGAACTATGGGCTAATACAAAAGATCTGTATCTGGATAATTATTAATATCAATGGTCATTTTTATTTCTTAATCAAGAAATCCATATGATTTCAACAATCATTATAACTTCCTATTCAAAAAATATATTGATGATATTTATAAGATAAGTGATTCAACAATGTAATTATCCTTCATAATTTTTATCCCTAACTAAATTGATTTTCATCATAATATAATCAAAGCATATATGACTCTATACACAAGTTCTCAAGACAACATAGTCTTTCATATTGTGGTTCCCATATAAGTATTTAACAATACACAAATTGCTCTTATATGATACATTAAAGTTTTATCAAATATATAATTATACAAATCACTAAACTTGAGATAATATACTAGTCAAAATCTATGTTTATGAACATGCATATCAATGTATATATATATATAAGATATATATGAATAAAAGTACCTATGTTCTTAGATACCTATAATTCATATATTTATGCACCTTGCATAATATTTAATACATAATATATATGTCTGAATACATAATTATTATGCTACCATACTAACAATATTCTCCATTTTTTTAAAGAAAACATATGAGCTTCAAACAACTATTTATCTTTTCATAAAAATGTATCAAAATCTATGTAGGGTTTTCTTCCCTTATTTTAGCTCACTTATCTTTACACAAAGGGTATAATTTAACTATGATCAAGTTCATTTTGATCAGATTTAAAACTAATTCATTGAGAACTAAATAATTCTTGACCTTGACACTGTTATATGAGTGTTTGAACAATGCAACCAGTTCTTATATATTCAATCAAGTTTGACATAGTCATATTTACAATGGCATGTGCACCAAAATTTTGGATGCTACTCGCATCTATTATTCCTCTGGTTGGACCCCTTCAAAACTCTCTTACAATAAGTTTGTTAAAATTCTAAGAGACTTTCTTTGGTCTAATGTCTTGCAGAATCGAGGTTTCGACAAACTTACTAGGGACATTTGTTGTCTTCTTCATGATAAAGGAGGCATGGAATTTATTGACATTTAGAGACAACACATTGATTTATGTGTAAAGTGGGTAGTTAGTGACCTTGAAGGTAATGAATCCTCTAGCCATTTGTAGATTTAAACCTTATCTTTCTAATTCACCAATAATTTTTTTTTAACTACAAAAAACACCATATTATGTTCTAATATATCATGTGGATAATTATATTATATATTTATAACTATAAATATTAATATAATATATAAATTACAATTATTTATTAATTTTATATATACACAAATATAATTTGAGTGTAATGCCAACAGTGCCAAGTTGTAAAGAAGTAATCTTGTTTTAACTTGCCAAAACGGTTAGGTGAAATCTAAAGAAAATTTGAATTCTATTAATTATAATGCATTTTTTTCTAAATTCCCTGGTTCCATTTCATGACATGACATGATGTTGATAAATTCTAAGATTCTCTTATCCGTTGATAGCACAGTCTCTCCAACCCTTCCATTATATTGAGGAAGTTGAATAACCCATTGCATTCTTTAGTCAAGGATTGGAAGATTATGAGGTCAAGTACACATTTGTTGAGAAGCAAGCTCTAGCTATCATAAGAGGGTTGAAAAAGTTTAGGCACATGGTTTCAAACAATAAGATACATGTCATGGTCTCTCATCTTAACACCAAAGAGTTCCTCTTAAGCAAAGACCTCAATGAGAAGAGAGTTGGGTGGATCCCAAAGGTAATGAAATATGATGTTGATATCAAGGTAACCAACTTGGTAAGAGAAAAGGGGTTATGTGAACTTCTGGATTCATATCTTCAAGGGCTAAAGGAAGAGGTCTTGGTCAATCAAGTTCATCCTCTCAACTAACTGGTCACATACCAATTCAAAGTTGGACACAGGACATCATTGGTTTCCTCCAAAATGGTAATTGTCTTAATGGTTTAAACAAGTCACAAAGAAGGTGTTTTAGATTGAAAACCATTCCTTATTGTCTTTTAGATGGTGTTATCTTTTGGAAGGATGTGAATTGTGTGATACTAAGGTGTGTTGACAATGATCAGTTTGGTATCTTACTATAAAAGTTTCATAATGGTGTAGATGGAGGTCATTTCTCCCCAAAAACAATAGCTACAAAAATAATGAGGGCAAGGTATTATTGGCTTAGCCTTTTAAAGTATTTATACTATTGGGTTAGGAGGTGTCCTCAATGTGCCTTATTTATAAGCAAACAAAAACTTGTAGCCCTTCTATTGAATCCTGTCTAAGGGGACTAACCTTTCATGCAATGGGGCCTTGATTTCATTGGTATGATCAACCCTCCATCAAGTATTGGACACAAATGGATATTGACTGCTACTAACTACTTCAAAAGATGGGTAAAAGTTGTTGCATTAAAAGAGGAAAATTAAAATGCAATTTTAGAGTTTTATGAGAGTATCAAAACAAGATTTGGGGTTCCCTATACTATCATTTCTAATAATGCACTTGATTTTATGAGTGTTAAAATTTGTGAGTGGGCAAACAAGAATGGAGTTTACTTGAGTACCTCATCCAACTATTATGCTCAAGGTAATGGGTTGGATAAGTTTAATAACAAGAACCTCATCAAGATAATCAAGAGAACATTGGAGAATAATCAAAGAGCATGGCACACCAAGTTAAAGATAGCCTTATAGGATGACAAGATTGCTCCTAAGAGATCAATTAGTAACTCCCTTTTGTGCTTGTTTATGGGAGAGAAGATAGGTTGTCCATCTCTCAAGAGCTCCCTACTCTAAGACTTTCACATCAACTGGAACTACTTAAAAATACCCCAATGGAATTTAGATTGATAGAATTAATGCAACTACAAGAAGGGATAATGTACATAAGACCATGGAACACCACTAAGTGCTCAAGAAGAAATCCTTTGACAAAAGAGAAAGTACAAGAGTGCTTAAGGAGGGTGACTTGGTCCTAAAATGGGATGAGGACAGAACAAAATTACATAAACATACAAATTTTGATGCTTTGTGGAGTGGCCTTTACATCATCAACAAGTGTAAGTAAAACAACTCCTTTCAGCTAACCAAGATGAATGGAGAAGAATTGCCTATCCCTGTGAATGGGATACATATGAAGTTATACTATTAGTCCTTACAAGTCTATCTTGTAAATAGTAGCATAGGTGTGTGTGTTTAGTCTAGTTTTATTTTGGTTATTATGTTCCCTAAGTGTCCTAGTTGACACATGCATGTTTCCTTTATTTTGATTTGTGTTCCTTAAGTGCTTAGTAGCACAAGTGTGTCTTTGCCTATGTGTTTTATGTAATGCCATTATCTTGTGGTCAATCCAAGGTTTATTCATGACAATCTGAGTGCTCATTTTGCATGACTCCATGCCCAATGGAAGTATTTAGGCAATTGGTCTTGGGCATAGTATGCATGCCATACCCAGGAATTGCCAAGAATGTTTGATCAAATTCCAACCCCAAGTTTGCACCTTTCAAATTTGGCCAAGTCCAGTACTTAGTTTTCATTTGTAAAAACTGGTCTTTGACAAAGCCCACAAAAATACCAAGTATTATTTCTTTTGGAAATTTCATTTTGGCCTTTGTTTTAAGCCTTTGCCTAGTTCTTTCAGGTTTTTTGTTTGAAGTATTTTTATGAATTCTTTCAAACTTTTTGTTTGAGTCTTTTCCTTAAGAGTATTTATTTGGGTTTTATTCTATCCAAGTGATAAATTATTTCAGACAATTTGTCCACACAATTTTTTTGAAGGTACATTACAATTTCTTCGAATGACTCTTTCAAGCCAAAAAGGACCCTTGTAATTTTTTCAAAGGGCACTTTCATTTTTTTGAAGGGCACTTTTCAAGTAAAATGAACCAAACAAGAATTCCGAAAGGTAAATTTCATTCTTCTAAAGGGCACTGTCATTTTTTTGAAGGGTA